>VZSE01008882.1:0-13657 GCA_013398275.1 Promerops cafer
TTCCCCCGCTAATTCCCGGGATTAAGGATCGCTGGCGCTGCCCCCGTCCCCCGCCCCGGGTCCCGCTGCCCGGTCCGGGCGTGCGGCGGCTCGGTGTGGAGCTGTCCGGCGGGCGGGGGTCGGGGGAGCCGGGGGGACGGGCACTGCCGGGGGCAGGGGCGGCCCCAGCGCTCCTCTGGGATGGGGTGAAGCAAATCCATGCTTGGAGTTGTGTTTCCAAGGCGGTTTGTGCCTCCTTTCAGGCCCGTGGGAGGGGACCGGGAGGTTTTCCCGTTCCCATGGGGATCCCGGTTCCGTGGGAGCCGGGGGAGCGGCCGGTGGCAGCCGGTGCTGAGGGCGGTTAAGGAGCAACGGCAGCGGCCGGGGAGCGTTCCCTGGAAGTGTTCCCAAGGCAGTGTTCCCTGGGAAGCGCTCCCCGCTCGCAGGAGCAGCTCCTCGGCAGGGATGGGGCTGGATGGCCGCAGGAATCCCAGCGGGAGAGACTTTTTGGGGGGCTCTGCCCTCCCCCTGCAATTCCAGAGGGGGGATTGCGCTTCCCAGGCATCGTGGTTGCCGCAGAGGTTTTTGGTGGGGTCTGAGCCGTCCCTCACGAGGGTTCCTGAGAGGAGGAACACCCGGGAGTGTCGGGAATCTCGGCGATCCATGTGCTCTCCCTGCTCGCACGGGGCAGGTCGAGCCCTCGGTTTGCTTTGTGTGAGGTTTGTTTGTTGTGTTGCTGCTCAAATCTCATCATCCTGCTGGCCCTTAATTCCTTCCAAATGGAAACCTGGGGCTCCAGCTCCACTTTCCAGCCCAAGAGTCCTGGGTGAGGTGCTCTAGGAGCAATTCCCACAGGAGGAATTCCCATCTCCTGTGCTCCTGGGATGCTCCTGCTGCTGTGTCTTGATGAATTTATCTTTCCAAATACACCTTTTATCCTCAAATCCCTCGGGGACAACACCACTCTCTCCATTTCCTAACACAGTTTAATGATCCTGGTGGGATTTGATCAGACTTGATGATCTCGGAGGTCTGTTCCAACCTTAATGATCCTGATTCTGTTTTTTAGTTGAAGAAAACTGAGGCACAAAGTAGATTTCTCCAGGATTTCACAGGTGGTGTCTGGTGGAGCAGCACCATGAATCCAGAGCTCTGAAATTCTGACTTTCTGGCAATTAAACATCTTTTCTCTCCTCTTTAGTCATCAGTCTTTTTTTCCCCTCATCAGGGATATTTTGGGACTCATCACGACTCCCAGAAGTTCTAACTACAGACAGTGACATAACAGCTTTTGGGTTTTCAGATTAAATGACATATGTAAGGGAAAAGCAGAAAATCAAATGGCATTTTCTCTCTCATCTAATTCCCACACATCCAAAAGTGGCTGTGAAATGTTTTTGGAAACAGTTGTAGCTTTCTTAATTTAAAAAAATTCTGTAGCTGGTTTATTCCAGGAAATTATAGGAATTTTTATGCTTTCTTTTTAATTATCAATTCAAGAGTGGGGTAGAGGCTGGGGAAGATCTGCTGGATCTTTGCTGCTGGATTTTTTTTTGGTGGGGTTTCTTCTTGAATTCCCATATTCCCCACAAACCAGGAAGGATGTGGAGTGAATATGTGTCCATTTCTACCAAGTTTGTTTCCAGGGCAATTTGTATTTTCCAACCCATGTACTTTATTAGCTGGTTTTTTTTTTTTCAATTTTAAGGCTGTTTGGTGTTTAGGGAACTGAAATGCCAAAACAACCTGGAGCTGTGGGTTCACAGGAAGAATTCCTGGTTTCTGATGGGAAGTTGCCTTGTGGCCTTTGACTCTGCAGACAGTTACAGGCCTGAACTGCCCCAGAGAGGGAATTTTAGAAGACTGAGCTGGGTTTTGCTGCTTATCAGACACTGAAATTGATAATTCCAGTGTGACACAAAGCAGCTCCTGGCTGGGCTCACAGGGAAGTGCTTGGCATTGTTCTCCTGGGAACACATTGCTCTTTAATAATCTGAGTATCCTTCCATACTCCAAAATATGTGGTTTTTTAAAAGATCCTGCGGATGGAGGGAGGATTCTGGAGGGGTTTTCCCATTCAGAAATCCAGGACTGGTGGTCCCAGTTCACCTCAGCCTCACTCAGCTCGTGCTGATTTTCTTCCTGTGCCTTGCACTGACTCCATTTGGGATGAAGTTTTCCATGTTTCTCTGGGAATTCTGGACGCCTCAGGCTGCTGAAGGAGTTCATGAGCTCTTTCACAAGTGAGGCCTCTTGGTTTAGATCTTTGAGGTCTCTCCTGCTTCCAGCTGAGCTGTCTTGAGGATGCTGAGCATCTGTCAAAGTGATTTTTGAGTCATTTGATGACTGTGCTGGTGGCTTGGTCATTCAGGTGCTGTTTCAGTGGGTGATCTCTGTTTGTGTTGCTCAAACAAGAAATGACAACAGCAGCACGTTTGGACAGGTTTGGGGGTCTTTCTTTGAGGGGGAACTTTTAATATCTTGCCTTGTAGCTATAAAGTGAGAACTGAACCTTTGCCTTTTATAACTATGAGAACATCTTTTAATTTTTTATCCCCCAGAACATGGTGATGAGTTTCCGAGTCTCAGATCTTCAGATGTTGCTGGGTTTTGTTGGCAGGAGTAAAAGCGGACTAAAACACGAACTAGTGACCCGAGCTTTGCAGCTGGTCCAGTTTGACTGCAGCCCCGAGGTGTTCAAGAAGATCAAGGAGCTCTACGAGACTCGCTACAACAAGAAGGGCTCGGACGTGGCGCAGCCGCCAGCGCCGCACCGCGCCGAGGCCCTGGCCCTGCACTCGTCCTACGACCGCGGCAGCGCCGTGCCCCGGACTCTGCCGGCCGCCAGCATCGACTACCCTGCCCTCTACGGCAAGTACCTGAACGGACTGGGCAGGTTGCCCCCCAAAGTGGCCAAGCCCGAGGTTCGCTTGGTGAAGTTGCCCTTTTATACCACGCTGGATGAGCTGTTGAAGCCCACAGAGTTAGGTGAGTTTGTGTGTTGGTTAAAAAAGCTGTGGTTTCGGGGATTTTGTGAGGTCGTGTGGTCTCTCCATCATCCCCTCCTCTCCCACTCTCTCTCCTCACACTCAGAATTTACAGAGGAATATTTGTCTCTGGGCTTGCCAGTGCTGAAAGGTGGATGATAAAAGAGGGAGAGTGCTAGGAAAGGGGGAATGGTTTTAAACTAAAAGAGGAGAGATTTAGATGGGATATTGGAGCAATTCTTGCCTGTGAGGGTGGGCACAGGGAAGGAGAGGCTGTGGCTGCCCTGGAAGTGTCCAAGGCCAGGTTGGAGCAGCCTGGGACAGTGGAAGGGGTCCCTGCCTGTGGGATGGGATGATCCTTCAGGTCCCTCCCAATCCAAATCCTGTGCTCCTGTGATTTTCCTCAGACCTGGAATGTGGTCACTTGGGGATGTAACTTGGAAGCCCACCTTGTTTGGTTCCTATGGATTATGGAGCCATATTCTACACTAATGTTGGTTTTCAGCACTAAAAATCCCTGACCTGAAGCATCCTATGGATAAAAGAGGGTGGCAACACCTCAAACTGTATTTTTGACTATTTTTTTTGTGCTTGTCACAGTTATTTCTGTGTGGTGCTGTGTCTTTTGAGGGGTAACCAGTAGAACTGGAAGAAGAGCATTTTTCCCCGTGGTGTGGAGACTGATTTTTCATTATTTTAGTTTGGAGGAACAAAGAATATTGTTAACTGATGTTAAACAGAATGTTCTGGTAGCAAATTCAGCATGTCCAGAGAAGTTGTGTTCTGCTGAGTGTCTCATAAATTCATGTGGTAATGTCAGAATTCTCTACCAAATGATTCTACAACTTGAGCTGGTCTGGCTTTGCTGAAAAGAGATTTGTTGTGGCTTGGAGTAGAAAAATAGATAAAGATTTGATTGTGCAGAAACAAAAAGAAAAAGGACTAATTAGTCAGAGCTCATATAATTTCTTCTTCATTTGGAGACATTAATGCTGTGACAAAACAGCTGAGTGGTGACAGAGTCAAGCTCAAACATTATAATTGTGTGGGGAATGGTTTGTTCAGTGTTAAATGTGTGTTAGTCAGCAATTCCAAGATGGGATTTTGAAGGAAAACAAATTTCCAAGAGGTGGAAGCATCCAGAGACAGAAGAGCCTGGATACACTCACTGGGATTACCAGGTTTTGTTCCAAGTTGCCATTAAATCTCCCCTGCATCAGCTCAGAACCGAGGGCTCATTAAATGCAGCCTCTCCCCTGGCAGGTGACCCCTCCCCTGGGCCAGCCTGCTCCCTGCAGCATTTCTGGCTGATTTTCCCTGCTGCTGGGAGAGGTTTCTGTGCAGCCAGGAGGAGCTGGGCACCAGCAGATGTTCAGCTCTCATCCCTCATCAGGTACCCCCGAGGTTGCACCTCCCAGGTTTTGGGCTTCTCTTCCAGCAGCAATTTAATTTTTGGATGAAGGAAGAGTGAGCTGATATAAATGCAGAATAAACCATGAGCAGTTTCTCACTTTTCCTAATCAGGTTTGCTTTGTCTCTGTGTGGCTGAACAATCAGCAGGACTCTGTTTATGGGCAGTTTCTTAATCAGAAATATGAAAATTACCTTTTGTTATTGTCCTTGTCAATCATCACTTGCTAAAAATACCTCATGAAAAGCTTTATTTTCTGCTGGTTGTTTTTGTCAGGAGATATTTAGTCAGGAACTGGAATGAAACAAAAAGTTCCATAAAGATATCTTCATTCTTACTTCTAAAATTTATTTTTGCAAGCTCCATTTGCATTTTTAAAGCAGAAAAGGGACCAAAGGGAAGCACCTGGAGTGACTCAAGTTGTCACCAGGTCTTCCAAGAGCTGCTGAGGTTTTATCCTTCCTTCATCTCCTCTTTTTCATACAAAAGTTCACTTTCCTACTTCTGAAATCCTCTTGGCTTTGAATAACCATGCAATGGAATCGAGGCAAAGCAAAACACCCAATTCTTGCTAAATAATTTTTAAAAAGCTGTTTTAGCACTTCCTCTTTGTGTTCCTCCCGTGACTTTCAGCAGAGTCTGAACTTTGCTTAGAGCACAAAACTGAAAATAAAACGTGTTTGGATTGAAGCAAAGGTTGCAACAAAAGTTTCCCACGTCTCAAGCTTCATTTTCCCCACATTAAATTCACTTGATCTTAAAATTATCAGTGTGCAAAAGGCCCCAGTTAATGCTGGGTTCTTGTTAAGCCTCTCTGAGGGTGAGCTGCTGTCCCACCCTCAAGGTCAGGGGGTTTGAAGTCGTGTTTTGTCTCTTCCAGCTGCTTTTTGTGTTGCTTTTTTATTATCTGAGCTAATCTTTTTTGTTGCTGGGATTGTTTTCTTTCTTTTCCAGAGCCTGCCTGCTCAGTCTGGTTGGTTTTGGGCTTTTGTGTCAGGCTCAGGTCTCCTCTTGGGCTTCTTGAGGATGTGGTCAAACTGTGACACCACTGATGTGGTGAACTGATGGCTCTTGAATTATTTGAGGGGAGGAAAAATAATAAAAAAAAGAGAGAAAAATCAAATCCACAGCCTGTGCTGGTTGTACTGAACAGTGAGCAATGAATGAGCACAGCTCTAATCAAAGCAGAATTACCAAAACAGGTGAAAACTGCAATTCTGGGGTGTGGGAGAAAAGAAGACTTTGGAGATAAACAGAGCATAACAATCACCTCGTGCTCAGAGCTGCTGCTCTCAGTTTGATGGACACTCTTTCCTTCCCTCCTCAGTTCCACAGAATAATGAGAAGCTTCAGGAAAGTCCCTGCATTTTTGCATTAACACCAAGACAAGTGGAGCTGATCAGAAATTCCAGGTACTCCTCACTGGGTATTAACAGTTCAAGAAAATGCAGCTGCATCATTCCATAATTCCTCCGTGTTCCCTGCCTGTGGAAGCTTTTGTTCTCTGCAAGGAAACAGGATTTGTGTGAGGACATCAGGCTGCTCCTCATGTACAGCAAAGAGCTTTGGGGGGAGTGGGAGCTGCAAATTCACCCATCCAGGTCCTTAAGTTTCACTTGTGCTGCTCTAACCTCCCTCTGGAATGGTGCATTTGGGCAGGAAAATCGGGATGAAATCATTGATGACCTAAATTCTCTGCTGAGCTGGTGGTGTGAGTGTCTGCAGCCTTTCCTTTGCTGCCAGGTTCAAAAGGCAGAGTGTGAGGCTGTTTGCATCTGAAAGGAAACTTCCTTGGTGGGGAGGAGGCTGCAGGAAATGTCTGAGGAAACATCTCTGAGGAAACATCTCGGATTAGGATTTACCCTGACCTCTGTCAGATGCAACTTTTGAGTCAAACAAAGGCTCTCCTCAGAGGTGGCAGTGAGGTTTCCTCTTGGCTGACCTGTTCCCTTCATGCAGAAGAATTCCTTCAAAAATTCAACATAAAACCTTTAAATATTTCTTTTTGGCATGAAATAAAGAGCCAGAGAGAAAGAATATCTTGGTTATTCTGCCTCCTGGTAAAATACCCTTGTTGTGTTTTCCATTCCTTTCCTGATTCCAGTTAAAATCCTTCAGGAATAGCCCTGATGGAGATTGCAATATTCACAGTGGGGCCTTAATATTCAGTCCCTTGGTTTGCATGAACAGCTTCAGCTGAATAATTAAACACAGAGAGTCTTGAACACTCTCAGGTAAACCTGACCTTAAAACCTAGTTTTTATAAATTCTCACAAATCACCAGAAGGCACCTGAGCAGTTTTAAAAACCCAGAGAAAAGCTGTAGGTTGGTGCATCAGGAAAAAAGTAATAATTACAGGACCACTGATATTTGCAGGGGGAATTGTACAATTTAAATAAAGTTCTGTGAGGTAATTTTTTAAAGGTCTATTAAAAAAAAAAAAAAGGAAAAACTAAAGTTCTTGAGTCTGGCAGCTGGTTTGGGTGATTTTTTGGGGGG
Source organism: Promerops cafer (assembly GCA_013398275.1). Lineage (NCBI taxonomy): Eukaryota > Metazoa > Chordata > Aves > Passeriformes > Nectariniidae > Promerops > Promerops cafer. The sequence continues at coordinate 6,878 of VZSE01008882.1, forward strand.
TAGGGATTTTTTTTTACATAATTAATTTGAAGTGTCTGTTCTTTCATTTACCAGGGAGTTGCAGCCTGGTGTGAAATCGGTTCAGGTGGTGCTCAGGTAGGTCTGGGCTGAGTTCAGGGGCAGAGCAGGGGAGGAGGGAATGTTCTGGCAACACCCAGCAAGTTCCAACATGGATTTCATGGCTCCACAGAGAATTTCCAGTGAACCTTTTGTTCCTGGGCCTCACAGGAGCATCTTAAACTCCACTTTGGAACCTTGAGCAGAAACAGCAGAGTCCCACCTGGACGGGCTCTGCTGAGGGAGCATGGATTGGGATGGGGGCTGTGGGAGCTGGGGGTGTGCAGAGTGTTGGGATATTATGGGATGTGTTGTTTCTGCCCAGAATCTGCTACACAGACACCAGTTCCCCTCAGGAGGATCAGTACCCTCCCAACATCGCCGTCAAGGTGAACCACAGCTACTGCTCCGTGCCGGTAAGGACTGGGGGACTGGGGGGGGAAATTTGGGGAATCTGGGGGCAAAATCTGTGGAATTCTGAAGGAAAATGCTTTTCTGATGAATGCCAGACTATGGAAGTGCACTGCTTAGTTTAAAGCTAATTTTTTTAATGGATTAGCCATGTTGTTAATGAGCTGTTCTGTATAAAAGCTCGATCCTGTTTACTCTGGGCTCCAGCTCTATTCAGCTCCTTCCCCCCATCCCTGAGACCTGGGGCTGAGTGGGATTTAATGGAGCCGATCAATAGATGTACCTTGAGTAAAAAATAAATATCTGTATTTAATCTTCCTGCTCTAGGGCTACTACCCCTCAAACAAACCCGGGGTGGAACCCAAGAGGCCCTGCAGGCCCATCAACCTCACCCACCTCATGTACCTGTCCGCGGCCACCAACCGCATCACGGTCACCTGGGGCAACTACGGCAAGGTGAGAGCCCAGGGAGCGCCCTGAGCTCCCCAGGCAGCCCTGCAGAGCAGCCTCCTCATCCTCTGCTCCCTCTGTCCCCAGAGCTACTCCGTGGGGCTGTACCTGGTGCGGCAGATGACCTCGGCAGAGCTGCTGCAGAGGTTGAAAACCATCGGCATCAAACACCCGGAGCTCTGCAAGGCACTGGGTGAGTGGCTCAGGAGGGGCCTGTCTGCAGCCTGCTGTGTGGGGAACAACCAGCACCATCCACACCTCTGCTTCCCTCCAGCTGTAGAAACCCTGCTTGTTATCTGAGCAGACTTGCTGAGCTGTGTGTGAGCCCTGGGAGGTCACCCCAAACCCCTGGTTCTGGTGGCTCTGCAGCAGCTCTGTAGTTGGATTTAGGATTTGTGCTGCTGTCCTTGTGGCTGGAAGGGCTTCGTGCCTTCACCTGAGTCAGTATGAGCAGCACTGACCCTCGGGATTTCCAAAGGACATTTCTGGAGCCAGGGATCCTGGTGACAATGTCCTGCTGCCCCTGGGAGGCCTTGGGGTGGCAGTGGGATGTCACCAGCAGCACTTTGAAATGCCTTGGGAGCTTCAGAGAAGAGATGGTCCCCAGAGATGCTTATCCCAAACCACTCAGGTAAATCCTCCTGGTATGAGGCACATGTAAAACGTTACTGGAAAGGAGGGGAAATTGCCTTTCCAAGGTGGAATCTGACTTGGAGCTCATGAGTGTGAAGATTCCCAATTTTTCATGTTGCTGGACAAAACCTTCTCACTGTTTAGTTCTGCGTGGGAGAACTGACCCTGTGGTCCTGATGGTCTTTAAAACTGTCCAGATCCTGGAAAAGTCTTCCCAAGGGTAAGAAACTGTCAGGGAATCCCAGGATGGTTTGGGTTGGAAGGACCTTAAAATGCCACCAGTGCCACCCCTGCTATGGCAGGGACATCTCCCACTGTCCCAGGCTGCTCCAAGCCCCATCCAGCCTGGCCTTGGGCACTGCCAGGGATCCAGGGGCAGCCCCAGCTGCTCTGGGCAGCTCTGCAAATAATTCCCTGTCACTGAAGCTGCCCTTTGGCTTCAGTCACATCTCACTGCTGACTCATCTTCCTTTGCATAAAATTCTGTAGAAGTTAATGCAGGAACATTGTCTGAGAACAGATTATGGCTCTGGATCCAAAATCCTGATCAGGAGATCCTAGAAAATTCTCCTTCCCATGTCTCCCAGTAATGGATGTACAGAGAAGGCTCTTACAAAGAACTTCATAAAAAATTAAGCTTGGATGAAAAGGCTCCTAATGTGAGGAAAACAAGACCAAATCTTGTAATCTCCTGGGAATTTCACATCTGAGAAGACATTCTCTAATTAAAGCTGGGTGTTGCAGAGCTGCATGTAGCCTCATTGTCTGGAGACATCTTGTTATGATCTGAAAAGGTCAAAAGAAGTGGTTGACTTGCTCCAAAGAGAAACGGTGATGGAAGTGTCAGAGGCAGTTGCAGACAGCAGTGGGAGCAGCAGCTCCTCCTCAGGACTTGGGGAGCAGTTCAAAGCTCATTTTGTTGATTTTTGCACCTTGGTGTGGGACCTGCCCACGTGGGACCTGCCCATCTGCTGCTTTCTTTGATTTCCCTGCTGCTCCTCTGGGTTTTCCTTTCAGGCTGCAGCAGCAGGGGCAGGATTCCTCCTTTCCTAACATCTGATTCTTCCCAGATCTGTGCTGGATGGCTGCTGTGCCTGGTTTTGCATGGCTGCCTTGCTCTGAGCTGTCTGCCTGGGTACCTCTGGGCCTGTTTGTGGTTCCTGTGGAATGTTCTGGAATAAAGGAGGTGGCCAGCATAGAGGCCAAGGAGTGGCAGCCCAGCAGTGCTGAGAGGAGGCTTGATAACCTGATGGGAAAAGGATGGGATGTGTTCTCCCTCTCAGTTTGACTGTTTGCTCACTTGAGGGGGGACTTGCTCTGAGCTGGAAGTGCCAGGGGGAGACATTTCCCCCCATCCTGCTGCCACAGAGCTCAGGAGGGAATGAACCCCACTGTGCCCAGGCTGGAGCTGAATCCATGTGCTCATTGCCTCCCTGGCAGGGAAAATGATCCATCCACACCCCAGGGCCGGGGTGAGCTGCTTCCCCTGTGCTGCACAGTGTTGCCAGGGGCTGAGTTTTGTTGAATGTTGTGTCCTCTGCTCTCCCTGCAGTGAAAGAGAAGCTACGCCTGGACCCAGACAGTGAAATCGCCACCACCGGTGTCCGAGTGTCCCTCATCTGTCCGGTGAGTCCCTGCAGGCTTGTCCTGGAATTGGACTTTGGGCTGGAAGGGAACTTAAAACCACCCAGTGCCACCCCCTGCCACGGGCAGGGACACCTCCCACTGTCCCAGGCTGCTCCAACCTGGCCTTGTGCACTGCCAGGGATCCAGGGGCAGCCCCAGCTGCTCTGGGCACCCTGTGCCAGGGCCTGCCCACCCTCATAGCCAGGAATTCCTTCCCAGTATCCCCTCTGGCAGTGGAAGCCATTCCCTGTGTCCTGTCCCTCCATCCTTTGTCCCAAGTCCCTCTCCAGCTCTCCTGGAGCCCCTTTAGGCTCTGGAACCCCAGCTCTCCCAGTCTGCTCCAGAACCAAGGAGCTCCAGTTCTCTTTTAGTCTGCTTTTGTCGAGAACCCAAAGCATACTCCCAGACCAGCTTTGCAAACTCACAAATGTTTTTCCTTCTGAGGGGATCTGGGGGTTCCTTGCCAGGTGTCCTGGCTGATGCTCTGCTCTCTGGTCCCACAGCTGGTGAAGATGCGCCTGTCGGTGCCGTGCCGGGCCGAGACCTGTGCACACCTGCAGTGCTTTGATGCCGTCTTCTACCTACAGATGAATGAGAAAAAGCCCACATGGATGTGCCCTGTGTGTGACAAACCTGCCCCCTACGACCAGCTCATCATTGATGGGTGAGTTTTGCACCTCTCTGCCCTTTCCCCTTTCCCACTGGGTGCAGCATCCAGCTCTTGGTTGAAGTTCACTTTGAACCTATTGAAAGTTTATTCTGCTGGTGTGTAATATTCTGGTTTCAGTGTTTTGTTGTGTTAGAGCAAGTGGGAATGTGCTGGGAGGGAACAGCTTGTGGTGCAGCACTTCTGGGGTGAGTTTGGGAGCAGCTTTGTTGCCCCCAAATGCTGGGAGCCCTCTGTGGACTGGGACCACCGACATCCTCGTGGTGCTGGCCAAGGACTGGTGGAACAACACACGTGGCTCCTGCCTGCTGGGAAATGATCTCCAGCCTCATGGCTGTGTGAGTGGCCTCCACTGCAGGTTCCCTCAAGAGCAGGGAGAGTTTGCAGCGATGTTTGGGGTGCCTGCAGCTCCCCTGGCACAGGGAAGTGAGCAGACCAGTCTGTTCCAGCCTCACCAAGGGTTCCTGGAGCGTCGCTGCCTTTGTGGGCCCTGGGCAGATCCAGGAGCTGTGGCTTTCCAGGCAGCTTTGGAGCAGCCTCAGCACAGATAACCTGTTTGCTTTGTCCCCTGGCCAGCCCTGACAGGAAAATCCAGTTCCTTGGAGATCTCTGACAGGGGGGAGATGAAGGGGAAGCTGCGAGGGGTTGGATTGTGGAAGCCCCACGGGTCAGCCATGCCCGTGTCCTGCATGAGGAGGAGCAGGATGTCCCTGGGGAAGGCTCAGCGGGTTTTTGTCCCTGCTCAGGGCTGGGTTTGATGCCAGTTCTGTTGGGTGAAGTCCTTCCCAGATTCCCTGGAAGTGAGAGAGGGAAGCTGGCACTCAGCTGGGTGCTGCGAGTCGAGAAAGAGCCGGAGGCTCCTGAGCAGGGTGGGAGGTGGTTGCTCAGGTCTGGGATCCTCAGGGCCTTGTCAGCTTTTTGGGAGCTGCAGCTTGGTGGTTGCTGTGCTGGTGATGGGATTGGCTGTGGGAACAGTTCCTACAGGAGCTGGGGAAAGCTGAAACTCTCCCACTGGGGTGCCACAAAGTTTTCCTGACCTTGCAAGTCTTTCCACTAGGAGTTCTCCTTTCTCCTGAAGGAAAGTGCTCAAGTCCAGGAGGGAGTGAGGCCTGGCAGAGCAGCACTTCCAAATAAACATCCCAGGCAAATGGTGGGACACAGGGAATACAGCAAGTGCCCAGTTTCTCTGGAATCAGGGCCTCATTCCAGGTGTATTTTCATGGTTTCATGGTGTTCCTGTTGCAGGAATGTTGTTCTGGTGGCTACTGTGGAGATTTGGGAAATAAAACTAGGAAGGAAGGGAAGTGCTGCTTGTTGGATTGCCGAGTTCCTAATGCCAAAGGATATCTCACCTTTTGCTAAAGCCTTGCTGGGAATGTCCCTGGGAATGTCCCATGGGATGGGGCAGCCTAGAAGCAGTGCCTGGGAAACTGGGTGAAGAGGCAAAACTGTCTTTAATTGCAGCTAATTAATCTGGTAGTTGATGGTTTGGGTGCACGGACAGGAAGGGCTGGGATGGATTTGCACTGTCAGAACCTGCACTGGTTCTACGGGGAGTAAAGTCCGTGACTCCGAGGGCTCAGGAGCCAGCACCAGGTTCCTTTGAAATGCAGGGTCACTGCACCCACCCTGCTGATTGCCAGGGCTGTGACAGCTCCTCCTGTCCCCTCTGCAGGCTGCTGTCCAAGATCCTGACAGAATGTGAAGATGCAGATGAGATCGAGTACCTGGTGGATGGCTCCTGGTGCCCCATCCGAGCCGAGAAGGAGCGGAGCTGCAGCCCTCAGTGTCCAATCCTGGTTCTAGGTGAGTCTCCCTGGAGAAAGGCTGGAAACCCCTGGGGGAAATCACAGAATTCCAGAATGGTTTGGGTTGGAAGGGACCTGCAGGATCATCCAGTCCCACCCCCTGCCATGGGCAGGGACACCTTCCACTATCCCAGGTTGCTTCAAGCCCTGTCCAGCCTGGCCTTTGGACAGTTCCAGGGATCCAGGGGAGCCACAGCTTCTCTGGGCACCCTGTGCCAGGGCCTCAGCACCCTCACAAGGAAGAAGCCATTCCCTGTGGAAGCCATTCCCTGTGTCCTGTCCCTCCATCCCTTGTCCCCAGTCCCTCTCTAGCTCTCCTGGAGCCCCTTTAGGCTCTGGAAGTGGCTCTGAAGTCTCCCTGGAGCCTTCCCTTGTCCAGGCTGACCAGCCAGGAGTGTTGGATCCTTCCCTGAGCTGGGCACGAGTGGTTTCACCTCCTCCTGCCCCATGCCAGGTTCCTCGGACGTGAACGGGCTCCTGGCCACTCCCAACGGGACCGGCGAGAACGGCAAAGCCCCGGCAGATGTTGTGGATTTAACACTGGACAGCTCCTCCTCGGAGGAGGACGAGGAGGAGGACGAGGAGGAGGATGATGATGATGAGGGACCCCAGCCCAAACGACGCTGCTCTTACGAGAAAGGTTTAGTCTCTGCCTGCTGACTGCAGCCACGGCTCGGAATTCCCATGGACAGACTTGAATACTCTGGTGCTTATTAAACTGGAGGAGGGGGAGAACGTCCTCTCCCACCTCATCTCCCTCCCTCCCTCATCTCCTGTGACTTTCCTATTCCAAATTACTCATTAAAACGAGAGAAAAAAANAAAAAAAAAAACAAAAAACGACACAAACGAAACAAAAAAAACAAAAACCATTGAGCTGCTTCTTGGTTGGAAAACGACCCCACTCAGAGCCTGACCCTGAACTGGAGCCTGAAGTAAAGAAAGTGTCTTAAGCCAGGCAGGATCCTCCCTCACCTGGATCCCGGGATCGGGGGAGCTCCCCTGCACACCTCCAGGACACCCACCCCTGCATCTCCAAAGCCGTGTGCAGTTTGATCCTCTTGTTAATTAACCATTCCTTAATTAATCTAAAGGTTTTGCTGGACGTGTGAGTCCGGGGCGGGGCGGG
>VZSE01008900.1:467-12005 GCA_013398275.1 Promerops cafer
AGAATTTTAGAACTTTAGTTATGGAGAATTTTAGGCTTTTTGTGTGGAGGGGTACTGACTCTTAGAAAAGCCCTGACCTGACCTGAGGCCGTGGAGAAGCTTCCAAAAATTGGGATTGTGGGTGTGGAGTGTGAATAGAAGTGTGTGACACCACAGGGTGGAAAACTTGGGGTTTAAGGTGTTAAAATAATAGATATGGGGTAAGAGAAAAGTTTTGGGGTGTTAGCTAATTCTTCTTCATGCACTTTGAGTAGTTGTTTGTAATGAGACAAAAAAGCCGCGGTGAAGACTTCGAGTTTTTCGTTATGAAGCCAAAAATAAAAATAATTTAAGTGTCACTTCATAATTAGATAGTTAATGCTTTAAAGGCCTCAGAAAGAAGAAGACAGAAGCCGTTTTTTGCTTTACCAGCTAAAAGTCCCAGCTCATAAAACTGTAACACAGATAAGAATTAATAAAGATCTGAGTCCAAAGGGGAAAATGCTGCCTCTGGTCGTTAGCCCCGACTCTAACAAGGAGAGAAAGGAGATAAATCAGGCGCAGGTGTCAAACACCTTCTGTGTGCTCACCTTTGGAAGAGCTCTGACACCACCCAGCACCTCACCTCCCTGCTCCTGCCTGCAAGGCTGAGTGAAGATAATTCCTGGTTTCTCCTGTTCCACGGATTACACACTGAATATTCCAAGGAGTGGATTCATTCCTTTTGCCATTGGTTTTTCTCGTCACTCCTTCATAAAAAAAAACTCCTCAAGCAGGGAGAGAAGTACAATATAAACGCATTAAAGGACAGATATTTCTAGCTCTGGCTCCTGTGCTGGGCTCTCCACCTAAAATAAGCTGATTTTCCAAAAAATACTTCTTCAAAGGGACCTGGGGAGCTGAAAACCAAACTTGTGCTGGAGCTGCTCTGGGGGAGAAGCAGAACTACAAGGAGGGCATTGAACACCTTTTATTATTTCATGGACAAAGGCAGATTTGGGGGGGTGGGAACTGGAGATGTTCTCCAAGCAGGTGACCCCAGGCCTGCTCAGGGGAGCACAGGTTAAAGGAAAGCAGAGGAGAATAAATCCCAGCTGGGCCTGTGCTTAGGGCTGATTTCTCTACATCAGCAGGTGAATCTTTGCCAGCTAATTCCAGAAAAATTCCAATTCAAAACCAATCCCCCTTTGATTTTTCCACCTAAAGAAACAGGAAGCACAAATTTTATTATTTATCTTATATCACACCCCACAGCCAGTGGATTCACTGCTAGCAGATTTTTAAGAGAATATTCTCAGCTGAAATTTGACTTCACACTCTATTTAGGACATTTAAATTTTGATCGATTATTCCAGAATTCTGATAGTGCTGGACACCTGAAAAATAAAAGAAATTATTCAGAAAAACAAGTGAGAGGTGCCAGTCCAGACCTGAGAGGCTTTTAATGCACATCCATAGCTGGACTGTGCCAAATTCTCTTTATTTTGTGGGGTGTGTGGTGCTGGTGTCAAAGAGATGTGGCTGTAGTTGAAATATTTATAATTCCAGATTTAATTGCTGGAGGGACAAATCCTTGCCTGCGTGGATGTCACATAATTTGTGCAGCCTCCTGCTCTGAAAGGATTAGGGAGGACTTTTCTTTCTAGAAATAATTTGCACCACTCTGCTTTAATTTGCTCAGAATTTGCCTTTTTGCTGCTGCCTTCCCATTCCCACTGGGGCTTGGTTTTGTTTGTACTTCAAAGTAAATATTTTTACCATGTGATCCGTACGATCCGCTTCCTCCTATTTTAGTTTTATTTTTAATTATCTGCCTGTTTATTTAAGATTTGTCGCAGGCTCAGCTTTTTCATCCCACTGCTCACTCCCAGGGAAATGGACACAATTTTGCCCCTTGGCTGTGACTTGGTTTTCCTTCTTCGAGGCACCAGGCTCAGAGTTATGGGATTATGGAATTTTTTGGGTTGGGAGGGACCTTAAAATCACCCAGTGCCACCCCTGCCGTGGCAGGGACACCTCCCACTGTCCCAGGCTGCTCCAAGCCCCATCCAGCCTGGCCTTGGACATTCCAGGGAACAATTCCTTCCCAAAATCCCACTGAATCTCCCCTCTTCCCATTTGAATCCATTCCCCCTGAGCAGACAGGGAAATAATTAAAGCCAGCACAGGCTATCAGGGAAAGCAGAATATGAGCCAGTTAATAATGCAAACACCAGGAGCTAATTTTACCCCAAGTACGATCATTAAAATGTAATTTATCCCCAGCAGCTGCTGATGGAGATAACTCAGTGCAGCAGCATTTCAGCAGTGGCTCTGGAGGACAATATTTGTTTTGAAAGGAGAGAAAATAGAAACTGATAGAAAATAATGCTCCTGAAATGCAAGAGGGTGCAAATGATCTCTGGAAATGAGGGGAAAACAGGGTTGTCCTCTTGGAATTGTCCTCAGCCAGGTACCGGGGAAATCTGGGATTTCCCAGGGCCCATCATGAAGAAACCTGAAACTGCAAACCCAAGAGGTGGCCCCAAGCATCTCGTTTCAGCCTCAGCAATAAATATAATTCAGCTGTGGAGATGAACCCTATCCAAATATGGACAGAGAAGGGTTTCTCCTTAAAATCCATGTCAAATATGGAATTATGTGTGGTGTACTTTAAAAAAAAAAAAAAAAAAAAGGAGAAAAACAAAACAAAAAAGTTTCCAGCAGAAAAGGAAATGTGAAATGATGATTTCCCAGGGCTCAGCCTTGAGCACTCCCCTCCCCAAGTATTCCCAAAATTTGTTCCTCAAACAAGCCTTTAGCATCACTGAAAGAAACCCCAAGCATCACAGCCAAGGACAATAAAAATATATAATTCAGAGGGGTGTAAACCTTCTGTGTTACCAGACTTCTGTTTTGAGTGACTCCAGAACAGCACAAACTCCTTTTTATACCCAGAAATTCCCTTACAAGCAACTCAGGCTGGAAGGAAATCCCGGATCTCTCCCCCACCTCCCACTCGTGACTTTAAACCCAGGAAAGAGAATTTAACTCAATTTTCTCCGCAGGTCTAAAACCAACTGGACGCTGAGATGCTCTGGGGAAAGGGAAAGTTAATTAACAGTGAATTATCGTGAGACAGTGGCTGTGAGGGCCCGGAGGCAGCAGGCAGAGCCATTATTGCCTCATTTCAGCTGCCAGTGCCTGTCACCTCCTCATCTCCAGGGCAGCGCTCAGCTCCTCATCATTTATTTTTATTTCTTCAGAGGTTTTTTTTCCACATTGTTGTTTCCCCCTTCCATTAGGACTTAATGAAATTCTTCTCTCGTTAAGAATTCCTTGTGCTGGATGATTTTTCTTCCACAAAAATACATCCAGGTCCAAACAACGTCACCCCCCTAATGGGATCCCCCCAGCTACAAATCAGCTTTTGGCTGACTTGATTTTTATTGCACAGCCAGGTGTTTCAGGGTGATTTTTCTCTCCTTACCTCGTCTGTGACGGGGTGGGGACCCATCACAAGTTGGATTTGGTGATCCTGGAGGTCTTTTCCAACCTCAAAGACTCTGGGATTCTGTGAGAAGAACCCCTTTGCCCTAAAGGATGGGACACAAAAGCCCCAAATCTCCACAGGCTTGGCTGTGCTGTGGGCACAGGGAAACTCAGCTGAGCAGCTGAAACTGGGTCAGTAAAATAAAAATTCAACAAATCCCTCTTGGATTTCAAGAGTCATCCCAGTCTTCTCTTGGAGCAGGAGGGGGGAATAGAATTTCACCTGTATTTCTTGACCAGGTGAATAATGACTCTCTGCTGTCATTTGCAGTGAGGAATGTGGAGAGTGAGGGTTTTTTTCAGGATCTCAGGAGTGTGAGAAAATTTCAGGAGGATGAAACATCTCCCCCATTTTTTTTTTTTTGTTTTTGGCTGTTTTCCAGCCAGCAGGAGAAAACTGGTGGAAGTTACTGTGAAAATGGTAAAAGATACCCCTGTGGTTTGGGTGACTCTGAATTACAGAAACCATCCTTGTGCTCTTGGCTCTCAGCTGCTCCCAGGATCCAGCATTACAGATGTCAGAGCTGATGAGTGATGCATTAAGGAACCTGTGACCCCAAAAATATCTGTCTGCAAGGTTATACCCCCAGAGGGGTGTCCTGGGCAGATGTGGCACCACAAAGAGGGACAGGAAGAGGTGGCACTGCTGCCGCCTTGAAGGGGACAAGATCCAGGCTGTGCAGTCCCTCATGTCCTTCTGAGACACAACATCATTTCAACTTTCCAAAATACACAAGTAGGAAACTCTGGAAAGTCGTTTCATAGATTTTCATAGTTGTTTCAAAGATTTTTCATATTCTTGGAAAAAGAACTGCAAAAGGCAGAATTTTTGTTGAGCTCGAAGGAGTGAAAAATTCCATTCTCATGGAAATCTCTCCTCCTGCACATCCAGAGCAGCTGGGGCTGCCCCTGGAGCCCTGCAAGTGTCCAAGGCCAGGCTGGACAGGACTTGGAGCACCCTGAGATAGTGGAAGGTGTCCCTGAAATGAGATATTTTTAAGGTCCCTTCCAGCCCAACCCAGTCTGGGATTCCGTGATTCATTCCTGTATAGACCAGTATGGTTCTGGTGTCTCTGGCTATGCCCTGGCACTATTTAATTTTATAGATATATTCCGTATGTGCTGCAGGTTTTATATGCTTAAATTCCCAAATTTTCTGCATAGTTCCAGCATGATTTGAAAGGCAGAAGAGTTGTTACATGAAAAACACGATGAGGCAGAAAGGCAGAGTAAACATGAGGATAAATGGGAACTGGGAGGGGTGATACCAGACTAATTTGTCTTTATTTGAAAACGTATTCCTTCAAGGAAAAAAATCAAGAGATCCACCTGACCCTCATCTGAGAGCATCACCTGTCAGAGAGTGAAAAACGACTGCAGAGGAGCGAGTGCAAGGCTGGGAAGGAGCTCCAAAGAGGCTGAAAGGAGCACAAATCCTCCCTGGCACTGCAGCAGAGGAGCAGCACCCAGGACCCCCTGCCCTGCCCTGTGCAGGGGCAGTTATTGCCATCTGCTCCTCACACCCTCGAGGGGGAAACAGACTGAATATCAACCCAAAAAGGGATGAGATGTGGCTTTAAAATGATTTTCTTTTCAGCACAGCACCGTTAATCCGGTACCCAAACGCCAAGGGAGGAGAGAGCGAACTCGTACAGAAAATGTCACCTGCAGCACCTGGGAAACAGCAAATTTGGGGCAGGGGAAAGCACTGGAATTGTGGTGAGAACTGAAATGCAGCACGAGGGGAACTGTGGAAGTGACAGGGAAACTTTGCCACATGGAAGGAAAAAAATCAGGATAGCTGTGACTGCATTTACTCGGGAAACAGAGGGATGCTTCTACCAGGACTGAAACGATGCAAGTGCGAAGAAAAAGCCATTTTTAGGTGGGTGCTCGTGACTTGATGGCCAGGGTTTGCCAGCTGCAAAAGGTGCTGTGGCAGGGGAGCCCCGCAAGCCTGAGCTCTGCCAGTGAAACCCTTGGAAGAGTTTGACTTTTTGCAATCCCTGAAGAATTTCGCAGGGAGTGAAGGACAGGGGAGGTGGCTTCACCTCGGCCAGCTCAGCGCATTCAGAGAGAATGGTCTTGCTAATTTAATCAGAATATTTGCTGTCTTCTCCACCTGAGATGCAGATTATGGTTAATTAAAAGTTCATCCCCAGGAAGAGCAGCTGAGACTTGATCTCGGCCCTTGAAGGAGCAGCTCCAGCTTTTACATCAATTTGCATTAATTTTTTATTAATCTAACAAACTTTGCTGATTCTTTGCTTTTCAGCAATCACCTTCTCACTTACAAATACCTTTAAGAAAGTATTCTTAAGAATTCTCAAGAAGGTATTCTTAAGAAGAATTTCTGTGTATTAATATTAATTTTCTATTTATATCTTATTTAATATTAATTAATATTAATATAATATTTAATTATTAATTAACATTAATTTACGTGTACTCAATAAACCCCAAAAATTCTGCCTCTCCTACAAAACCAACCCGAATTCTGCCTCATTCCTGTTTTGCACCTCACAAGGTCTGAGAAAATTTCCAGTACAGTATCTGAGAAATCCCTTGCTCATCTACACATTCGGGCACTGTAAAGAGCTTTTACAGGCTTTAATCACCTTCAGACTGCAGGAAAATCATCTTAACATAAGCAAGAAGCTGCAGGGCAGAGTTCTAAGACATTTCATAAAATGCCTGCTAAAATTTATTGATTTTTCACAAAGTATTTTAAAGTTAAAAAAATCCCAGCTGGGAATGAACAGCAAAAATCAAGGTTTATTTTAAAAACCTTGCTGATCTGCTGCTCTGAAGTGATCAGGAAGTGAAATGGTTTTGCATTGGCTTTTCTTAGTCTGAAGAAAAATTAACGAGTTCATCTTAAAATGGAACAACTCACAAGTGTCTTTGGGCTCAGCAGAAGCAGCAACACTGTGCAAGTTTAGGCCATAATGAAAATAAAAAGGAAATTTCAAGGAAAGGAAATTTCAAGGAAAGGAAATTTCAAGGAAAGGAAATTTCAAGGAAAGGAAATTTCAAGGAAAGGAAATTTCAAGGAAAGGAAATTTCAAGGAAAGGAAAGGTAAATAAAATATAAAGTAAAATATAATAAAGTAAAACAAAGTAAAACCAAATAGTAAAACCAAATAGTAAAATGAAGTAAAATCGAATAGTCAGTTCTATCCAAACCCGACAGCTGTAATGATCTAAGCTGCTATCAAGGACCACAGCATGAAATCCTTCACCAAGCACGGCAGAAATCACCCCCGAATAAACATTTCTCCCCTTTCTCTCTGGAGCTGCCCAGGTGATAAAGAAGTGTTTTCCTTAAAAGAAGGGCAAAGCCAGCTAAGCCGGGTGCTGTCACAGTGGCTGAAAATCCAGTGAAAGGCACAGATCTGTCCTGGCTTAGAGACACCAGCGGGGCTTTAAACGCTCGCAGTTCTGGGCCCTGCTCCACCCAGATGATCTCAGAGTCATCACCAGAGGTGTTCTCCTCATAACTCCATTTTCTCCTACTTCGAGGTACCATTGCCCCTTCTGCAATTCCTCTTCCAGCTGGCTGGAATTGTTCCCCTCCAGGGGGGTCTCAGCAAAACCCAGCATTTCCACAGGGGCCCAAAGAGTGGGACAGGGAGCTGGGCTTGCCAAATTGGGGTGCCCAAATTCCAGGATGGGTTAAAACCCATCCCATCCCATCCCACCCCTGCCATGGCAGGGACATCTCCCACTGTCCCAGGCTGCTCCAGCCCCAGTGTCCAGCCTGGCCTTGGACATTCCAGGGATGCAGGGGCAGCCCCAGCTGCTCTGGGCAAGAAGAATCCCAGAGCTGAGTGTTGGGAGCGGGACAAGAACCCCAAATTCTCACAGAGTTTTGTTGTCTGGCCCCATTTCAGCAGGAAAGAACCAGATCCATCCCAAAAGCAACAGTGCAGCTCCTGGCCTGGATCCCCCTGGGAGCAGAGGGAGAGGAGCAGGATTTGGTCCTCCCAGGGCTCTGAGGGAACGCCACAATCCCAAAAAAACCACGCTGAGCTGGGTTCTGCTGGTTCCAAGATGAATCATTCACAGCCAGCCTGCTCCCACCATGTATTTTACCAAGGATTTTCCTCCACCCCTTGAATTTCCATCTCCTGCAGCATGGAGTTCTAGACAACCCATGGAAAAGGATATTTTCCTTCCTGATATTTTTATGTAAAAACTGCTCACAACTTCCTTTCCATTCAGCCCTGATGACTCCCAAGAACCTGGAAGCTCAGTTTTATTTTGATTTTCCTCCCACAAAATAAAATTTAATATTCCCTGTTCTGTTTTCCAGAAAAAAAAAAAAAACAAATCCTGGGAAGCTGTGTTATCCCACAGTAAAGCCCAGGGAAATCCTAGTGCTTAACAAGGATTTATCACAGGCAAGTGTTGGAGCAGAGGGAAAATTGAAAAGGAAAAAAGGAGAAGTAAATCTGATTTATCACATCCTGTTTGCATTTGTGATGGGCTCCTCCTGAGTGATAATCACGCTGAAAATAGAGATTTATTGCATTTGCAACTGGATTAAAATAGAACTGAGACTAAAATAACAGCAATTAAAGCCAGGAAAATAATTCATACTCATTGCTGAAGAAGTGAAACCTCCAGCTCTGCTCTCCAGCTGCTGCCTGCCTTCCCCTGCCCAGCCAGGGGGCATTCCCCGGTTTTTTGGGAATTTTCCACTCCTCCAGAGGACACCCCACAGGCACTGCTTGCACACAAGCAAAATCCCCGTGAGCAGAGGTCACCCTGCACTGCCAGGCTCTGTCCAGCACTTTTTGGGAGGAAAGGCTGCCAGGGATGAGGGGGGATGGGGTTGTGTTTTGGGAACCTCCAGCCCTGAGCTGGGCTCAAAGCACAGCCCCAAAATCAAATGTTCAAACTCTCCTTTCATGCCCTGCATCGCTGCCCCTTCCCAAAATCCTGATTTATGAGGCTTTCACAGCCCCTTCTCTTCCTTATTTAGGCCAACACATTGATCCAGAGCACAGAAATCCTGGATATTTATCCAGCCCTGATCCCCATTTCCATGGGTTTATCCTTGGATAATGAACAAGATTTTTGTTTCCTTGCCAGTGCTGCACCTTCCCCTGTGAAAAGCACAGCTCAGAGTGGAGCCTCCAGAACTCTGTTATCTCCCAAGCTTTTCCATGCCTTACTGATGTAATTCCCATTCTCCAGTGCATCCTGGCTGAAATGAGCCATGGATTTCTTGCTCTTTTTGGCTACTTCCTCAATTAGTGAAACCTTTTTGATCCTGTTTAGTTTATTGAGGGGGAAATGGTGAAAATGCTGCTTCCTTGGTGTTACAGCACTCCTGACGGCACAGGAGGCACAAATTGCTCTGAAATCCAGCAGGAATTATGGAATAGAATCACAGAATATCCTCATCTGGGAGGGACCCAGCAGGATCATTGATTCCAGCCCCTGGCCCTGCACAGAAACCAATCCCACCACTGCAATTCTAATATTTCCAAGACCAGGAGGCAGCAGAAATGGCATCAGGAACATCCTGTAATTCTTACCTGTGCTCGACTCCTTCAGCTCTCACACAGAAAACCAGGGGCAAACCAGGGGCAAACCAGGGGCAAACCAGGGGCAAACCAGGGGCAAACCAGGGGCAAACCAGGGGCAAACCAGGGGCAAACCAGGGGCAAACCAGGGGCAAACCAGGGGCAAACCAGGGGCAGGGGTTTGGTGGCAGCAGGAGGGGTCACAGGGTGCACCCCCAGAGCCTGACATGCCCAGGTCCCCTCCTCAGCCCTTCTCCCATCTGGAATGGTTCCCCTGGAGCCTCATCCCAGCTCCTGATTTCATCCCCAGGCACCCTCCTGGACAAACCACCTCCGTTATTTCTGGGTTTCCAAGGGAATCTGGCCCAATCCCACCCATCCCAGTATCCCAGCACCTCTCCCACAGAAGCCTGCAGCTGTAATTAGCCCAGAGCCTCGTTACCTGCTGCAGCTCTTCTTGCTCCCAGGGATTGCAACATCCCTGCTCCAATGATTTATTTTTTAAAAAAATCTCCTTTTCTTTCCCGTACACAAAAATAGAATCAGAGCACAAGAGAAGCACAGAGAAATACAAATGCTGGCCCCCATGTGCACAGTGAATCATCACCTAAAACTGTCCCTGGAAAAAGTTCTGCAGTGGAGTGTGGTCCTTTCTCTGAGTTATCCACAGATTTCCCTGCCCCAGGATCCAGGCGAGCCAACAAAAACCACTCTGGGCAAGTCAGAGGCACCTGCAGCCTCCTGGGGTTCTGTTTTCCTGCATTTCCAGGGTCCTGCAGTGGCATTTTGTCCCAGGGGAAAACAATCCCAAGGGGAAAATCAGGAATTCAGCCCTTGCAGTCAGATCTGGAGCTTTGTATCCTGGAGCAGAAGGAAATGTGGGTTCAGTGAAATCATTTCGTGCCCAGCTCTGAGGTCCAGTGTCTTCACTGGGTCTTGGGAAGGGCCCTCCAGCTCTGCCAGGCAGGAGTTTCTCCTTCTCCCATGTAAAATTCCCATTCCTCAGAGAATGAACATCCCACTCCAGAGGCAGCTGGGACTCTCGGACCTGTCCCATCCACTTGGAAAAGGAAACAGAGATTATTTGAATGCCTTCTTCCTTGAAAACCCTGGAAAAATAATAATGGGAACAAAGAGATTCTGTCTGAAACATTTTCAATTCCATTCCAGAAATTTCATTTCCCTTTTTCTGTAAATTTTCTTGGATAAGGCTTTTTTCAAACAGGGAATTAATAAAAAATAAATGTATCTATGCAGACCCTCACAGGGTATTGGCTGACAAGTTCCGTTTGCTCTTTCCTTCACCTCAAATCTACTCAAGTTGGATATTTGTAAACCAGATATTTTTTAACACAATTTTCTACATTTTAGGCCAAGAAAAACTTACTTTGTACCGTTGATTCTTCCCTCTAACCAGGGGCTTAAATCTCTGACATTTTTTAGATCCCTCAGCAATTTTGTGGGGTTTTGTTGATACAAATTTGCTTTATAGCCCCATTACAATACACACACAAAAAAATTTAATTATCAGCTTTTTGGTTTGGATGCTCAATTAAATCTGAAATTCCTTGTTCAAGTTCTGGTCAGCTCCATGGGTTGGCACAGAGATGGGATTGTGTTTGGGGGAAAATCAAGGGGGTTTGGTGGGAAATGCTGCAGAGGATGGGGGGGCTGGGTGACCTCTGTGCCAGCCTGGTGTCCCCTGGGAGCAAATCCTGGCAGTGAGGGCACATCCCTCTGCCTTTCTCATAGAATTGATGGTTTGCGCTGGAAGGGACCCTAAATCCCACCCAGTGCCACCCCTGCCATGGCAGGGACACCTCCCACTGTCCCAGGCTGCTCCAGCCCCAGTGTCCAGCCTGGCCTTGGCCACTGCCAGGGATCCAGGGGCAGCCCCAGCTGCTCTGGGCACCCTGTGCCAGGGCCCCAGCACTTTCTGAGGAAGGAATTTCTTCCTAAGATCTGAATCTCCCCTCTTTTAGATTAAAACCGTTGCCCCTTGCTGTAAGAATTCATTCTCCCCCCTTTATAAGCTGACTTTAAACACTGGGGAGAGCTCTGGGGTCGCCCTGGACCCTTGTCCAGGTGAGCACCCCAGCTCCCTCAGCCCATCTCCAGAGCACCCCGAGCATCTCTGGGACACCAAACCCCTCACGTCCGTCCCCAAACAGGCAGGAGGGCGGGCAGGGAGCCCTGCTTTGCTCCTGGCCATGGGAAGCCGCGTGGCAGGAGGTGAAACCCTTTCCGGGCGGGACGGGGCAGGGAGAGCAGGGGGGACAGCGGCACCGCGGCCAGCGCTGGGGACACCGCGCGGCGCTCAGCACCGCCTGCACCTGGACTTACCAATTCTGTAAAAACTCACATTTCTGCAGTACAAAACCATCCCTCTCTCGTGCCCGCCTGCAGCCGGGGGTGAGCCCGCTCACGCCTGGCCCGCGGCGTGGCCGCAGCGGGCGGCGGCCCCGGGCGGGGGTGGCCGTGCCACCCGCTGGTC
>VZSE01008912.1:0-81753 GCA_013398275.1 Promerops cafer
CCCGCCGCTCTGCCTCGCCTGCGTCGTGGAGACCCTGGGCGATGGCAGCGCCTCGGTGGGCAGCGCCTGCCCCGCCGCCCCTTCCCGGCCCCCGCCCCGCCGGCTGGGTTGCCGCTCTCCGGCGCTCAGCTTGGGGCCGAGGCCCGGCCCGTGTGGCCCGTGGCCGGTCCTGTCGCCTCAGCACCCGGGTCCTGGTGGCCCTTTTCCCCTCAGGGTGGTGGGAGCGGCGCGGGGCCTGGGCCCAAGGCCTAACGGGCTGCTGTGTTTGACCCGTAGCTGGTGCGCAAGAAGCACGTCCTGTCCCGTCTCCAGGATGCCCTGGCCTGGCAGGCGCTGCCAGTCGTCCAGCTGCTGGCACCAGACGAGAGGGTGTGCATGCATTTGATAGGAACTCTCTTTGGTAAGAGCTCTGCTGAGGCCTGGTGCAGCAGCAGGGAGGAGGCAGTTACCTTTTGTTGAATACATGTGAAGCTTCCCCACATTTGAAGCCAAAAAATAGAGCAAAAGAATACTGAGGTGCCTACCTCCATACTTCCACCATTCTGTTAAGTGTGTAATTACTCCCTGCAGAAAACTGCCTGACACTGATTTAGAATAGGTTAATTTTCTCATTCTCCAAGGTGCGGGATTGGCATGTTCATAAAGCTCTTGCAATTTTCCAAAGTATCTTGACATATCTGTAAAGTCCTTCTGGAGAATAGGGAGTGCCTGGCATTTTACTCTTCCATGAATGCACTCCATTCTGGTCTCATGCCTCTGGAGTTAAATGAAGATTCATACAGAAATCAAAGTGTGAGCTTAAAAAGGTGTTGCAGGATTTAGTATCAAATGTGCAAAATACGAATCTGTGTAGTGGGGTTTTTTTACACCGTCACTTTACATTTGTAGAAATCTTTGTTGCTGAACAACTAAACTGACTCTAGTGAGTCAGCCTCAGCAAAATAGTGCTTGGCAGGATGTCAGAAGGTGTCTTTCCAGTAAGTCTCTGTGATCTTGAACTTCTCTTACTGGTTTCTGTTTGCATAGCAGGGAAACGTCTTTAAAATCTTGATGGAGAAGAAATAATAGTCTAAATGAGGGAACAGTAAGGCAGGAAGGGAAAGGTGGAGGGTAGAAATAAGAGTGCCTTCAAAGAGCAGATAAACCAGATTCCTTTAATTCCACCATCTCATTTGCACATCGCAGATAATTCTTGTTCCTTGGGGAAAAGTAACCCGCAAGACCCTATCCCTGCCTTGACACACTGAATAGTTCAAACAGTTGATTGCCCATAAATTGTGTTGTGCACATATTGGAAGCAGCTTTGTTAGAAAAAGAACTTTATGCAGTTTTCATTCTTTTAACTGCACAATTTTTTTTTTAGTAGTGTGTGCACACATAATCCTTCAGAGCAGTGGAAAGAGTGGTGATTGTGGCCAATTCAACACTACGCTGTATGGCCCTAACACAAAATACCCCAGAAGACAGGGATGCTGTGCTTGCATTTCTACCCTCTTGTCTGCTTTAATAATTCTCTGAGAATTCTCTTTATGACTGGGTGGTTTGAGGACAGCTTTGGGTTTTACTGTACTTGGTGTTTTTCTTAGAGCAGTTGGAATCCCAGTCTAAGGTTGGGGCTACAAAGAATGGTGTGTTCATTTTCAATAGAGCTTGGATGAACCAAGGATCGTTTGGTGCAAGAGTGTAAGAGGGACCCCCCCAAAAGTTTGAGCAGTGCTGTGGAGGAAGTATTAATAGTGAATTCAGGAAAATACATTTGGAGAGAGGATATTGGAATAAGCATAGGCAGAAGAAAGAGGGTTAAGAGAGGTGGAGTGTGGAGTGTTACATAGGAGGTGGTGTATTTCAGATAAGCCCGAATTTCATGCAGCTAATGTTGTGATGTTCAATAATGCTGTATACAAATCTTTCCTAGAGTTACTAAGGATTGGGCAGATGAGGCAGGAAATAAGTAATTTCTTCATAACCTGTCATAACATTGCTTTAGTTGGTCAAAGTTCTGAGACATCATGGAGCCTTCAGAGGGGAGGTAGTTTGATTGGATGTATCGAAACAAGTGATTTAGTGTGGCAGAAGTGGGGATCTGAACCATATGCCTGATGCTATAGGTTGGAAGGGGCTGGGAGGTAGTGTTTCTTGTCTGCTGGGGTATAGTAGAGTGAGACAGTGGTTTATTTTGATATATCCAATCTTATGCCCTTACTGTAAAATTAACTTGTGAAGTAATGCCTTCAGCTTCAATTTAATGTTGCAATCATTTCCGGATGATTTAAACCTGGTGTTTAGATTTGGTTTCAGGATTTTCAGTACTGTGGAGGGAGAAGACTGTTCATAGTAACTGATAAGGAAGGAGGACACAAAGGACAAAACTCACATCTGGGCTTTGACTTCTGTCATTCCGGGGTGTTGTTTCAGATGTGTAATACTGGATACACACTGTGAGATGTGGTGGTGGCAGCAGTTGCATATTCCCTGACATAGGTGGAGCCATTGACTTCAACTATAAAGCACATAAAAAATTTGCAAGAGAACTGACTCATGTCCCTGTGTCCTGCTTATGGAGGCACCTTTTGTGATACTCCCAGAGAGTATCCACCCTTGTCTGACAAAGTCAGGCTGGTGTCATTTGAAGCAGGGAAAACAAAACAGTTCTGAAAAAAATTTCAGCTCTTTTTAACAAGAAGGAATTACAGCACTGGTGATCAGAAGCAGGAATGAGTTCCATGACCTGTTGTGGTTTCTCTTGTAGGGATGTTGCATTCTGTGGAAGACAGCAGTGCCCTGAACCTATTAGTTGAAGGTGAGAGATAAATGCCACATCTCAATTACTGGCAGTTTGTGAAGGGGAGAATCTGTCTTGTGTGATACCTATAGTGAGATGCTCAGCTTCGACACAGTTTCAGTGGGGAAGACCATCTATATCCATGCAACAAAAATGAGTGGTCTGCTCCAATACTGGGGGGCAGGGGAGTGCATGCATATTTAAATATTTAACATTTCTCTCACAGGTTCTGTGTGTGTCATGACTTTGGTATCAGATGGGTAACAGTGCCTCAGCTTTGGCATCTTTGGACCTGACCAACTTGTCAAAGCAAATGGAAATCTATGGGATCAACTACTTTCTCCTCAGGAGCAGAGGGTATTTGTGATTTAGCTGTACAGGCTGTAAATTCCTCTTTGTGAGCAGTCCCTCATTTGAAAACTGAAGGAACCATCTGCAGGGCTGACAAAGGAATCTCTGCAGTCCAGTTAACCCTGGACACCTCTGCTGAGTCTAGAGATATCAGCAGTGCAGTGATGCGTTTAATGTCCAGCCATGAAAGGTAAAAGGAGCTATGACAAACTTCTTCCAGAGGGATTTTAGTTTTCAGACATTTGCTTGAAATGGGGTTGAAAAGTGAACAAGCCTTTCTGTCATGTTACCAGTCTGTTGACAGATGGATGCTCTCTAACAGAGCAATTTTAAATTAGTGTTGCCTAAGTGTTGAAAGTTTTTTAAGTTTCTGAGAGTTTGGGGCAAGAAAGGGCTATTAAACCATCTATAAATCACCTGTCTCAGACATACTTCTGCTGAGATGTGTAGCTCTGTAGCTAAAGTAGGTCTACTATTGCCTTGTATATACTGAGAAACAGTGAGCTCAAAAGTCTCTGGTATTTCTTTTTAGAATGCTTTCCTAGGATACAAATCAAAAGTGTAGGTTTTTCCAAATGAGTCGTGCCATGATAGCAAGCTACATCCAAGACAGCCTTACCAAATCCTGTGTAGAAGTGTCTCAGTAAAGGGCCTATTGCCAAAATTTTATCTGCTGAACATTCAGGTGCCAGTTCTAAAAGTACTGGAAGAGGAACATTGTTTCCTGCAACTGCCCTGCTGGTGTATGTGTGGAGGCACAGGCAGCCTGCCAGCATCAGGCAACTCCCTTGTGATTTTGTTAGGGAAACCCCAGGTGATGTGTTGCCACTGCCTGGCAAACATAATTTCTTGCTGATTCCTCTTATTAGTACAGAGCTGACAGAGTTCTTAAAAGTTTCAGTGAACCAATAATAACAGCACTTACTTGGGGCTGAGGAGGCTGAAGAGCACCACTCTGGTGACTGGTGCCTTGCTTTCTGGTAAGGTGTATGGGACAACTGCAATGGGGAGGAATGGCTGACAGACTTCACTTATCTTAAGGACAGAACAAGCTGAAGGAGGAGCTCTGAGTGTGAATCTAAGGATCCTCAGCATTTTCAGTTCTGATGTCTTCTCTGGAAGGATGCATTTTTAAAGGCCAGTTTTCATGCAGTAGGAAGCCTGGTCTATTCAATTACCATAATTTTTTATGCTTTTAAGCTAGTTTTTTTCCCCCTTCCTTTCCTGATTCCTTATGTTTACTTGCTGTCCTGAGGCTCAGTTTGTTGCTTGCAGCTCATTTCCATGCATGGTTTGTAGTGCAGCTGAAGCAGGACTGCTGGAATGATGCCTCAGAGAGCTTGAGCCGGGCTATCAGAAGTAATAGGGCTGGGAATGCTGCTGTAACCCTGCTCTCTCAGCACATCTAGGCTCATTTCATTTCTAAGCTCTTTGCTCACTGGTCTGCTAAAGCCCCATGGAAGATGGATTGTGAGTGCTCTTGTGTGTGTATTACTGATCCTGTTTTTTCTGCCTAGTTCTGGTGCGGCTTGTTGTGGAGCTGAAGTCAGAACAGTACTTATACTGCATTTTAGATGAAAGTCAGAAGGAGGTCAGTGAAAATGAGTTCTCTTCCCCTTCATTCCGGTCTTAGGGCTCCATGATACTCTTATACTTCTTTTCCTACTTTACTGTTTCAGTTACATGAGGAGCTTTCCCAGCCTGTGCCATGGGCTCTTACTCTCTTTGTTCCTAAGTTTATGATGGTCCCACGGGGTACAAAATAAAAGGAAGTAGCAAAAGTGGTGAGAAATTAATCTAGTTCATCTGCTCATGTAAGAGGTGGAGGGGAGAAAGAAGAAAAGGAACAACAAGCAAGCAATTCCTTGAATTCATTTAAAGACATTTTGGAGACTTAGTGTGGTATTCGGGGTTTTCCTGTGGTTTATCCTAAGTGGTGAAGAGGACCCATCTTTGGAAAAGATCCTGTTCTGGAAAATTATTTATCACTGAGAAGTTGCTGGTTTGGGTGCATTTCTGCCTTTGGACTGTGTCTTCATCAGTGAAATGTTTTGCTTCTCTGTCTCCTCTACAGCTGTGCAAAGCAACTACCATGAGAAGCAGCCTGCCCACATTTTCTCTCTTGGGCAAGCTGGCAGATGCCATCCCAGGCTTTGCTGATATACTGGTGGTAAAGCACAGTGAGTAGTATGTCATGTCCCCCTGAAGGGTGGTATTCATAGCCCTAGTACACGCACATGCATGCACTCCCCTGTCCCCAGACGAGTTCATGAAGGTCACACAAGAAGCCTGTCCAGAAGTCAGAGTGGCATTCAGGCCTCCTGGGATACAGGTCAGAACCTTCATAGCAGCTTGTTATCATGTTTTTAGCCAGGCAAAAGCAGCCTCTGTGAACTGGGCTTGTGCCTCTGCCTCACAGGCAACATACACTTAGTTTTTTTCCCTTGATCCAGTGCTTGGGGGTCTGGTGAGCAGGCTGAACTATTTGTGGAGGGAGCTGGGATGATGGATCTTCATATGATGAACAGTGAGTTCTGCTAGCTGTTTATTACTGTACCTCTGCTCAGAGGGACAGATGGTGCTGAGCACATCACCTAATTGTGGCATTCATTAACCTGCATACACCAGTCTGTCCAGTAGGCTTTTGCAAGTTATCAAGGGAAATAGGTTGGTGCTTTTAAAATGTCAGTGAATGTTTGCTGTTCCTGTTTCTCATACTAGATAATTTAGTGGATCATCTGCTGATGGGCTTGACTTACCCAAATGAAGGTATAAAGGCTGCTGTCTGCTACTTGTATGGCAAGCTGTACTCCTCTCCTGTTGGCACAGAACGGCTCTCAGGACACTTTGAAGAAAGGCTATGTGGTGTCTTCTTGAATACCCTTGGGTGTGCACAGACAAAGGAGCTGCAGGTTAATTGTTTGGGTAAGGCATCACTCAGAGAAACTGCAAGGTGCAAGGGAAGGCTTAGAATGAGGAAGAAATCCTTGGCTGGTTTAGGTGCTCTAATGTGAGTTGTTCCATAGAGGATCTTTGGGCTGCTTGTCCAAAGCCATCAATCCTTTCTGTTACTCCATAGCAATGAAGTGGCCCAGACCTGCTGCTGAGCACCCCCAGGCCCCTGTGTTCCCTGATACCTCACATTTGCCCAGCACTGACTAATCTTCTGTCTCTTCAGAGCTTGTGCTATGCCCTGATCATCCCTCAAAATGTCTGAATGCAAATACTGTGCACAGGCAGGTGGGTTTTGTAGAGCAGTGGGACAGAGTCTAAAAAATACAGTCTTTAGAAGTGGGGCATCATGTTAATTAGATCTAGAGCTAGTGTGGAAGTAGCACTTTCTTGCAGTTATCCTTCCAACTGCATGTTTCTGCTGTTGCTGGGGAGCACAATTTCAGCCTTTCTGACATTGTTTATTTGTAAACCATCCAGGGAATTAATTTTTCTAGAAGGAGGCAAGCAGGAACTGGATTGCTCCTCAGCTTATCTACTCAACTGCTAGAAATAGATTATGATTCCTTTGAAAGCAGAATTCTGTATCTCAGACGATGCCCCTGTGAATTTGTACTGATGTGTACTGATGATTTTCATCAATACCTGTAGCAGTGATCTATTCTGTTATACTGAGGGAGTTTTTTGGAGTGTGGGTATCCTTCAGCTGAACACAGCTGTTTCTGTAAGAGCCTGTGAAAATAGAAGGGGAAGATAAATGCCTGTTCTCTGGGAAGTGTTCTAGGGAAAATATCTTGTCGTTGGGGTCACTGACTGCTTGGAGAAGAATGCAGGTCAAGAGCTCTCCCAAGAAACAGTTTAAGGTATGGTTACTAACAGAAGATAATGCAAGTAGGGGGCTCCTGAGATGCAGCCATGTACATACATGACTCTGAGAAGGAACAGAGAGCAGATCAGACCAGCAAAAAGTATCAGCAACAAGGGGTTGCCAGACATGGGGGTCATGGCAGTATCTGGGGACACAGTGAGAAGCAGCTCCCTAAACTGGAGGTGAGGCCCTCCAGGAGAGGGAAGGAAATTGGCAACAAGTCTTAGTCTGTAAATACTCCTGTGTTAATATAATCCTCACTGTGCTGCTCAGTATGGTGTCATTCTTGCTCCCCCTTTTGCAGGTTTGCTAAAGGAGCTGCTGAAATCTGACCATTTTGTATCTATTCTTATGAATAATTCAAAGACAGAGGAGGAGACTGAGAACCCTGACTTTTTAGAAGGGGAAAATCCACTGCCACTTGTTCTCAAAAAGGTGATTGCTGAAGTAATAGTGAATTGTTGGTACACGTAAATAATTTGCTGGCCTGTAATGAACCTTTATCTAAGGCACGGTATATATAAAAAAGCAGAGTGTTCTGTTAGCAACACCAGCAACAGAGGCTGTACTGAGAAATGGGGATACCTCTATTGATCACCTTCTTGTTCATTCCTGCATCCTGGAATGGGGAAAATTTTACTCCTGGCCTTAGCTGATTTTACTCACTTACGCTTGGGGTCTGATACAGCACATGCAGCACCAGCATGACTAAGCCTGGGGGCAGAACTATTCTTACTCATGATCTACTGTGTTGTGGTTTTCATGTGCTTTTTTGAGTCTCTTTGGTTTTATCTTACCTTAGCAAGTTTTATCTGTGAAATAAATGCCAAAAGAGAGATCTTAATTTATGTTTTAAATTTTAAAAAGTAGAACAAACTGTTTCCTACTCACAGCTGTGCTGCTGACTTCCTTTCTCCTTTTGACTTTTGCTTCCCAACAGCTCTTGTTGACCAGAGATGAGATGTTACAGGCAGCGAGTTCTCACTGTATGGCTGCAGTGCTGGTTCACTCTCCTAGCAGATATGCTCCTGCTTTTATCCATGCAGATGTCCCAGGTGAACAATTGCAGTAGCATCTTACTGTTCATTCCCCAGTATCAAAGCTGCCCCTGGCTGTTTGGTTTAGGAATCAGGCTGGC
Organism: Promerops cafer; assembly: GCA_013398275.1. Classification (NCBI taxonomy): domain Eukaryota; kingdom Metazoa; phylum Chordata; class Aves; order Passeriformes; family Nectariniidae; genus Promerops; species Promerops cafer. Next base: position 8,092 of record VZSE01008912.1, read on the forward strand.
TCCATGAAATCCACTGGTGGCATAATGTGGTGGCCATTTTATACCAGGTGATTTTAGGAGTAGAAGGGGAGAGTATGTTTTCAACTGAAAGTTTAGAAGCAGGTGTCACCAGTCAGAATGGAGTTTCCACAGAGAGAATTTGGCCAAGTCCTTGAGGTCAAGGTCCTTCTTGCAGGACCTTAGATACAAGCCTAAACAAACTGGGGTTCCATCTCATTCCACTAAATATTGTAAGTTTGCTCAGATTTTGGTCTAGGATTTAGCTTTAGAATGCAGCTTTGTGAGATGGTTTATTATTTCTCTGTAATCCCAAAAGACAGAAATACTTTCATGATACAAATTCTTTGGGAAATGTAAAAGTCATGAGGGAAAAAAGGTCACTGCATCTGTAGTAAAGCTTGCTTTGTGGCTTTTCATTTGTGCCAAAGGCTAGATCCACAGTCTTGCTCCTTCCTACTGAGTTTGTGCTGGGCAGATGCCTGCCCATGGGTCTGTGCTTTCCAGTCACCTCTTTTTGAAGACTAGCACACCCCTGAGCATCTACTCTGTTCTCCATTCCTGCCATTTCATAGTACAGCCGTTCTCCCTGTGGCTGTTGCTATGTTTCCTTCTTTCCTCCTCCTTCCTCTGCGCTGTTCTAGGAGCAGCTGTGCCATGCTGTGAGCAGCCTGCCTCTTGCCAGGGTGACTTTATTCGTGTGTGTGTTTACAGAGTTCCTCTTTGAGTGTCTCTTGTGCAAAAGTGAAATCCTCATCTGGTCAGTGTACTGCTGCCTGCTCCTCCTGACTGAAGAGCGCCTTTTCTTCTCCAAGTGTCACACCGTCTATGGTGAGTCATCAACCTTTCTGACAGAGTGACTGCAGTAATTCTTGTGCCTCTAGCTGAATTCCAGTGCTTTACACACAATCACAATTTCCAGTCAGGCTGGATAAAGGACTGAAAATAAGTACCTATCAGACATGTTAGTGATGTCCAACATAGCTTGAATTTATAGTGTCATTGTCCTAATGAGTTTCTGATGAGCATTAATTCATTGAAATATCCAGTTATCAGGATTGACAGTCTCTGAGTTACTATTAAGTATTTCTGTGGGTATGCCAAGAGTAGATTTAGGAAGAATGGTTAAATTCCTTCTGTTCTTTGGGACTTACCTCCAGCAGTGAAGGTTGAAGCATGTTATGAGGGAGCTGAGTGAACACTCAACAGTTTTGGACAGTTGTTTCTGTCAGTAGCTCAGAAGAATAATTGTTCAACTCTTTCTTCCTTTTAAAATTAATTTTGCTTCCATTCTGGAATCTGGAACGTTAAAAGCCTCTCTGTGACTTCTCTTGAACATGTACAGGCATTGAATCTCTGGTGAGGAGTCTCCAAGGTGCCCTGCTGCTGAACAATGTGGAGTTGCACAAACAAGGGCTCCTGCTCTTCACTGAAATACTGAAACGGTAAGGGAGTACCCTGTCAGGCTTCCGCAGGCAGAGTTTGGTACCCCAAAATGGAGACTGTGGGGCTTTTGCTTTTTAAGATTTTCTTCCAAGACCAGATATTTACACACAAGAGTTTCTGTGTTTAAAAGATGGTGCTGAACAATCTCATCTCATTTATTCTTGCAAAGAAGGGCCTGATGGTTGTTTCTGAACCTCTCAGCTTGCCCAGTCTGTGCCTACATCTGCCACTTTATCTTCCTCTTCCTGCTTCCTTGCCAGTCAGGGAGGTGAAATCTCTTTTCAGCTGTAGACAGAGCTGGAGAGAAGGCCAGGAACATCCAGAGGCATGTGAGCAGGCCAGCTCCTGCTAAGTGTGCCTCTGTGACAAAACAAAGCATGCAAATTCCATGGCCTCTGGTCTTCTGTCATCATCTGAGCTAAATTCAAACTGCAAAAACAAATTCTAGGCTGAAATATTAATGTCTTCTTTTACTTTTTTCCTCTTGTTTTCTGCTAAGAAATAATATAAACTGGCTTGTTTTTCTTCTCTGCTTCCTGTTCTTGCCTCTATGATCTTGTTCCTATCCTGTCATGCTGGTGACAGTCTCGTTTTTGCCACTTAGATCCCCCAAGAGAGCCCTTGAGCAGAATTTTGGAAATGTCATAGTCAATTTTGTAGCAAGTGGCAGGGTAAAAAAGAGAAGAAAAAGCAACAGTGCTAGAACAGTGTGGTGATGCCAGTGCGGGATCTGTCAAAAAGAGAAACCAGGATGTGGGGAACACTAATTACAGCATTTATGCTTGTGAAACAAAGAGAACACTATGTGCAGTTACTCTAATTTTCTCGCACACCCATTCTGTGTCTCTGAGCTTTGCCTTGGAAATCACGTTTTATTTAAAATTATAGTAGGGAAAGAGATCTTGTGCTGGAACCTCTCGTCTTTGTTTTAGCTTGCAGCTGGATTCTCTTGTGTAAGTGAGCCACGCATTCTGGTGAGATCTATGCAGGATGTACTGCTTCCCTTGGCAGTATGTCAGGAATGTTGGGTAGCTTTCCCTGGAGTGACCCTTGTCTCTCCCAGCATAATCAAAGTGGCAGGTGCAGTTTGGGGCCCAAAGATGAGAGGTTGCAGGAAGCTGCAAGAGTGCTGCCCTTCATACTTTCCCCCCAGGCCCCGAAGATATCACAGTGCACCATATTGAAAGTGGGTTTGTGCGTCTTGAATGAGTCAGCAATACTCCTCCATCCCTTCCTCCCTGCATGAGTCAGTGAAGACTTTTTTCTTCCTGATGTGTTTTACTTCAGAAGGTCAGTGATTAAAGAAAGGAAATACAGAGGATTAATAGAATTACCCAGTGTGAGTAGAAGCAACTTGGAAGTTCAGTGCACCACTTGTGGCTTGGCTCCTGATGCCTGAGTTCCACAAGTCCTTTTCCTTGCCATGCCCACCTCACAGCTTTTTCTCACAGCAGAATGTGAGGTGGCTGTGAAGCTGGGTTCCATCCCACTGAGTGACTAAAAAGAGTGGTTCTTCCTCTTTTCCCTTTTTGCCATATAACTAGGCTACTAGTGTAATTTCTACTGAAGTTCACTTTGCTTTCCCATTTGTGCATGAGAGCATGTGCTCCTGGCTTTCTTTAGTCAGGCACGACTGTAAAAATTGAATAACAGGGAATACTTTGGGCTCCTAAATCTGGCTCCTGTCATGCTGTGCTGCTTTTCTTGCTTCACTTTGGAGGGACCCTCTGGCAGGCTGTTCATGCCTCTTGTCTGCATGTAGCTGCCTATCTTCACCCTGCCCTCCCAACTGTGCCTGACTTGCCAGAATGAGCACAGTCTGCCATTTTCACAGCTTTGTCCAATAATGGGATTAATGGCCTGTTGTCCTTCCATGCTCTCATGGTGAATGCTCAAAGGTGTTGAGTCTCAGATGACCAAAATGCTCACTGTCGAGAAGGATTGTCAAAACAGTTGGATCGTGTTTATCTTCCTGATTACTTTTCAAGTTTGTGAAGGTTTCTGTCCTGGCAGCACCTGGCATTAGGAGTGTGGTGAAGTAGCTATTCTCATGGCATTATCCTTATTCTAGGATGGTGATGTTTGCTTGTATATTTAAAAATATAAGTTGCTAGATGAACTCAAAAATGCCAGAGCAGATGGCCTGAACAAAAAGTCCTAGGCACAGAGATCACTATATTTTGCAAAGCTTGTTTTTCTTGTTCTTTTCATGTCAGTGTTCTGGAGTAGTCACACAGTTATCCAGGCTGTGGGTGCCTTATCATGGTAATGCTTTAGGCTGGCTGAAAATTCCTCTTTATAGCACACTGTCTACCTGCTCAAGTCTGAGAGTACCTCCTTGAGAGCAGCTGGCTCTCAATACTGAAAAACGTGGCTGCAACCTCATGGCTTAGCTGTCCATTTGCTGAAATGAGGGAAGGGTGCTAGTTACCTAACTCTGTCAACATTCTCCTTGCTTACTTTGTTTCCTTTTTACAGGCAACCAGTGGAAATCAAATTATTCACAAACCGAGGTGTGTGTATAGAAGCCATTGATGTTTTGATGGAGACAGTGAACTGCCCAGTGCTGGAGGTGGCAGTGGAGGCTGTGAAAGCTGTGGCCGCTTTCCTGAGGTAGGCAGGAATGTATTTGCAGACTTTTCTTCAGATAGATCTGTTGATACCATCTTGGGCTTTGCAGTTCCCCTGTGGCTGTGTGGGTGAATGTGCTCTGCAGTGGGACTTGTGGCTGAGGCAGGCGTGGGTACAGCAGAGCCAGCTTCCCACCCACCTCAGGAAAGCTGCCAGAGCAATGAAGCTGTGGCAGGCTGCAGATCATTGCAGCAAGGACCTAGTGTTCCAGGCAGGCTTGAACAGCAGCTGCTGTGGCTTTGTTGATAAGAATAATGGACAGTCATGGGCTTCCTGACTGTAGTGGGAGCAGACAGAGCACTGAGGGTGTGTTTAGGCTTCTGTGTGGGTGAAGGCACTATTCAGATATTATGACCTTACTGTGTTCTGCTGGAGAGGAGTGGCAATGGCATCTTTCCATCAGAAGAGCAGTTATTTCTGATGGTGTTGCCTTCCTAGTGGAATGTCCCCAGCAGGGACTGTGCATCTTGTCTTTGTCTTCACTTGTTAAGGAAGGACCATCTGAGCTCCCCTCCAGTCCCATATGAAGAGCTGCAGAAGCTTCTGGAGGCAGTGCTGAAGAGATGTGCTGACCTTTCCCCACCACAGAGTAGTAAGAGGCATGCAGTAAGTCAAAAGTTGCTGCTTGTTGGTAGGACTGAGCAGGACAGGGATGATCTTCCTAGGACACTATGTAGATGTTTTGTATATGTTCCATCCCCTTGCTTACATCCCCCACGACTGTTTGGTTCTCTGCTATTTCTTTTGATCCTCTTGCCTCGGGATGGTACCAGACTTTGAAGCAGATGAAGCTGGATGCTGAGGATTGTTTTCTTTGTAAATCAGTGAAGTTCTGTGGGGCACCACTTGAGCATGCTACTCTCTTTATGTGTCCAGTACTCCAAAGTAATTTGAACTTCCCCTTCTTCCCACCCCCACCTTGTAGGCTGTATTGGTCAATCTATTTTTTCAGCAATGAACATTTCTTGATCTACATTCAGATCAGGAGTGTCATCATATAGGCACTGTGATCCCTCAGCAAGGGAGTAGTTAGCCACTCTTTGAACTATAAATACTTTCCTGTTCCTGGCATCCATAGTTAGTGTGATGTGCTGCCGGGACCTCTGCGCTTCTGAGAAGAGCCCCAGGTACAGAAGGCTAATGAAAAGACAAGGGCTGAGCCTTCTTGCTGTAGGCTTAGAGCCATGTAGGTTTAGATTGCATGCCAGTAGTGACAAGAGCACCTCAATGCTCAAAGGAGTAGCAGAACTCCGAATTCATGTTGAACTATTTTTGGACTCAAGTTCTGTGGTACCAATTATTGGCCATCTCTGCCTGAAGAAGGCAGAAGTGCTTTCTGTCCCATAGGCAGATGTTGGCCAGTCAGTTTGCACACACACAGAGCTAGGTGTCCCTTTCAGAATTAGGAGCTTCACAGAAAGGAAATTAGACAGATAGTGAGGATATCAAGGCTGTGTTTAAAGGGAGAAAAGAGGAAATGATGATACCTCTGCCAAGGTATCTCAGCATGAAATGGAGAAGGAGTTCTCAACTGCCAGGCACCAGTGTGTAGCTGTGCCCTCCTCTGGTATTATGGTGAAGACTGCCACAACAGATTAAGCCTTAAAGACAGATTTTGAGTTCCAAGTTCTTCCCAATTTGGGCAAATTATTAACTCTGACTCTTCAGTTGGCTTCAGGCTTAACTCAGTGGGATGCTGTGTGGGAACAAGAATTAGTACATGCATAGCTGCTTAAAACTCTGAGCCAAAGTAGAACCTCTAAGATTTCATTGCTAAGCAAGGAGAAGAACTACTCTGTGTTGTCTGAAGAGTATGTGGAAGAAAGAAAATTTAAAAAAATATGAAGTTTTCTCAGAAGGATTTAAAGCTCCATTAGCTGAAATGCTTAAAACTCCGATTAGATCAAATCATGGTAATACAGACTCTAAAGACAGGGCAGTGCAGAATTAGTAGCTCTGTAACTCTGTCCTCCCTAGGAAGAGCACACAAGCTGTTTAACTCTGCCCTCTCTGGGGAAAGCACAGTAGTAAAAAAATGGTTGTGTGAAGGAGTGAAGTGAAATCTGTGGTTCCTCCTGCTGCTGGTGTCAGAGGAGAAAGCTATTTTTTTCTGAAAGTGAACATAAGATTTTAAAGACTTCTCTCCTTTAACAGGGCGATCTCCTATTCTCAGTGTCTCAGAGTCACCCAGCAAACAGAAATCTTGGTAGAGTTCCTCAGAGGCAGAGTCAGTTCTTGCTAAATACCCTGGAGAGTTTCAGAAATGCTTGCAGGTGAGGACAAGTCAGGAAGGTGTGTGGGTAGGTGGTGTGTGTCCATGTCTGTCCGTTCGTCTGTCCTTGCGACTATGTTCCTCCACCCAGCCCACCACAGAAATATCCCAGGTAGTTCAGTGCATGGCACTGGTCAGTGAAACAGCAGAGTGAGAGGTATGTATTAATAGTGAAAATTTCCTGACACCTGGATATGTCTCCCGTGAAATTTGCCTGGGACCTATAGTTTATTTCATGTCTTTGGGCTTTGAGGGACTGCTTGAAAATTCACCAAAACTCCTGATAATGTAAGAGCTATTGGAAGGTATGTGTGAAACCAGATTCCTGTGCTATGTGGTTTCACTCCCAGAGGGGATTAACCATTCAACAAATGTGTATCTGCTCCATATCCTGGCCTTGGATTGGTCGTGTCTGTGACCTGTTACTGAGAATGGGTTTGCAGGCACCAGCTTTACCTCTTTTGCTGGATCAAAGCTATTTGGCACCCTTAGCTGCACAGCAGACAGTGGTAGATGAGTTTGTGTATGAATCAGGATGAATCAGGATCAGTTTTTAGCGTGGTGTGGCCAAATTAGTTTTTGCCTTGCATCACTTGGGTTGGCTGAGATAATTCAGTCAGAAGCAGACATGCCTTTCTGCATTGACCCAGAGTCTTGGGGTGGTGTTAGAGGGCACTCAGGTTCTGTCATGAATTTTATATCAGCTAAATGGTCCCTTGGCTGATTTTCACAAGGTTTGCTGTGTTGTGCATCAGGCACTCTGGTATGGCTGAGAACCAGTCTTGCCACACCAGAGCTTCCCACAGCAGATGCTTTCTTCACAGAAACTAAGTCTTCCTTTCCCAACGTGTACTGTTGTGCAACCTTGATGACTTTTAATAGCTTCACTCAAGAGGTAACTGAGTGTGATTGCCAGGTTCCTCTGTTTCCAACCCATTGAGTGTTTGTGGGTCCTTTATAGTGAAAATTGTGATTAAAATGTAGTATCTCCTGGCTTCCTTTACAGAGTGAGGAGGTTTCCTTCCTCTTTCCTCTGTTATCCACTGTGTGTTTGTAGGTTAGCAGTGGAATTCCAGGGGGACTTCATGGCCCAGGAGAATGCTTTCACTGCCCCCAACTCTGAGAGCAAAGACACGCTAAGCAACTTCTCTGAGTTCCTGTTGAGGATTTGTGACAGTCTCTGCATCCCCATGGTCATGGTAGGATTTCTTTTGAACTTGGTCTGTTCCATGGGTACCTGGAAAGGTGCTTTCAAGCACCAAGCGTGGGTTGCACAAATGTTTTTTTGGGGAAGAGGGCATGTCAAGTAAACTGAGAACAACTGTGGCATTTGCCATTTTTCCACAGCTGAATATGGAATTATATAGTTAATGCAAAACGTAGTATATGCTCTCAGAGGGTGGAGAAATTCATAGTTTCCATGTGGATGTCAGTGTGTTTCTTCAGACTGTGCAATCCCATAGCCTGCCTACCATGCTGTGGGATCCATTGCAGCTCCGGGTGTGTCAGAAAATGAAGGGTGCCTGAACTGTTGTTTCCCCTTCTGCCACTTTTTCAAAACTTGCCTGTGTCCCAGAGAGCAGCTGTGGCTTGCACCTGCAATTTCATTTCTATGCTTCTTCCCAGAAGGTACTGAGGAGGCTGCCCAGTCTGCACAGCAAGGGCAGCATCAAGCATTGTGCCTCAATAAAGCCTGTGACGTGATTTAAAAAGTAGCTATGGAGACTCATGAGTGCTTTAGTGCTCCATACAGGCCTGTCCCAAAGACACTTCAAGCAGAATTGTCAAAACAATGGGATTTTTTTTGTGGTTCTCAACATTTAGTGAAGTTTGTTTGTGCTTTGTGACAGGTACAGGTGTATGGATTATTGCAGTTTTTAGGAGCTTGGAGATGTTTTAGTTGGTGTTTTCTTAACTGATCTCTTGGTAGGCAGCTGCAGTGGCACTGCTGTTTTCCTCCCTGACAGGAGGGTGCAGTGCATGTCCAGTTTGGCAAAGCTGGAGTCAGTGTGCTGTTTCTTGCTCGTTGAACTTGGGTAAAAATTAATGGACTGTGAGAAAATTGTCCAGTGACCTTCAACAAGAGTGAGTTGAGTCATCTGTTCTAAACAGTTCAGGGCTGGATTCTGTAGAGAGCTCAAATGCCTGCGTTTGCCACTGCTCAGTGAAACACTGAAGCACAGGTGTTAAGTGTTGCTGCACTTAAACATATGTCCTATGCTGTATAGGGGAATTAGCCACCTGACCTGTAAGAGCAGTAACTTCCAGGGCAATGTGGGCAGTAATGTCAGCCACTGTGCATTAAGGCCTAACTGGTTGCCTGCTGGAATCCAGAAGTTGTTTCTTGTCTGGTGCGATGTCTCGCAGTTACCAGCACAGCTCATAGTGCTGGCCAGGGGGAGTGTTAGTTGTGCTCAAAGTGAGCCTGCTCTGCTGCCAGGCATTTTGGTAAAAGAACTGCCACTCCATTTGTTTGGATTTAGAAACCTGGCTTTCTGGGCAGGCAGGAGGCTGGAAGAAAGCTGCTGCCTTCAGTGTTTATAGCGTCTTGTGCACCTGATCTATTCATCTTTCCACAGAGCTATCTGGAAAGGGCTCTCAGCCCGTCACTGGCGGAGGTTTTCATCTCAGCACTCAATACCCTCTTTACAGTGGTGCCAAGCATGCAGAATAAGTTCTCCAAGAAGCTGGGTATGAGGGTATTGTGGGATCATGTTCTCTGTGCTCTTAACTGGTAGAACTTGCTGCTGCTGCATATTACTGGGGCAATGAGCCTAACATTGAGACTTTATGTGGAGGATTCTATTACATGTTTATATGAGTAAGAACAGAGTGCATAGTCATGTTCAGCAGGATGGAAAAGTTATTTGGTCTAGCAATGATGATGGGACAGGTTTTATTTTGGATAAGAATGTTGTGTCAGCTTTATCCTTCCTCTGGAATAATTCAGAATTGAATTGGCTGTTCCTGTAGACAGGGATTATGCTGGAATTGTTGGTGGGATTTTACTATGTAGAAATCCTAGTTTAGTCTTTGTATGCCTTATTCTTCACACATTAGAGAGGTGATGTGGACAATTCTTCTGTTCTAAACATGTGAAATGGGCAAATCTTCACTTCTCCTCCTGAGAAAACAAATGAATCTCAGATACTCTCCTCACACCCAAACTTGGATTAGTTTACTTTCTGAGAGGCAGCCTAATATATGTATTCTTACTGAGATTGCCTGCCCTCTTCACCAGGCTTGTATGGAGATGTGTGCGGGTGGTTATGGGACGTATCTACTCTTTTTCTTACCATACATGTTCTGTGCTCCTTTGACATTTCTGTCTTGCTTTCTGTCTAGCATCCTCGTCCTTCATCCGACTGACACTGGAGCTGAAGGCCAGATTTTGCTCTGTACAGAGGTATTGTGATGTGTGCATTGTAAGTGAGCCAAAAATTTCCAGATGGGAAAGTAGATCATGTCTTATCTACTACACCTGATTAGGCAAGACGAGAGGCTGAAAGACTCAAGAATGGTTGTGTCTTACTGAAAAATGTAAATGGTTACTGACAGTGGAAGAGCTTGATGTGGGAGAAGGGAGAAGCAGTTTGGTAGAGGGCGGATGGATTTACACAGCACTGTGAGAATTCAGTGCTCTGTTGTGAGTTGCACAGATAGAGATAAAGCAGCCTGGCTTTGGAGTAGTCAGATCAGTGGGTATGCTGAAGAGAAGTACCAGTAGCATCAGTTCCATCTGAGCTCTGGCTTCCTAGGCATTTACTACCACTATTGTTGTTCCTCATGGTGTGATAATGTATTAGAAATGGGGTGGGGAGGAGGATGACTTCAGTAGCAGGCATTGCAAAGGATCTGTAGTAGAGGCTATGATTTCTAGGTTGAGGAGTATTTGGGGAGACTCTCTGTGGGTCTGCAGAGATGTTTTACCTCCTCTTTACTGTGACTGTACCTCATTAAAAAAGTAAACAAAACACACAGCACACCTAGTCCAGTTTACTAGTGTGGAACTTCGAGTGGGGGCATTTGTGCCTGTGAATGGTGTGTGGTGGGAGCAGTTAGGTCTCTGAATAGAGCACTGTGCTGCACCAAGGATGGTGTGTTACAGATGTCTGGTTATGTCCTGTTCTGCAAGGAAATGGTTGGAGAGAAATACCTGGAAATAGCTGTTCTCACCCTTTTAGTTACTATTTTGGCATTCTTCAGTGTTCATGCCTGGCAATGTCATTGCTAAAAAGTGTTGTTTTGTTGTTTGCCAGTGAAATCATGTATTGTGAGCTAGCCTTAAACACTTCCCATCCTCTGCAGTGTTAGGGGTCCTGTCCTTACAGGACTCCCTGTGTAGACAAGGTGTGATGGTTGTGAATACAGTGGCCCCACTGTATTCACATTGGCCCAAGGTATGAACATGTTCACTGTTGTCACTGCACACACCCACCACATCTGTGAGCTGACAGTCCATTGGGAACTCCTCATTTTCCTGGAAGCCTAGGTTGGCTCCTAGAGTATTCTTGTGATGGGGCAGGCACTTGAATGTGATCATTCAGTAAAATGAAGTTCTGGCAGACAGTGTGTGATATCAGAGGTAGGAAGAGGATATTTCTAGCCTTCTTTACTGTCTCTTTCTGCTCTTCACAGTAATCCTGTCCTGAATCACACCTGTTCCAGCTTCCTCTGCAGCTTATGCCTGAACCTTTACTCAGCCACAGAGAAGAGGAGAACTTCTCAGGAGGGCAAGTTTGGGGAAAGAGAAAGATTGCTTGATTTAGTTTGAGGCCCTGCCACCCTCTGTTTAGGCAACAGGTGAAAAAAAAAATTAGAAAAGGACAAAGGAGAAGGGAAGAGAGGACACACATAGCTTGACTGAGAGATTATTTTCCCCAGCTTGTTTTTAAGAAAACACTCAGAAAATGCCTTTTGAAGAGTTTGGAACCCTACCTGAAAGAATGAGTTTCATCTGCCTGTGGTTTTGTTTACATGGGGGCATTTATTAGCACAGCTGTGCATGCTTAATTGAAACAAAATTACTTGCCACATAGTCACTCATATCTGCAGATTAAGGTAATTTTTTCCTTCTGGCATACTCTATAAAGCTTCCTGTCTATACTGTAACTTTCCATAATAGGTAAGTCCCAAACAAATGAGATGAAAGTTTCTACATCAGAAAAGCCACTTTTCCCATTAGCAGTGGTTGGTCATCATACGGGCAGCATCAGCAAAGGGCTTGGAATCTCAAACAGAAGTATCTTTTCATCCTTAAAGCCAGCTCTGTTAAATCAGGTCTCACACCACTATTGATGCCAGATCATAGAGGTGTGCTTGGTGTATGCAGACTGTGGAGTTGTTCCATAGATACTGCTCATCATTTCCTGCCTGCTTATGTTTTTATTTCTAGAGCAAGAGATATCTGAGCTCCTGCAGAAGGGTCTGCCTCTGTTAAACTACACCATTGCTGAAAGCCTTCTCCTCCTGTCTGAAACCCCTGAGCCTTTCTTTTTGGATCAGTCTCTTTGCAGCCACCAGCACTGTTTCATACTACTCTTATACTTTGCCTACACCTTTGGGGACAGGTGAGCCAAGAGTATACAAAGCAGGTGGGTTTGTGGCCATTACATACCATGTATTGGTGGGTAAAGCATATCTGTTGTTACTGTTTCCACTCCAATCTCCTTCAATGCAGGTTTGTTCCAGATGCAGAATTATTTCTAGCTGTAAGAAATTTTCTCCTATCAGCACAGGACCATGGAGACTGTCCCCCACCACACATACTCAGAGCTGCACTTTACCTCCTTGCTGTCTGTCAGGACAAAGGCAAAGCCCTGGACGTGGTAAAAGAAGATTTCATTCCTACCTCTTGGAGCCTTTTTGTTGAAACTAAGGTTTCTCCCCACTCACATCAACCTTCTTGTAGAAAGTATTTTGGCATAGGTGGTGAGCAGTGAATGAGTGAAGACTGTGCAGTGCATCTACCCTCTGGCAAGTTAACTATGAAAATCCACAGGGGAATATAGATTTGACAGAATAAACTTGTGTGTGTGTGGGAAGTGTAACTGCGTTGGATAGGCTGTGAATTCACATACAGAATATAATGAATTTCATAGCTCGGTCTCCCAAACACATCTCCAGCCTCTGCAGCAGGCTTTCTAGTGTTCCCATATGGCTCTTTGCTGCTGCACAGCTTTGAGCTCTGTATAAAGCCTACAAGTTTCTTAGCCTTTGTGATGCAAATGGGCTTCACAAAATGATGTTTAACTGATGTGTATGATTGTCTTCTGAAAAGGCAGTGTGACTGTTTCTTGCAGTAAAGTCTCATCACTTCAGGTGTTTTATATTCAGTATTAGTGATTATTTCGTTCTCTGTCTCACTTCCCCTTTCCCTCTTACCAGAGGTCTTTGTCTACCATAAGAAGGATCCTGGATAATCTTCCAGATCTGAGCTTTGTCTATGTCCATTGTCCTCTCCTGCTGAAATTCTTCCTGCGCTACCCTGAACTTATGGGGAGATTTGGACACCAAGTCCTCCAACTGTGGTTTTCCTGGGAAGACTGCAAGCAGACTGAGGCTGAAGAAGCTGATTTTGGCTCTTCTGATCAGCTGAACAGTGCTAACTCGTTGCTTCCCATACTGAAGAGCAATTCCAGCATTTTGCTTATTTTACTGGTATGTGGCTTTCACAAGGACAGGCTGCTATCCTGGCCCTGATTTTGGGGGCTTTTTGGTTCTTAAAGCTTTTAGTGATGTTATGAAGCCAAGGATTTCGATAGAAGGGGCCACATGTGTATACACAGACTTCCACCTGCCAGGGAAGCCTTATGTGGAAAATGGGACCATGTATGTGTGTTATCTCTTTCTCTGTCATCCATCTACTGTGACAGGAAAAGGTTCTCTGAGAGTTGGCTGGAGAGGGATCTGAAGACTTATGCTGATGTATGTCATGAAAAATCCCATTCCTTCCTCTATCCAGATATACAGCTGGGTACTTCAGATTCTTCAGTGTCAGCCTTTGAAGAAGCTGTTTTGCAAATTCAGGAGCAATGCTTTGCTACTGCTAGATGAGAAGGGTATGATGAACAAGAACTTTGAAAAAGCAGTGTGCAGAGAACAGGTCTTGAGGGCACAGCTTTCTGTTTGAGGTTTTCATTTTGTCTGATTTTAACTGGAGACTCTTGTCAGAGAATTGTGAAGTAGTCTTGAGTTTTCAGGACTGCAAATAACATGTTTTATTGCTTTTAAGAGATAAAAGTCTTGTGACAGGGAAAATTAATCAGTGCAAGAGAGAAAGGGGTCTTGAAGTAGCAGGCTAGTGTGTTTGCCTTTAGCTGGTGTAATGAGCACTGTTAACCCATGTAATCATGACACAATCTGTGTCCTGATGGCTGCTTAGAGGCCTTTTCTCACTTCCACTGCTCTCACCTTACTGTCACCCCTCCCCATCAGTGGCCTCTTGTCCCATGACTGTTGAGCCAGTCACATAGTAAATATTTGCTAACTTTTCCACAGAAGAACACCAGATTTGCCTGTAAGGGCAAAAGCTAAGAGCTGTGATATTTCTTCTCCGGTCCATTAGAGAAATTAAAACTATCATTAAGAAGGCACACCCATGTCAGCAGATGGTAAAGAAGTAAGAGGAAGCAAGGCTTGACTGAGTGGGAATCCATTGGGCATTACAGAATGTGTTTGTTCTGATCTAAGAGGCTATGGAGTAAATTTTAATATCTGAGGTTACTGAAATGACTGACAGGAGGGCTTTCATGTAGGGCAGTTCTTTCATAGCTGAGATGATATTGCAGAGTCGGTAACAACATCCAGACTTTTGATACCATTGCCAGAGCATTAGTAAAAGTGATCAATGAGTTTACATATCAGGACAAATTAAGGAGGTAAAGTGTCCCATGAGGCTTGTCCACACTGTTACCTTTGGCAGTAGTTCTGGAACCTACCACTCCATAAACTGAAGCAGGTCTGTCAATAAGCCAAACATAAACAGTGTCTCCTTTCCCTGAATGGTACAGCATTCCTGCTTTCCCTTTTCTGTCTTGCCATATGCTCTTGCAGAAATAAATTGATTTAGCTCTATTCCAGTCTTTAAAGTGAGTTGTAATAAGTCACAGGCTTTGACAATTCACCTTTCAGTTGTGGAAGAGCATAATCAGTCTCAATTTAGATGGACTAATAAAACAGTGCAATATGCAGGGATAAATATACTGTCAGACATAAAGAAAACTTATGAGATGAATAACCTAAACCTCAGAATGCACCAGTGGAGTGGAAAGGCCTCTGCATGGTACAGTGAAACAAAAATGAATGTCCTTCCAAGGATGACTTATTTGCTTATCTGCTTTAAATAATTGTCTGGATTAGATATAACAGATGGTTAGTGACTTCATCTGAGACCTTGAGCTTCTGGGTAGGAAGGAACTGATTACCACAGTGGTTCATTTGCCAGGACCAAGAAGGCTGTGGCCACTGGTTCATGTCATTTTGTGCTGTGTGTTCATCTGGGGGTGAATGTAGTCATGATGACACACTGTCCCACTTGTCTTCTCCATGCTCCAGGTCTGAGGTGCTCTCTCAGAGAACAGAGACATTAGATTATATTCCTGAATGTCACATGGAGCAGATCTGTGTCAGCAGAGATGATTGTGCAGACATCTCCCTGCCCTTTATTTGTGAAAGTCTCTGGTAGAGGCAGGAATTTGGCTCAGAACTAGAGAGCTTTTTCTGGCACAGACAGCCTGTTCTTACCTTATTTGCTTTCCTTGGGTACGGGGTTCCACAGCCATTTCCTCTGCATCATCGAAGTCTGGATGCATTACTGCTGTGTGATAGGCAAAGGCAGCTGGGAGAGGCAGCAAGCTGTCCAGGCAGGCTGTAGGCTCAGTTGCTGAGACCAGTTTCCTGTTTACCTCTTCAACTCCACCATTTGCAACACAGTAGCCAGGACTGCTGCAAGAAGAGAGGAAATAATCCCTAATATGTGTTGGGATGGTCATATTATGTCAGCACTACCAGGCATTTTCTGTCTGATATTTATGCAACCGCCTCTGTACATGCTGTGCAAGTGAATTTAATGTTACACACCTCAACATGAAGACTATGCCCAAATTAAGGCTACTGGCTGTGGGATTCAGCTCAGAGACTCCAGACAGAGCCCTGTAGTCAAGAGGCAGGCTTGTGAGCTGTGTACATGACTCTTCCCTTTCCTGTGATTGATTGCTTGCCCAGCTTACATATGTTTCATGCAGTTTAGTTATGTTACTATGGCACATAGGAGGCTGCCAGCCTTTTGAAGTTAGGAACTATGGACTGACTCATAAGCTTGATTTTAGGCAAGCATCTCTAATATGCAAGCTGATTTTTCAAAACAACAAGGAGAGCAGAAGTGCCAGAGATTCTGTTCTTTTGTTTAGATCTCACTTGTCTAAAACTGTGACCTTAAATGTATGTTACCCTTACACTTACAGAGCCAAATCATTCTTTAAATGGGATATTACTCAGAGGTGCCTAACAGACATGAGTCCGTCTGCTTTATTCAGTTCTCTATTTAATCAGGACATACTTATTCTTAATGGTGCTTTATTAGGCTGTTTCCCAAGGCACCAGATTAGCATAATGGCATTAAATAGTGGTGACTGCTGCCTAATTAGGGTAGAAAGGTAATGTGTTTGTTTCTTCCTTTGAAGGACCTGGTGTGCTCAAGCTCTGTGGAAGTGGCTTGGAAGGTGTTGATGACTCTAAGGACCTTCCTGGAAAGAAATGAGGATGTCCTTGTCTGTGACCTCCTTCGGAGCCGATTTTTACAGATTCTGCAGCAGCTGCTGGTAGAGAGCAGCTCAGCCACCCTACAAGGTGACCCCACCTCTGTGACTTGGTCTTGCTGTAAGATCAACTAGCTGTAGGGACACAGTCTGGGGTAAAGTTTTGAACTGCTGATGTAGCTTCAGTACTTACCTGCATGAGGAAATTTATGGACAGATCTGTACTAATTTAGTTTCCTTTTTCAGAAATTCATTTTGAAGTGAGAGCCTTTTTTCTAGTTTAGGTTGTTCTGGCTTCAAACTGTGATTGTTAAACCAAGGCAAGGTTCTTGTGTACTGCTGTGAGTGTTCAAATGGAGAGCCGTGCTGGTAAATCTTCCTGCTTGAATAGGGGCCCAACTAGTGGCTGAAAGACACCCTCCTTTTTGCCTGTTCTTTGTGCAAAACAGCTGGGTATGCCTGAGTATACACAGTTCCCAGGACACAGAAACCAGGAGCAAGGATTGAATCATTCATGATATTGATCCCCAAACAGGGACTGTGGTATCACCAGATCTCATAACTGTTAAATCTCTCAAAGGGAGCAAGGCTGTGACTGGGGGAAATCCCTGGTTTTCTTACTATCCCTGTCTGTGATGTTGGAATGGTTGTCCCAGTAAGAAAGGTGCTATGCAAACCAGTCTGTGAGCTTGAACTGAAAGAGGGAAGCAGTGCTAGGATGTCCTTGGCTCCTTTAGGATAGCGACTTAGCACAACTTTTACTTGTTCCTGAGGGAGCCACTGATGCTTTTAACAGCTTTGCTCTGTTTCAAGTGTTTTGTTGTGCAGCAGTTGGGATGGAGACAACAAGAAGGGAAAGTGTTTTTGCCTTACCTCCAGCAAAGTCAGTAGGCTGGAGGAGGGGCATTGAAAGCAGGAGCATAGTAGAGCATGAGGCTACAAGATCTGCTAGATCTAATCTTGTTTGGTATTGTGCACATTTGAACTTGTGTGTCCCTCTGTCACTGACCTAGGGATGTCAGGAGCTGTGGGGAGGCAAAGTATCCATTTCCTATAGTGGGAGTCAGACCTGTTCCTCCAAACCCCTGGTGATAGAGGTAGGACACTGAGCTAGACGAGCTTTTGCAAGACTTGAGCCCTTCTGCTGCTACTAATATGTGTAGCTCTTCTTTGTATTGCATCTTGAACCTGTTAACTGACATCCTGGCAACCCATCCAGAAAGTCAAACACCAGATGTACTCTGGAGACAGACTTCCTTGTCTCCCAGCACACAGGCAGCTCTCTGTGAGGCCTGGGCTAGTTAAATCCAGTGGATCTGCATCCCTATTCAAACAGTAGCCTGCTTTTAGACAAGAAAGAGGCCCAACAGTGGGGCTCCATCAGGAATATGTTAACATTAAAGACACCCATAAATGTTTCCTCCTCAAAACTGAAAACTCACGAGCCGTTGTGAAAACGTTTACTGGAGGTGATAGTTGCTTGCTGCAGGTATGGCTGTATACAATACAAAATCTTCACCTGTTTGCAGCACTGCAGAAAAGTGAATAGTAGGGAGAGGATTGCCCTGGGAGGTTGGTGGTCTAAGTAGCCCCATTTTCCTTACATATAGGCCTGCTGTGTGGAGTTCTCACTTCTGTCTCTGCCCTTCCTTGTAGGATGGGATGGACAGCATTTTTCCAGTGTCAGAAGATGGAGGAGAACAAATGCTGTGCAGCTGGGCTGCTGTCAAAAGTGTGACAGTGATGGTCAAGTGGGCAGGAAGAGAGCAGTCTAGAAAGGACTAATGACTTCTAGGTTATTAGCAGTATCAATTTCAAAGCGTGAGGAACATGCTCCCTACATAGTTCATGATGGGTGTAAATGACCCTAGCCTCTTTATCCCCCCTTCTTTAGTTGCTCCTAAAATGGTTTTGGCAGGATTCAGGTGCAACTCAGGCCAAACCAGAGTGGCAGAAAGGGGACCTGATCAGAGGGGACTGTAGAGATGAGAATAAAGTTGGGGCTGTGTGTGTGTGTGTGTGTGTGTGTGTGTGTGTGTGTGTGTGTGTGTGTGCTTATTCCAGAGCCAGAAAATTAACAATTCCTAGCGCAGTTTAAGGTACAACAGTTTGGAGTTCACTGACAAGCTAAGCTGTCTGTGCCCTTCTTAGCTAACAGGAACCTGCCTGTTTTGCTGAGCCTTCTTTTCCTGGTGCAGCTGCGGAGCAAGGGCATAAGGGAGCTGGACAGCACAGACTTCAAGCTGCTTCACCAGGGTGAGTATGTGCATCCATCTTCTCCCAGGGAAGTGTTTGTTAATTGCTCCATAAGATGATTAGGGGCTTGCTCTTTATCCTTTGAGAGAAGATTGACCTTGCATTATAGTAATGGTTGCTTTGGGATACTTTCATAGCCAGAGCATTGTAAAGACTTGTGGTAACTAATTCAGTTAACAAGACCCAGGTTCTCTTCGTCTTGCTTTTACGATACATTTTTTATCTGAAACCTCTCAAGGTGGCCAAAGTATTCCCCTGACCAGGACATGATTTCAGGGTCAGTGACTGTTGTTGATTTGGCACATGACTGCATGGCTGGTGTGCTTCCTGAAACATCCTTTCCTGTCCATCCTTGCTATAACAGTCTTGTGGGGTTCAGGCCACAGTCATGTCCTGTTAATCAGCTGTCAGGAACCAGCAGTCTAGTGAAACTGGGCTTTCCCTGGAATGTGAATCCAGAGTATATGGCTCCCAACCAACTGCAGGGCTTGCCCACTCCACCCCAAAGGCAGAAGAACAGGCTGTGTTTGTTTACTGTACCATAACCTGCTGTCTTGTCTGGTGATCCTTACTGGGTGACTTCTGCCTTCTTCCTTGGCTACTGGAGGTTCATACAGGCTGTGAAAAAAGAATAGATACTAGAAGGAAAATTCAGCTGATCCATCCTCTCATCTCTTCCCTGCTCTGACAAATTGGTCTCTCCAGCAGACTTTGAAGGACGATCCCCTTCAATTTGAAATGTTTCATACTTCAGGGCTGCTTGTGTTGCCCTTGTAAAGAAGTGGCATTTCTCAGACAGGCATTAGCCAACGGAACTGGGGGTGTGGAAGAACCACGGCCTCTTTATCCCAGCCTTTTTAGCTGCTGTGATTTTAGACCAAAGCTCAGCTTCTCCCAGGAGTCACAAGCTCCTTTTGCTCTTGCTTTCTGCTTTGTATTTTTCCGCACAACTCTCTCCCTACCCCAGTCACCCCATTTATTCCCCCCCTGGCCTCCAGACTGTGTTCTCCAGGGGTGGATGTGCAAGACACTCTTCTCTAATGAGGCCTCTTAGTTGGAAGGGGCATGTTGTGGTGTGCTTTTTGAGAATTGCTTACTCAAATTGTAAGCTCTCCAAAAGATCTCCAATGACAGTTTTGCTGAGCCCTGCAGTCTGGATTTCCCTCCCTAACTCTTACTAAACATTGTTGCTAAGTGTTTGGTGCTTAACACAAACATGACATTTTACTCCTAGTGTGAGCAAAGTTGGTGAGAGTGGAGGAGCACAGCTCTCCATGGCTTTACCCAGTCTGGTCACCGTGAGAGACGGTCACACCATTGTTTATGCTTGTTCTAGTACTAGAATCAAACTCACACTGTGGAAACAGATAGCTCACACTGCAGTTTTTTTGCTGTGGAAACAGATGACCTAAAATCCATTGCTCTTGGATTCATTACTGCCCAATGTGATATATGCCCTCTAATATACCCTTTTCAATCCCCCCGCCCCCGTTATCATCCTCCACTGCACTGTCCACTCTAAAGTAAACACTGTAGAGCAGATGCCTGTTGCTTTGTCTGTACCATGCTCTGTTTATTTTCACTTTGTCTGAATTCCTTCCCCACTGACTGACTTCTTTAATTTTCTGAGGTGCTCTGTTAAGTTACACCTTGTTACACCTGTTCTTTTGTTTCCAGTCAGTAATCTCTGTGGGAAATGCAGGCCAAGGGACACTGACCTCCTCCAGCCATCCTTGAATTTTCTGTACTGGAGCCTTCATCAGACAACACCTTGTAGTCAACAGAGAGGTGAGGGAAGATTGTATTGGTTGCCAAGTTACTTTCAGTGAGGTTGTAGCATGACAATCAGAGACTGTATTCTAACTGTCTCAGCTGGTAAGGTAAATGTTTCCCCATCCAGACACAGCATTATAATTAAAGACCATTTTGTATTTTGGATGAGGTTTTTTAGATTGAGGAGTTTGGTTTGGTTTTGCTGCCTTCTGATGATTCAAGAATTGGCTGCTGAAAGACAGAATCACTGTATTTTTCTTGTTCATAAACACAGCAGTGGGCCTTTGATGCCTAGCTTGAAATATCCTGGTATTGTCATAGTTCAAAAAATTATACCATACTAGGGAAAAGCTCTGACTGACCTTCCTATTGTGTTGTTATCTGATTAGCTGGCTGAGCAGTTGCTTGTGCTTTGGGAGATGAATACCAGCAGCTGGACAGCCTTACTCAGATGAGCTGTGGCAGCTGAGCTACCTCACTGCAGCAGGGGTGTGCTCTGCACTTCTCTTATGCTTGTCAAGCTGGTTTAACTTGTACCATCCCATCACCCTCTCTGATTATATTTCTCCCATGCAGCAGTGGCTGTGCTGCTCTCCAACGTGTCCTTGCTAGAACTCCTGCAGAAGGTTTTGGAATGCACCTGGCTGTGGTCCCCTCCTTCCAGACCTGCTTACCTGTCATCTGAGGATGCCTTGCTGTGCTCTGGATGGCTGTTGGTGGCATCCCTTTTGCTTTATCAGCATCGCTACAATACTGAGGTTAGAACCACTCCAGTGTTCAGGGTCAGCACACGGATAAACCTTAAAAATAAATAAGTGTGTAAATCTATATCTATATCTATATCTACATCTAATCTATAAAAGTGTTTTGCTTTGGCCTGTAATCTGATTGTGTTGATTTCTCTTTTGTTATTGTCCACAAGTTGTTCCCTGCTGCACCTCTCCAGCAGGACTGGAAGCTAGCATGTCACTGAAGGTCTGAGACGCAAACCATTGAAGAGTTAAAGAAGGGCACAAATCCTGCGTGCATACCCAGCCTACCTGATCCAAATCACTTTCCTCTTCAGGACACAGCAAAATACATTTTAAAACCTTTCTCAAGGGAAGACTGGGGGTGGAAGGCACAGCTCTCGTGTTGTAAACTGCTTTTTTTGTTACTAAAATGATCAATAGTGAAATAGAACCTATTATTGGCAAGTAAGTGTTCAATATTAGCAAGCTTTTACAAATGTGGGCAGCTGTCATTGTATTTGATGCTTTGCAGTCCAACAAGACATCTAAGCTGGAGTTGTCAGCTATTAATGGGATTATAACTTTGAAGGAAGCACTTACCAATGCCAATACAAGGGGAAATGTTTCCTTTTGAAGTATCTACCCAGACCTCTCGTGATATGGAGTTAGATAGAGAGCATGTCATGAGTTGTGAGCTCTGCTCTTGCAGTTATGCCCAGCAGAGTGTGCTCTTTGGGAGTTGGTACACCTGTTTGCAGATGATAAAATCACATTAAGGAGATGCATGCTTGCACATAGAAAAGCAAGGGTTGGATTTCTAATGCTGAGGAAAGATGTTTTCCAGAAGACCAGCCCAGACCAAGTCTCCACCCATTACTTCATCAGCGTGCAGCCTCTGCTTAGGGCTTAGAGCATGGTACTTGTACAGACTGTCAGCTGTGGGGATGCAGCCTGGCCCTGAGCTGCTAAGTACAGCCTGCCTTCTCAGTTTCCAAGTCAGGGCTGTGTCGGGTGTTGTGCCAGCCCCAAATGACATTCTAGTGTCAAGTGTCAAGCTTCATCTTCTGGGAGTGATGCTCTCAGCTCGTATTGATCCTTGAAGTGCAGTCATTTAGCAGCTTATGAGCCTGTTGCTTGGTTTTATCAATACCTCTGGCTTGATGTGCTGTGATATACATCCCAGAAATGTTTTTGCACCAGAGAGGAGGACAGAAACTACAGACACAGCTGGGAAAGGGAAATGGTTCAAGACTGCTTCAATGTTTCTAATCTTCAGCATTTCTAAGTGTTAGTTTTCTAATCTTCTGCTGAAGGGGAAGAAGAGGAAGAGTCACTTCTCTTGCTTCTCTCTGCTGTTCAGTGTAGCTGGAGCTGCACAAAGCATCCTGGAGACTCTCATAAGAGCACCTTTGTGGCTGTGAATGTGAGCTGATGACAGGCTGTCTCCCTGAGCCTGCAGTTTTTTAGAGAACAATGGCTTCAAGAAATGGCCACATTCATCTCAGGCTGATGTTAATAGTGAAGACTTGTCTGGCCATAGCCAACTTACATCTTAACAATGTTACTGCCGCTGGCTTTACCCTGAGAATAAACAGGGCTCATGGATGGTAGGCTATTAAAGGCTTTGACTTGTCAGTTCTAAGATGAGTAGCCACTGCCACCATGTTGCAGGAGTTACTCCTAGTTCTCCTGTGGAATATTTCTCTCTTCAGAAGAGTATTTAAAGAAATCAGCCCTGTGATCCTTATGCCTGCCTTTCCATATCAACTCTGACTTACTGAAGAATTTGAACCCTTCTGGTGTTCTCTGAGGCTTCATGCCATTGCTCTTGAATGGCTGTTCTGTGAAGGAAACAATGTATTGCAGATTTCCCTCTCAAGGGGACCTTTCCTGTTTCACTTAGTTCCCAAGTCCCAAAACTCTGCTGCTTTCACCCATGCAATAGTTCCTATCCCTGGGCTCTCGGCAGGCCCCAGCTCCAGCAGGCAAGGACAGCTTCTGGCCACTGCTGGTTTTTGGCTGCCTGGCTCCTCAGTCTTGC
The DNA here is from genome assembly GCA_013398275.1 of Promerops cafer. Taxonomy (NCBI): domain Eukaryota; kingdom Metazoa; phylum Chordata; class Aves; order Passeriformes; family Nectariniidae; genus Promerops; species Promerops cafer. Next base: position 30,997 of record VZSE01008912.1, read on the forward strand.
TGCCTGTCTCTGTGGCTAAGGTAGAGCCATGTTTGGTGGTGGCTGTTTCTGCCACTTCATGTGCTTGGCAGGCTGAGAGCCACATGCCAGAGGTCCTGCAGAGAGTAGTGAGAACAAGACAGACAAGGTAGACTGTGTCTTGGAAGCTGTGCAGCTCAGGCAACTAGTGGTGAGTGAAATGTGAGGGTCCAATGATGTAACTCTCCCATCTGTGTCAGCCTCCTGAAACCCTGTTGCTGTTCCCTTGGTTTTCAGTGGTCATCATGGGGTACTGTCTAAGAACTAGAAGTATATAACAGAGATTTCTATCTGCTCCAAACCAGCACCACTTTCTCTCTTCTATTTAATTCTCTTCTAGGTTCACCAGACACTCTCTGTAGACCTTACAGAAGTCCTGAATGCAGTCATCTTCAGGAATAAGAAGCCAATCCTGCTGTTAGGTATATTGCATCTGTTAGGGGGATTTGTCTGGAAGCAGCCACTGGTACCATGATACAAGCAACAAGGGAGAACTGGTGACTGTGGAATGGTGGGCGTGCTGGAGGGAATCTTGAAACTTTGGTCCATTTGACTTTGTAAATGTGTAACTGGTGGTGAGAAAGGGCAAAAGGGAAGTTCTGAAGATCTTTTGTGTTTGGACAGATCTTCCTTGGATGTTGGTAGTGCCATCTGGAACTGAGTGTGAGCTGTGTTAGTGTCTCAAAGACAGAGATGAACAAGGAAACTCATGTTACCATTCCTGTCTACAGCTGTCAGCAGCTGCCAGACAATTATGGTGGGCTATTAAGCTCACATTTTCTCTCGTCACCCTCTCCCATGCAATTGCACAGGCACCAACACACAGGTTAGAGCAGAGGAAAACACTGACACACACTAATAAGCATCTCCCTGTCTAGTGAGCATCATGCAGTTCCTGAGAGCTGTCCTGCGACAGAACTTCTCCTCCTCCCTGCTGGTGATTGTTGGCCAAAACACAGCCCCAAGTCCTACTCAACCACAGCCATCATCACTGCAGGACACTGCCTTGCACCCCCTTGCCATGCAGCAGGTCTTCTCGCTTGTTGTCAGTCTGCAGAACCTTCTGGTGCATGTCCAGTTGCAGGTATATAAAATATGACTTCTGGAACAACAGTAGTGTTGGGCTTTAAGCAGGAACATTAACCTGAGGAGAAACTATGCTGTTGCAGAATCAAAGGGGCTGCCTGTTTGTTTTTTCTTCTGCCTGCATTTTCCACCCCTTACAGACGTGTGATGAGGAGGAGGGAAAATGCTCTTGCTGCAGCACAGTGCAGTGAGAAAGAAGGTAAATCAAGCTATGCGGTGCTCCCTGCTGCTGAACTGGGTAGCTGAAATTCTGTGTACTAATGACGTTTTCTGTCTTCCCATCTCTTTCTCTACAGGGATGCCACATCCATAGGGACAGATGTAGGAAACGTATAACAAATTCTAGTCCATCCCTCATGCCCCTGGCAAGGTGCTTTTGGGGGTAGTGAGTGCATCAGCATACATTTTGCTCAAGTGATGCTGGGCTCCAGGGGTAGTACATCAGTTTACATTTAACTCTTAAGCTGTGTTGAGTTTGTATCTTTATTATTTGGAGGCTGTTACTTATTATTTTTTAGTCTCAAAATAAGTAGCCATACCTCTGTCTGGCTCCTTGATGTGACAGATAATTTGCAGCACATTGCATCCCTTGAAGGAGATGAAAGGTGTTATTTTCTTGTGCTGCATACTCTTCTGATCCTGGCACTTTATGAATTTTCCTCTTGCAATAGCTGTTGACTGAGTTTCTTTTTCCTTTCTTTTGGTATTCCAGAAAGACTTGCTGCTCTCTCAGGCAGTGGTTGCCTGCCTAGAAACCTTAGTGGAATACCTGTATGTGAAGAACCAGGATGTTGGTAAAGTCTTCATGCTCTTTCTTCTCCTAGTTCCACTCTGCAGTGATTTTGAGCTCTTTGTTCTCTATCCAGTAGTGCTCTGGAGAAAATGCATAATGAGTTTATGCCAAATAAGAAAAATTATTTGTGTGCCTAAAGTTAAGATTGTGCTTTGTGGGATGAGATCACAGTGCCTGGCTCCCCTGCAGGCATGAACCTTCACTTTGGCTCTGGACACCAGGATGCTTTCCAGAAGGTAAAAAGTAGTTCTCCAACCCTGTAAGAGGGAAAGGTTTGGGAATGGAAGGAGTATAGGAATAGTCTTTGACTTTCAGGCCAATTGTATCAAACCTTTAGACCATAAACATATGGGAGGGAGGATCTGAACATGGTGTGTCTTACAAAAGGACAGTCTTGGTCACAGTTTGGCCCTGAAGGAAGAGAAGGGAGAACAGGGTACTAGGCAGCCTTAGGGAATGGAAGATGGAAATTCTGGATTTCTAGGGGTGAATTCCGACCTTGGTTTCCAGAGTGCATGTCAGACCTGATGTATACCATGTTTCCAGTATAATATAATATGACTGCATTGAACAGCTGTGGGGGGAGAATAGACCCTTCTGCTTATTGTCAGCCTCCTGACACAAAGTCCAGGTGGCTCTGTTCTTAAACCAGAAAGTTCTCTGTACCCTGACCTGTTCACTTCAGTTGTTTGAACACTAATAGAAAAGGGGATGGAGTGAATGAGCACCAGGCAAAAGGGACAATGGTGGGAGAGAGGAAGTGGTTGGATAAAGATGTAATACTGCAGATGAATGACAGCTGGTAGCTGAAGGGAGGCTATTAAAAGGCTGAATAATAAAAAAAAAAAGTTATGGAGAGGCTCTGCTGATTTGAGATTAAACTAATGAAATGCTGCTGCAGCAACAGCTGAACCTGTCACTTTGGCTGCTGTGGTGCTGAAGTTCATAACAGCAGTAACAAGAGTCTCCTTATTCGAAGCAGAATGAGGGTCATAGCTGTATTTGGCTGAAAGGTGAAAGAACACTGGAGTCTGTCCTGGACTCTGCCTCTGGGAGTTGACTCACTTGAGGCTTTCTAAAACCCTCTTTTGGTCCAGAGATATTTCCAAATATGCAGAGCAGGCTCATGCATAGTGCTGGTACTTTCTCATTTTCACCAGATGAAGGTTATCCCCAAAATATTTTACATTATTTTTCAGTGTTGTTTTCCTATAGAAAAGATTCTTGTAGTGGCAATAGGGAGGTTATGTGACTGCCAGTGGAAAAGAGACCTTTCTAACACTCTGGTGAGTTGCTATAGTGTAACAAGTTATATCAGCTGATCTATTGCATGCTCCTAACCTGTAATAAATACAAGGTAATAACATTTTAATTTCAGCATTCAGTGAAAGACTTCATGCCATCACAGACTTATGGCCTTACCTAATATATGTTATGTTATCATGTATGTTCTTTAGTAAGAACATTTTCTCTACTGGCTGCATTGCCACCATAAGCCTGGCTGGTCCCCATAGTCCACTGTCTGATGCAGATCCAGGCTCAGTTTGTTCAGCTTCTGTTATAGGGCTTTCTTCATTACCCAAAGGGTATTCTTCAGCTAAATAAAAACTGAGGTCAGGAGAGTTGTCCTCATATTGAATCCGGAGGGTATTATTTTTAAAACTCCAGGCTAAAGATATTCCCTCACTGTTTTACGACATGCACCCCAGGAGAAGGTTTCTCTTCCTGTACCAGCACAAAGATGGACAATATGTATTTTGTGCTTTGAAAAGCTATTAAGCTTTTGTCCTCTTGACTGAACTCTTGCCCAGAGAGTGACAGATTAAAAAGCAAGTAAGAACAGTGCAAAATATCCCCTTAGTGTTTCACAGCGTGGGATCTAGAAGAGAAAACTTGGGGTCAGTATTGAAGACTGTCCTTAGCTGGGTTCAGCCTGTCACTTGGGCAGTTTTACAGCTGTCTTTGATTGGCTTCTCCTTCTCTGCCAGCTCTACATGTTGCTTCGCAGCCGTGGCACCGATTCCTGCTCTTCACACTACTCAGTGGGGGCCAGAAGTCCTTTCTGCAGCCAGAAGTTCTCAGGCTGATGACTTTGGTGAGCAGCAGAAGGGTGGGCTGTTCCCCATCTTTCCCAGTATGTTGGTACAATGCACGTGGGCTGGTTATTGGTACTTAACCTGCTATGCAACAGTCTCTGATACTGCTGTGGCTTTGTCTGGGACTATATTTGTGCCCTATATTAATAATGATACTTTCAAGCGAACTTCCACACCCTGCAGAAACTGACTGCTGTTAGTGAGCACCTCCTGTTCTTCTAGTGTTGGTAACATTTATTTATATTATCTAGGAACCCTGGGGAGGAGAGGGGAAACTTGCAGAGAACATGCAACTGCTGTGACCAGTCAGGGAGCAAGCTGGGTGCTTGGCATTGCAGCTTGTCTCCCACCTTGATCTTACAGACCTGACTTTTCAGGGCAGGGAGTTAGTGCAATGCCCTGCAATAGTTAGTGCACATACCCTGCTGTATGTGGGGTCTGTGGGCTAGAGGGGGAATGTGGTCCTACCCAGGAGAAATAGTGAAGATACAGCCCTCGTGGCAGTGAATGAGAGGAAGGGGTTATTAAAGTGAACCTTCCCTGTCCAAATATAAGATGGGTCTGTGAGTATTTCCTGTTCTTATTTCAGTTTTAAAAGGTTACCTCATTTATTTTAGTTCCTTCCCAGCTTAAACCAAAATAAGTCTGGCTATAAATCAGAGCACCATCAACATAGATACTTGCACTGGTTCCATTAGAAGTGGTATAAAAATCAGGCCTGTGGTTAAGGTGCTGCAGTAATGGTACACAGAAGAGGTCTTTGCAAGTGATGAGTCACTGTTGCACTCTGTGGGTCTTCCACTATTTAATGTGTCTATTTTTTCCTTTGTTCAAGTTTGTGAGATACCAGAGCAGCAATATTATTTCTCAAAAAGAAATCAGCCAGATTATTCAGGAGGCAGCAGAAGCCAACATAGCAGAGCTGCCTGAGGCCACATCTTGTGCTCTTCACCTCTTCCTTTCTCAGGTAAGAGAGAGCAGTGACTGCTTAGGAAAATGGGAAGGGAATCCCTAGGTGTTTGCTTTGGCCTTTGAAGATCTCATTGCTCTGTGTGGAGATGAGGGAGTGAGTATGAAGGAACAAGCCCAACAGTTTTATGTTGTTCTGGAAATCATTCTTTTTTTTCTGACCCCTCAGATTCAGAACAGCCATTACCAGGTGGAGCCAGAAAAGACAGGGATCATTCAGACCTTGCTGGATCGCCTCTTGGGACAGAGGACCACGTGTGTAAAGCATCAGGACATTGTGTATCCTTTCATAGCTAATGTGTGTGGCAGGTGTAACACAGGTAGAAGGGATAGTTAATCTGCTGCTCCTTCTCTTGTTCCAGCTGAAGGCAAACAAAATTGAAATACTGTGAGTGGTTTCTACACTTGGCTAACTTTGGGATGAAAGACTTCATCATGTCCGAATCTGAGAAGACATTTTGGAAATGAGGAGACAATTGGGATTAAAGATGAATCTGTGTGCTGGGCTTGCATTCATCTATAAAGCAGGGGTGGTCTGATGAAAGGGGAGCAGGCTTGGGAGTCTCTGGCTTCAAAGCAGTAACAATCTCTGTATTGATTTCCCTGGAGGATGAGCAATGAGTTAATCTCTGTTTGCATGCCATCTAGTGCCAGTATGCCCATGAAATAGTGGAAACCAAAATATGACTCAGACACTTTCCAAATGCAGAGAGCATTTGGGAACCACTGAGTGGAGTTACCAGATTTTATTCTGTTTGGGCCTAGAGTCCACATCTGCGACCTAAATCCTTTTCTCTGGCGATGGAGGCAGAGGCCACTCCCAGATGCCTTGTGGAGAAAGAGGGAACCTGATGCAGTATTTGTTTTTTTCTCAGACTTTTTTTCCCTTCCTGTTTTCATCACGCTGCATTGCCTCAGACATGGAGCAGTGATGGAAGTGGCCATGGCAGTGGTTTCCTGTGGGTATGGGGACTTCCTTCACTATGGGGCACTGTCATCAGCCATGTGTAGGGTATGTGGTGGGTGAGGTGTTTGTCCTGTGAGGAGCAGCTTGTCCTCGTGCTTACCCCCAGTGTGATATTACTGCTCTGTTGTGGAACACTCAGAAGGCAAATTGTCCTGGTGGAGGCCATCGAGCCCCATGAAGTCCCTCTCCACTCCATTTTGCTTCTCTGTACAGGGATGAAGGAATTTGGATGGGAGGTTTTGTTACATTGCTGAAGTTACTTTTCATTTCTGACTTTTTTCATATATAAAGAAACCTTCAAATTTTGTGGTTAGGAAGAATCTTAGATGCACCTGAAGTGCAGCAGTGGGGCTGTGTGAATAAGATAGTCATGGACATAGAAGACAAAATCCTCTGGTGAAAATGGAGCTTTGACTTTTCTTCAAGTTTACCTACACTGATGTTTCTCACATATATTGGGAGTGAGGTTCCATGGACTGGGGAGGCTTGGTTTATTAATGAAAACTTCCTGTCAGTGTTATGTCAAATGTGGGAATTCCCATAGCATGCATGCCTTTCCTTTGGTTTCCACTCATGCTGTCAATGATAGATGTCTGGGAAGTGTGGCAGTGTCCCTCTCACACATTGGAGATTGAAATGAGAAGATACAGTGCACAGAGCAGAGGAACAAAGCAAGAATGTACCAGGAGACCCCATCCTGCCATTCATTCCCAGGGAGTAGTAGGGAGAAGATGGACAAAGGAAGTCACTTGTTGCTCATTTTGAGAAAAAGGTTTGTTGAAATTAAAAAGTTCTGTTACTGAAACGGCTCGGTTTCCCCTTCTGTGGGGGATAAGGCTTGGTTGATGCCCTTCATCTATCAAAATACAGACCTGCCTGGGGAAACGATGTCGTACAGGGATGCTGTGGAAGAGGTGCTCTGCTCACTCGCCTTGGCTGATGGGGCTGTGGGATGGTCCCTGTGCTCTGGGCTGGAAGGGGCGGTGGGGGCTCAGCCAGGATCCCGGGGGAAGCGGATACGCTACGTGTCCCATAGGGTTGAGGAGGCTTCTTCCAGGTCACGAGTGACCCCTTCGACTACAGCCCCAGCCGTCGCTGTCCCGTTGCCTCCAGACCCTCTAGGTGCCCGCCGGTGCGTGGCCGGTGCCGGGGCGGGGCGGGGGCTCAGGAAGTGACACGGCGGGGCGGAGCGGCGAAGCGGCGGTGGCAGCGGCGGCAGCAGNCCGGGAGTCCCAGCGGGGCCGGGAGGGAGCTGCCCGGCCGTGGCGGGGCAGGAGGGAAGGGCGGGAGCAGCCCTGGGGCCGCTCCGGGGGCAGCGGGGACGGGGCGGAGGTGGCCGGTGCTCCCCGAGCGAGACCCGGGAGGGGCCCTCCGTCCCGGGCAGCCGGGGTGGCCGATGAGCGGGGCGGGCAGTGCGGCCCCGGGGCACTTCCCTGGACCCTGGGTTAAAGGGCTGTGTCCGACGGGCTCTGCCTGCCATCGCCGCCTGCTCGCCCCGCTGCTCCTCTCCCCGCGCTGGTGCCGCGGGAGGAGCGGACCGCCGCGGCTCCTGGGAGCTGCCGTCCCCCCCGAGGGTTCGCATCCTCCCGTGTGCCGCCTGCTACGTCCACTTGACGCGGCTCCGGGTGGGTTTCCCGCAGCGCGGCCGGGGTAGGTTCGGCTAATCCCGTTTGCTCTCCACCGTGCCTGTGTGATTGCCTTTACTTTCAGAGGAGCTTGCGGGAGAATCCTCCTCTCCTGTGCCAGCGGCCGCCCGAGCCCCACAGGGTGCTTCTTGAACCCCTCCGGCACGACGGGAGGCACGAGGGTGGGCTGGAATTGACCCATTCCTGCTGGAAATCACAGCAGGAAATCTGGGCTGCCAAACCATGTGGTACCCGAGCTTCTGGGCTTGGTGGTTGGGAGACTTTGGAGACGAGCAGGTGTAAATGGCCGGTACTGTTTCAACTGAAGCAGCTGGTCCTGTAAGCCCCATATAGTTATGTCCTCCTAGAGGAGTCTGAGCAGCGGTGTTTCACTTCTGAAGCTTTTGGTTCACCTGCAGCAAAAGATTAATCCTCATCTGGTTGTTGAAACAGCACCTCGGGAATGGATTCGTGGGGCAGGGAGTTTTCATTCCTTGTTTTGCCACAGCATGCTCCTGGTGAAGGATGATGCTTTTCCCCCTACATTTCAGTGCCTGCAGAGGGGAAGTGGGGGGGATCATGCAAAAGTTTCTCCTGGGAACCAAAGCATTGCAGCATGGCTCTGCCTTGCAAGCTCATTAAGTGAATAAATCTCAGGGATGCTTGGTTCAGATGGGGCTCCTGCAGGAAAATTTATGAAGTAATTGAAAACATTTTAATGGGAAGTACTAACCATCTATTACATGGCATCTGTTGTCATGTCTTTGGAAAAACACATCTAAATTAAGGGGTTGGGAGACTGTGAGACAGACTGGTGGGCTTGCTGCTGAAACAGCCAGCTGGCCAGGGCTGCAAGTCAATGTTGGTGGAAACTCCTTTCCATCTGTAGCATCAGGCCAGGCCCTTGCTCCCTGGACTGCTCTGGGAGCGTCAGGCAGAGCTGTCTTTGGCAGAAATCAATTCAGGGAGGAGCAGGGAGGGAAGAGAGGAGCAGCTCTGCAGTGTTTCTGTCTCATCTCATCCCTCAGCGGGTGTGAAGACACGAGAGGGAGTTCGTGGGGAAAGCATGGAGGAACATCTGCAAGGAGCTTTGGCATCTCTTTGGCACACTATTCTGTTACCTAGTGTAGCCTGGAGAGGAAGGAATGTCCTCTGCTGTTAAAATGGGGTGAAATTGCCAGGGCAGTGAAAGGAAATAAATCTGAGGTGGTCCCACATGGCATCAGCAGCCCCAAGTTCCCTGTGGGTGAGAGAAACCATTTTCACTGGCATGTTTCGGCCCTGATGGACAATGGCAAATAAAGAACTTCAATGTGAGAATGAGTGCCAGTAGATGAGGTGAAAGGGTGATGGGCTTCCAGTATGACATGGTTCTCCAGTCCTCTACTTTTGACCTTGTCCCATGGGACGATCTTTAGGGCTGGTGTAGGAGGATCTGAATACATTTTCATTGAAAACATTGACCATCTCTACCCCAGCATCTGCTGTTCTGTCTCTGAAGAAGCCCATCACTGTTCCAAGACTCGGAAGCAGCCAGGCAGGCTGGTGGACCTTGTGCTGCAGCAACTGGCTGGTCAGCAGCTGCTTCGGCCAAGAGCTGTGCTTTGCTCTGCTGCTGCCTTGAACAGGGTTTTTTGCAGCTCATCTTCCTGCTTGTAGCACCTGTGGAACATCTGGCCACCCAGCTCCAGTGTTGGAAATGGGGGATACAGCAGCCCCTGCCCTAACCAGACATTCTGGGACTGCCACAGGCAGCATGGCAGAGCTGTTGTGGGCAGCATTTCTGCTCTTTGCCTTCCAGCCTGGTCTGGAGGCCACTGGCTACCTCCAGTGTCTTTTTCCAGTTCTCCATAAGCATGGCAAATAGCCAGCCTAGTCCTCATGGTGGTATGTCTGATCCAAGGGGCAAACAGGAGCCTGGGTCCCAGGGCAGTCAGTCTTGTGCTTTTGCATTGCTGCACTTCCTCCTCCCTGAGAGCTTGGGAGGTAGTCAGCAGCTGTGGGGGCTCTGGCAGAGGGGAGACCTGCGCCACCTCGCTGAGCCAGGCCCTGGGTCCTTGGGTCATGGTTTTTGGCAGGGTGAAGCAGTCTCTTGGAAGCTGACCAGGCTGGTAGGTCCAACAGAACATCTATTTGCCTGGGCTGGAGAATTTTCTTTACAGCCTTGGCTTGTTGGTGTGCTTTGTGGCATTTGGGATGGCTGGAATATGGCTTAAGCCTCACACCACAGTGGGAAGAGGGGACAGACCCCAAGCCTGGCATGGGGATTTGTGCTGCTGTCCTGGCTCTGCACTGTGTCAGAAACATGGGGTATGTTGCTGAGCCCACACCAGGGGCAGCCATGTCTTCTTCAATAACGCTGGTTCTATTTACTCTGGTCTGTTCCTTTCCAGGGGTGTAGCCTTCTACAAAGCAAAACAGCAAAATATTTCAGAGGGTTTCTTATGTTTGCCTGACACTGTTCCCCTGTCTTTGCCAGGGGTGTGAAGATGCTTTGCTTGGTCTTGGCAGGAGGTGCATGGTAGGAGCTGCTGCTGGTCCTTGCAGGGCTGGGACAGCTGCTGGTGCTGCCTGCTTTGCCTCTTTCATGTGCTTGGAGTTGAAGAAATTGTATTTGTTTAAAAAAGAAAACCAACAAAAAAAGAACAAGAAGGGATTTGGTTTTGTTTCAGTGTTAGGACATTACAGAGACAGGTTTGGCTGGGCAGGCAAACTTGGACTCAAGAGGGCAGTGGGTCATAGGATGAGGTCAGCTCTGGTGGCCTTACACATCTGGCTTTCCTTTGGAAGCAAGAGGTGGCTCAGATGATGCCTCTGAAGGAGCTATTGCTTCTGTAATTGCCAGTTGCCTGTGCTCAGCTCCTTGGAAACCTCATGCCTGAGGACAGATCACCTTGAGTTCTGCTGCCTGGGGACTGAGCTCATGCTCTCCTTTTCCAGGTATAGACTGTTCAAGGGGGTCCTCATTCTCAAGGACCTTTTCCTCCAGCTGTTGACTTTGTCTGAGGGACCTTAGTGATCAGGAGGAGCTCTGCCCAAGAGCATCCCTGCAAAGCCTCAGATGCTGCCTGGGAAGGGACTTGTTTGGAGGGAGGGGGAAGTTACCACCAGGTCACCCAACTGTTGTTTTTTGGTGTGGGACCCGCGGGTGGCACCCAGCTTGTAGTGAGGGAAAGGGTCCAGGTACCAATACCCCAAGTGGTGAGGGGAGGTCGCTGAACTGGTTGCACTGGGACTTGAAGGAGAGGTGGACTTCAACCCCTCTTCCTTCCAGACCTGCTGTTGTGGTTGTTGGGCTGCTCTGCCTTGCAAACCCAGCAAAAAGCTAGCTGTTATTTTTGGAAGAAGGGGTAGGACTTAATTTTTCTGCTGGGTCAGTGCTGGGTCAGATGCCTGGGGGCTGGCAGTGGAGGCAGCTGGAGAGAAGAGGGAGACCAGGGCTTCACTTGCAGGGGAGAGCAGGCTGGCTGCAGCATCACCATGTGGCTCTGCTCTGGCCACTGCATCCCTCAGACTCCTCATGGGGGATAAGGGAGAGGTGAGCAAGGGCCCTGGTGCCAAGGGCAGCGTGCCATCGGTCCCAAGTGGCTTGTGTGACTTCTCTTTTTGGTAAGTCTCCTCACTGATCATTGGTTTTGTTGGTCTGTTTTCTTCCAGGCTGCAGCGGCCAACATGGATTTTCTCATCATCTGCCCCTTTCTGCTGGCATTGCTGCTGTCCCAGGGCAGCTTCACAGACCTGGAGAAACAGAGAGTAGACTCTGGCTTGGAAATCTGTATCCTCTGCAGCCTGCCCCTTGTGACCACATATGCACTAATGGCTACGGAGGCTGGAGGGAGCGCATGCCCAGGGAAGGGGTCAGAGACCATGGAAAGGGCCAGAAGGAAGTGGAAAAGAGAGGATCCAGAAACACTGGGAAGTTGCTGCTTTGTCCTTCTGTAGAGGGGCTTTAGCCAAGCTCCTGGGTTTGCTAGCCAAGTGCCTGGCTTGGTGCAGGAATGGCAGTGATGCCTGGTGTTCTTTCTGCTCCATTGTGCTGGGCACTGAGCACATTTCCCAGTCTGCTCTTGGAAGTGGCATGGCGAGTCAGAAGGCAGAGCACGCCTGCACGTCTTGTGCTTTGGGGTCACCACCTGGGATGGTGGAAGAGGACTCCTGGGCTTGTGGCACTTGGTCTCTTCTGTGCCACAGGCACATTTTGCCCATGACAGGGTGGGTTAATGCAAGCCCTTCTTAGCACACAGCAGCATCCCCTGGTGAACAGGCAAAGTATGAAAAGATTATGAGTATGTGGAGACACATGGGGAAGGTGGCAGTTCATGTTCCTCCTCCAGCCCATCAGCCAGAGTGGCAAGTAGAAAGCTCCCCACAAGCTCTCAGCATTGCTAAGGGCCCTGCTGGGGTATTTGGGCAAGGGGTTCACTGGAAATCTCTGTTTCATCCTGGCTCAGGTGCTGCCCCTCAGACACCTCATGGAGAACTGGGGAGGCTGGGATGGTGCCGGGGGCCCAGTGGAGGGGGGAGAGCAGCAGTGTGGTGGGAGAGTGTTGACAGTGCCCTTGACAGTGGTGCAGATAAGAAGCTGTTTGAGGTGAAGCGCAAGGACCAGATGAATGCTCTGAAGAACTTGATTGAGCTCAATGACGTCAACCAACAGTACAAAATCATTGACATCATGCTCAAGGGACTCTTCAAAGTAAGCCACAGTGCAGGCTGCACTCTGAGCCCACAAGGGTGGGCAGAAAGGGGAAGGGTTGGGGGCTTCTGTGGAGTATGTGGCAGGTGAGCTTTAGGACCTGAAGGGAGGATGCTATGGGGTTTCAAAGTGGGGCAGCTGTGGCAGCACCTCCAGGGTGCAGGGCAGGGCTGGCAGGACAGGGCAGTAATCAAGGACTCTGGCAGGTGCTGGAGGACTCCCGTGCTGTGCTCATCGCTGCTGATGTGCCTCCTGATGGGCCCTTCCCTCAGGATGAGAAGATAAAGGATGGTAGGTCCTCTCTGGTTTTTACCCCCCTCCTTTTTCTGGTGCTCTGGTGCACCACAGACATTCTTCCTGGGATCAGTGCTGGGGTAGGTACAAAACCCCTGTGTACCCAGACCAGACCTGGGCTGGTCCCTGTCTGTTGGGGACCCTCTTGCTGCCTCTCTGACCAGTTCATACAGGGGAGCCTATTGGTTTGCCCTCAGCCTGTGCTGATGGGGCTGGTGGCTGTCCCCACAGCATACTCCCACGTGGTGGAGAACACTGCCTTCTTCGGGGACGTTGTCCTGCGCTTCCCCAAGATTGTGCACCACTACTTCGACCGCAACTCCAACTGGAACAGCCTCATCCGCTGGGGCATCGGCTTCTGCAACCTGACGGGTGTGTTCGAGCAGGGACCCCACTCCCAGGTCCTGCGGCTGGTATGGCTCTTCGTCCCCCCTGCTGTGACCCCTCTCTGCTACTAGGCTGGGGGAGGTGAGGGTTTTGGGGTAAAAGGAAGGGAGGGGCCCCCCATGTCTGGGGACTGTCGAGCTGAGGGATGGGGGAAGAGCATAGAGCATAGATGGGGCTGGTGCGAGAGTAGGGCACCCTGGTCACACAGCTGGGGGATGTGAGTGGGAGGCACCACTCCCCAATGAGGTCTCCCCTTTGCTCTGCAGATGGCTCAGGAGCTAGGAATCAGTGAGAAATCGCCCGATTACCGCAATCCCTTTAAAACGGACCAGTCAGAGGTAAGGTGGCAACGCTGCCAGCTTGTCTCGTGGGCTTTCCCATCCGTGTCGCAGCTCCAGACAGCTGGCTGGGGACTGGAATGGGTGGCTTGTGGGAAATGGCCAAAAGCCCCGTCACTGAATAAGCATGGCTGAAACACAAACACTGAATTCCCCATCTGTGGTCTACTTTGGGCACCTGGTGCCCTCTCTTCCCTTCTGTGGCCACCTGCCTCGTGGTTGAGACTCTGTTTGCCTCATGCTGCATCTGTGCTCAAAGCTCCCTGGACTGTGAGGCTTGTGCGTTGGCTTTGGTGGGTTTGGAGGGGTTGTGCCTCTAGGAGGCTGTGGGGCGCTCCCCCATGCTGACCCCTGCTGTCAACCCACAGTTTTTCCCCAGTGCTGACACCTTTCAGAAGGCGCTGCGGGATGAGGAGAAGAGGAGGAAGAAGGAAGAGAAGCGGAAGGAGATCCGCAAGGGCCCACGCATCTCCCGCTCACAGTCGGAGCTGTAGCACGCTGGGACTTGTGCCTTGCAGTGGGGGTGACACCGCTGGGACAGAGTGGCTTGCTCCCTTTTTGGCAGCTTTGGGCCGGTGCCTGGCCGTTCCCTTTCCATTTGTGCCGTGGGTTTTGTTTTGTCGCCTTTCGTTTTTGTTCAGTGGAGGTTGTGTGGTGGTGCTGGTGGGTTGCCCCAAAGGGGCTAAAGTGGGATACCCCATCTGCAGAGGTAAAGCACAGACAGGACAGCACTGGGGTCATCCCCTGGTCGGGGTGTTGCTGCCTGTGGGGAAATAGGGTGTGGGGGACACGCCTCTGGTGGAGCCCAGGGATTCCTCCTCACTGCAGCACACCCCACGCTGAACGTGCCTCCTCCAAAACGGGTGGGCTGGGGAGTGCGTCACACCAAACAGCCTCATGAGCAATGCTGCTTCTCTCCGTTTTGCTTTTCATTTTGTTAAACGGGTGATCTCATTGGCACCCCCCACTGGGTTCTACCTGGTCTCTGCTCAGCTGCTACCTCTGCCAGATCAGACCTCCCCTTTTCCCAGCGGCTGTTTCACCGAGCAACATGCATTTCATTGTCCAGATGTAGCTGAAAATGCCGATGGCAGCTGTTCCTGGCCGATGGCATCCAGTGACCGCCGCAGGTCATTCCCGCAGAGAGGCAAATGCCGAGTGAATTTTTGGACCGGAGGAATTTCGGTACTTTGCCTCTTTGCAGCCAGTGGGTGGCTGTAGTGCAAGCAGTGCTGATGCTGAAGATGCTGGGGAACCAGCCCTGAGCCACTGAGAGCCTGTCCTGCAGCCCATCCCATCCCTTCTCTTTGGGGCTCATCCTCTAAATGAGTCCCTGAAGCCCCTTGTCAGGGGACAGCCAGACGAGGGCATGTGGTGATAGCAGGGCCAAAGGACAGGGAGCCAACCTGAGGGGCTGCGATGCTCCACTGGGTGTCTGGGCTGCCGTGGGGGCAGAGGTGAGGGGCTGGCCCCGGGACCCGACACAGCCACCCTGTGATTCCTCACCTGTGCCGATGGCCTCGCACCACAGCAGGCTCTCGCAGAGGGGCCTTCCCCAAGGAGCGGCTGCTCTGTGTCGGGCTGGCGGCATCACAGCCTTTGAGGAAAGGGAAACGTCCCGAATTTTTTAACAGCAGAGCCAAATCCCTCCAGTGGGGGGAGGGGGTGGCAATGGGCGCATTTGGTTTTTCTTGAATAAAATTGACTTTATTATTTTTTTTTTTAAAGTAGAAGAACCCTGGCTCTTGCTCCCGTTCCTGGTGGGAGCGGGTGTGCGCCAGAGAGCGTCGAGGCGGCCCCTCAGGAGGTGAGGGTCCTTGGGCGCAGCGGAGGGAAGGACAAAGCCCATGCTCTATCCACCGCCGCCTTGCAGCTGGCCTTTCCGCCGTGCATCCTGGCGGCATCCCGGACCGCGAGCCCTGCCCCGGCCGCGTTTCCCGTGGGCGGCGGAGGCGGCGGCGGCGTCGGTGCCGCTCCCACGCGCGGCGCGGTCCCGCCCCCTCATGAATATTCAGCGCTCGGGGGCGGGGCGGCCTATGCTAATCGCAGCTGCTGATCGCTGACGCGCCATCACACCACGCGCCGCCGCGGCCGCCGATTGGCCGGGGGCGACCTNCCGGGGCGGCGGCGGGCCCTGCGCGATGGAGGGCGGCGAGCTGGCCGCCGAGAGCATGGACACCCTGACTGAGCTGGGCGACGAGCTCACCCTGGGCGACATCGACGGTAGGCGCCGCGGGAAGGAGCGGGGGGGTGGACTCCGGAGAGGCGCGCGTGGGCTCCCCACGCGTGTTAGCGGGAGCGCTCGGGTCTCCCCGCGCGGGCCCGCGGCTGCTGGGGAAGGAGGCGTGGGTGAGTGGCCCTTGGATCGAGCTTCTGGAGTGTTCAGGGTGGGTGCGCTTCCCACGCGGTACGGACCGCCACGCGCGCGGGGGGAGCGGGCATCCCCCGTCCCGGGTGGGTGCAGGCGGAGGAGCGGAGCGCGTCCCGCCGGGCAGCGCTGGCCTGGCGAGCGGCCACGCGTGTCTCCCCTGCCAGGGGAGCGCTTCTGAGCGACTTTCGTGGGGCTGCCGCACGCCCGGAGTCGAGGCCGTAGCCGCAGGAAGGCGCTGGGGATGTGGCGGTCCGAGCCGCCGAGCCCACCCTTGCACCGGTGGCCGGCGCGGGAAGGGGTCGGGGAAAGTGCTGACCGTGTCTCCCTGCTCCTGCCGCAGACCCGCGGGGCAAGCGGCGCTGCCCACGTTCCCCTCGTGTTTCCTCGTGGCTCTCTTAAAGTAGGAGCTAAACGGTGGCTGGAGCTGTGCCTCCGCTAGTGCCCGTGGGAGGCCGAGCCTCCAAGCCCTCCTGCATCGAAACAGCTCTAACTGCTTAAATTTCCCATCTTCCCTGTCATCCTAAAACTTTACTGCGTCGCTGGCACAGCACAGACCTGTGAGAAAACCCCTGTTTTCCACCGAAGTGCAGCAAAAACGAAGCGCCTGCGTGTGACGCTTATTTTATGTATATTTTTGGCGACACCAAGCAGCTCCTGAAAAACCCATTTAAAATGACGTTTCTCGGTGTGGTCTGTGCTGTAGGCTGGGGGAGATGAGCTCCTGCCTTAGCTCATTGGTCTGTTGGGCTGTAATCCCAAACAGAGCTCAGTTTTGGGGCTGTCCAAAATATCCTTGTTTAGCAGGTGGAAGATAAAATTTTACCAGTACTTTTAGATTTCTAGTTGACACTGATTTGCCACATAGCTTGGGGTAAAATTTATGCTCCTTTTTTTCTTTTGTCATAAAAGAAGAATGTACCTTACAGGAGTGCAATGGGCTTAGTTATTGCTCATAAAGTTTGATAGTGCACATTGAAGGTGGCGTTTGCTGTTGTTTAAGCACCACGTGATGAGTTCTCAGGTTCCATACGGAAACAGATGAATTGATGAACCCAGCAATGGCTCTGAACCGAGGTGTGCCCTGGGAGGTGTGATTCAGAGCGATGAGTAACTCAGGAAAACGAGCTTCACTTTCCTCCCCACCTCCAGGGGTGGATTTTCCTGGTGAAGGCAGGGGGAAGATACGTGACAGTCCTGCTTTTTTTGTGCTCCAGCATGGATTCATCTCAGGGTTTGAAATTTTGCGAGGATTTTCTTTTGGTTTTTAAGTCGTCTTAGGGGTGTTCCTCTCCCATTCAGACTGAGGGGCTCCTCACTGCCTGTTGCGTGGATTTTGATTTTTTGTGGTGGATGTGCTTTGGGATGTCAGTGCTCACTGGGTTCATACTTCAAGACAGGGCACAAAGGTGGCCAGGGGGCCCCAGTGCTGAACCCAAAGGCTCTGCCTCTTGCCCCAGCACAAGCTGCTCCACCAGCCATGGACATCTTCCTGCTGACAGGGCACTGCTGGGTAACATTGGAGCACGAGGTTTGAGTCTGTTGGAGGTCAAAGCACATCAGGGTTCAGGACAGAGAGGTTGTTTCTGTTGAGGTTGGGATCTCTTTCTGTTTCTCAGAGCACAGCATCTCCAGGAGCGTGAGGAAGAGCAGCCTCTGTGCTGGAGAGCTGAGCCACCGCCTGGGAGAGGCAGCTGAAGCCCAGCCCTTGCCTTTCTGCCAGGTATTCAGGCCCTGGGCTGATGAAAGTGGCAGAAGCCCTTGGTGGGCTCAGTTTTGGTTTTGTAATACCTTGTTGACATTTTTTAGCCTTGGGTTGGGCTGGGATTTTTTTCTGCAGTAAGGTCACTCTGCTTTAGGGCCTGAGACCTTGATACCTCTCTGGCATAGAGGGTGCAGGTGCTCTGGTGGCACCAGGTTTATCACTGATGGCTCCAGAAGCACCTGAGGTTTCTCACAGTCAGTGTAGATATTCTGGTTTCTGGGTAGGTGAAGGTGTTTTAAAAAGCAGAGATTTAGATTTTGGGTGTTGGCTGTTTCTCTTGCTTTTAATTTTTTGTGTGTTGTTATTAGGAAAGCTCTTGAGCCCTTTAAAAGAGGTGGGTTTGATCCCCTGGCAGTCTTAATTCTTAAAAATTAAGCTTTAGACTTTTTGCATTTAGTCAAAGTTAAGTCTGTCATAAAGAGGTGATTTAACTTGTGAGAGCAGGAGTAGTTTTTAAAATAGTCTGTTAAATCTGCTGCATTGAACACAACATTCTTTAAAACACAGTGCTTGAAATTTTGTTCTGATGCTGGAATTTACTCTTCCAGAGCAAATCTCATCTGATTTATGTTTATTCCCTACTTGGAGTTGTGCTGTCTGATAGTGAAATAGCAATACCATCAAACGCAGAGTTTGGGAAGTAGTTGGGATTATCAGTTTTATCATGGTGAGGGTTATTTGGGATGGTCTTAGCTGAAGTCAGTTGGAATGTGAAGAGCTGTTTAATATCCATCTTGAAACATCAGATGTTAACCTTGAAACAGCCCTCTTTGCTCTGCTAGTGTTTTGTGAAAGCCAATTAAGGCAATACATTAAAAAAATAAATCTTTCATTCCTCTAGTGAAGATTGGTGACAAGGGCTTGGTCCAGCTGGTCCCCAAGAGTGGCTGCT
The DNA here is from genome assembly GCA_013398275.1 of Promerops cafer. NCBI lineage: Eukaryota > Metazoa > Chordata > Aves > Passeriformes > Nectariniidae > Promerops > Promerops cafer. The sequence continues at coordinate 49,291 of VZSE01008912.1, forward strand.
GCCTCATGCTGGGGGAACTGTGCGTCCCCACTTAGTGTCAGGTTATTAACAGGTCAGGAGGACACATCTCCTCCCTCCAATAGACTCTAGTTCTTAAGAGCAGTGGTCATGGCCAGTGCTTAAATGTGTGTCAGGGTGTGGAGGGATTGCTATTGAAAGGGAAGAGTAGTTGTATCACAGAAATGTTGAAATGTGTGTTGAGGGAGCAAGAGGCATGGAGGAGGATTCATCCCTTTGCTCTGTTTCAGACAAAGGAGTGTCAGACAAATTAATTGGATAATGTGTGGGTGGCATTTCAGAGAGCTGAGCAAATTAGTAGCCCTCTTATTGCTGGGACATAATCCATGGAAACTTCTTGACAAAAGTTTACTGTTTCAAACCTACTTCATAAATCTCAGCAGTGACATCCTTTGGGGTTTATGAATGAGAAAGGTCCTAGTGTAAGGAGCCCTTTGCCATATTTTTTCCTATAAATCAGAAATCTATTTTTTGCTTCCTAAACCCATACTTATTATTTTGTTATAATCTCCCTTAGGTTTGTGGGTCCCCTCTTTTCCTGTTTCCAGAAAAAAATAAATAGGACTTTCAGAAAACCATGGAAGAGCCAGTGCAGCATGGGCAGGTCCTGGGGTGGGGAAGAATGTCTGATTCCTCATGCCACTGCCTGCACACAGATCAGGGAAAGCATTCATATGTCTTAAGGTGCCTAATTGGACTAAATTGGATTAGATGGAGGGAAGAGGAAGCTCTGCTTATGAACAATGATCTCTTGGTTGTGAAATGTTCACCTCTCGGGGGAAGGCCTATAGTGTTGCAGTAGGACCTTTTGATGTGGGTTCATAAAATCCTGGAGAAGGTGGGATGGAGAGAAACTGTTGTGCAGTAATTGCAGGCAGAAAACCAACAGAAAAAGTTATTCTGATGTTTTAAACACATGCATGGATTTATCCTGCTACAGTTTTATAAAGTCGTGTTTCCTTTCGTGGTTTTTCCCCAATTTTTGTTATGCTTGTAATTAAAAGAAAGATAAGATGAATTCTTATCCTGTCTCTTCCCTTTCCAGATACTCAGTGGGACAGTACAGACAGGGGACTTGTCTCCCAAAAGCTGGGTGAGAGAATGGTTAGTGCTGGAATTGTGGAGGTGCTTGGTTTCTTCCTTCTGCAAGGGTTAGACTGAAGGAGTGATGGAACAAGACTCTAATATTTGAGATATATATTGGAGATGGCTTTAAGTTCTAGTCTGTGCTTGCATCTTGTTGTCTGGAAAAGTGTTGTGGGAGGGTCTTGCTTTTCGCCCTGAACAGCAGCAGCAGTGCTTTGCTGCTGGCTATGTCCTGGTCCCTCTCTGGAGGTGCTGCATTGGTGTGATGTTCTCTGAAGGTTTTGCAGGACCCAGAGCTCCCTTCTGTGCACACACACCATATTTCCATGATGTAAACGGCAGGTGTCAAAGTGCGCAGGCGATGAAATGGTGTTGAACGAATTTTTCTTCTGTTTTACAGAGATGCTGCAGTTTGTCAGTAACCAGGCAGGAGACTTTCCAGACCTGTTTTCGGATCCCTTGTGCAGCACCTTCCAGGGCAGCAGCGGCAGTGGCAGCAGCAGTGGGACCCTGGAGCCGCAGTTGCAGCGGCCCTACAGCCAGGTGCAGCTCCAAACCTTCCCGCCACCCCCTGCATCCCCCCAGCTCCAGAGCCTGCCGGTGAAAGCAGCGCAGACGACGCCTCCGGCCCCTCCACGCTCGGCCCCTGTCCTGCAGCCGCGGCCCTCAGTGCAGCCTCAGCTCCAGCAGCAGGCCGTCATGATTACACCAACGTTCAGCTCTGCTCCCCAGACCAGGATTATCCAGCAGCCAGTCATCTACCAGAATGCAGCCACGAGCTTCCAAGGTAGTGCTTGCGGTGCTCGGGCTGCAGGTGTGCCTGGTGCACGCGAGATTCCAGGATGCTCAGGCTGTGGGTGTGCCTGGTGCACTTGCAGTGAATGGCATCAGTGTTCAAACTCCAAGTGCATCTTCAGCCGTGACAAGCCTGATGATCCTTTTCTTGTGATGCTGCCTGTGGGGTGTCCTATCTCCTACCTGTGTGGCTTTGGAGTTGGGGAGCCTGAGAAATTGTCAGGAATGAGATCTGAAGTGTTTTTGTGCGACCTCTTACCATAAATGTTGTTTTGCTCTTCTCCTCTGGCCTGGCCTTCTGCCCTATGGCTCTTGGGAGGCTCGAGAAAAGATGTCTTAAAACATCATTGTTGGCAACCCTGTTCTCCCACTGATGAGTGCACTGGGCAGATCCAGTCTGTCCCACACAGCAGTCTGGAATGAAGGCACATTTTATCAACCAAACTCTGGAGCTCAGTACTTGCACTGAGCAGAGACACCTGTAGGAATATTTAGTGATCTTCCTTTGTGAATGCTGGATGACTTGATCCTCTTCAGTAGGTCTTTGATTCTTTACACGACAGATAGGATCCTACGGTCCACCAAGACCAGGGGGAGTGGGAAAGTGCAGGTTGGATGTCCTGTATAATGCCACTGAAGCAGAGTCCTGTGCTGTCAGACTGAAGGGTTTTGGGTCTATTTTCTCTTAGCTGATCCTCTGCCTCGTGGAGAGCTGCTATTCTAGGTGCAGTGTCCTCTTGCAGAAGGCACCAAAGCAGCTGGAAGCTTCCCAACATGTGGGATGTTTCAGATGAATGCTGCCTACTAAGAAGCTCTGGGAAGAAGAGGAGTGATGCTAGGAGCATTTCCAGGCTCCATGAAGGAGACGTGTCTCTCGACCATTTCTGATATCTCTTCTGCTTTTCAGTTCTCCAGCCCCAAGTCCAGAGCCTGGTGACGTCCTCCCAGGTTCAGCCGGTTACGATCCAGCAGCAGGTGCAGACGGTGCAGGCCCAGCGAGTGCTGACGCAGGCGGCCAACGGCACCATCCAGACCCTAACGCCAGCCACGGTCCAGACTGTTGCTGCACCGCAGGTCCAGCAAGTTCCCGTAAGTAAAAGTGCGGAATGATGCGGGGATCCAGCAGAACAAGAAAGTGCTTTTGTGGGTCTGCTCCCCTGGCTTGCCTGGGGAGAAGTGGTGAAGCTGTAGGGCTGGCGATCCTGGCTAGGATTGCTTCTGCACAAATGTTTTTAAACCTGAGAGGTAGCTGTAGCCTGCCTGTGTCCCAGAAGCATTTTACTTCCTGCAGGTCCCTGTTGTGAGATGTGATGTGACTTCTGGGCAATGCTCAGCAACTGCTTTCAGTTAAACAGTAACTAAATGCAGTCTAAAGCGATTTTTTTAACTTGGTACTGCCAAACCCAGTTGGAAACTTTACTTGAACAGGCTATCTTTGACTTTTGCCTACTTCTTTGCATGTCCATCACCTCTACCACATCTTGTAAGGGCTGGTTGATACTGGAATGTGTTCTTCTAATTCTTTTGTCATGGTGTTTTTTTTAATAGTTTTACTGTTATAGTGCCATGTGATTTTTTTTTTCACTCTTGTGCATCTTTGTATTGAAGAAAAAAGCTTGTCTGTGAGACTCAGTATGACAAAGTTGCTGTGGTTCAGTTGTACTATACCATCTCTGGTGTTCTCAGAGAGTCAACAAGGTATTTGAAAGAAATAAGAGCAAAATAACTTACAGTGGATTTTGATCTGCTCAATGCTAAAGGTACAGATCCTTTCAGTGACATTGCAGGGAGAAGCTACTGTGTGTGTTTGCCAAAGCAGGCTGTCCTAGCAGTGTTAGACTGAGTACTCAGACAGTTAACGTAGAGGGCTAATTATAAGTGTAACTGGAGAGGGGAAAGCAGCTTTTCCATCAGCTCTTTTGTGTTTTTGCATACTTGTTTACTTCTGGTGACTGATTTGAAAACCACTGTCCTGGTGGTTCCTCTGCCCCGCTCTATCCAGTGCTGTTCAGACTGTCTCCTGCTCAGAGTTTGCATTGGGGCCGATGGAAAGCACCCAGGTGATGCTGGGTGCAAGTCAAAGAAATACTCGCCCTGCTCTTTTGGCAACCACTGAGTTGTAAAGCTATTACAACTCTGTTGGTGCTTACCTCTGGCTACTGAGATCAGCAGGGAAATACGTGCCTGCTCTCCCCTTCACCTGTAACTCTTTTCAACCTAGGTTCTTGTCCAACCTCAGATCATAAAAACGGATTCCCTGGTCTTGACAACGCTGAAAACAGATGGCAATCCTGTTATGGCTGCAGTACAGAACCCAGCACTGACAGCACTCACTGCTCCCATTCAGACCACAGCTCTGCAGGTACCCTATGGATGTCCTTCCATCCCTCTCCTCACTGATGTCCTTTCCTATTAATGCAAAGAAGAGATTTGTGCTGTAGTGTTCTGCGGTGGCACAGACAAGAGGGGTTCTGAGGGCTGTTGTACACACGTCCAGGGCGAGTAGTACCCTGTTTCTGTCAAGGCTAAACACACAGATTGTACAGTTTGGCAGCCTTCCCATGGCCAGCAAGCAAAGATCAAGGGCACATTTCTGTTTACCTTTTTCTGGTACTACAAGGAGAGGAATATGACCTAAAAACTCAGTCTAGTTTTTAACTTGAAGCCAAAAGCTGACTTGCTCTGAGTACCTGTGGAACTTCCTTTTGCCTCTCAGTAGTGTCCAATAGTAGTATATTAAATGTGACAACTAATTAAACTACTTTTCAGAGGGCATTTGCAGGGAGGATTTGTCATAATTATTGGAGGTGGCAATTATGCTTCATGGCCTCCACTTCTAATCAAGTCTCAGAAATTTATGTCCCCAAAGAAACATTTATTATGATCCTGTATGTTCTGAACAGATATCTTTGTATAAATATTTACTGGGGGAGATAAACTTGTCAGTGTGGACCTAAATTTTGACTTCTTTTGCAATAGCATGATATGCTTCTTAGATACTTATTAGCACCCAGGCTAAAATCTTCAATTAATCTGCTTGCTTTTAGATTATGTTTTCACACAATTTGAGGTTTATGAGGTTGTGTCTGAGGCATGTTTGAACGCATTGAAATTATGTGGATATTTAGCCAAGGAAAGGTATAGGACTTAAATTCACTTATTTGTCAAGTTCCAACTTGAAGTGAAACTAAATTAATTTCTGATATCCCAATTAAAAGACTGTTTCAGTCAAAATTGTTTCTGAAATTGCTCATGACTAGTTTATTCTCATGGCTAGCTGCTCTAGGCTAGTTATTATGTTTGTCTTCTGACAGAAATAGCTCTTACTCTCCATAGCTACTTGCTTCTCTGATCCTTGGTGTACTTCAGAGAACACATGTGCCTTTCTAAATCTTGCTTTGCTGGATTAAGCAGTCTAAACTTCCTTTCATTACAGCTGTCCTAGGAGCCCCTCTGTGCAACTGTTCTGGTGGGATTCATCATATTTTATCTCTGAGTACATACTGCTTTAGTTTGCTTAGATGGTCTGTCCTACATCTAGATGCCCAAGTTTGAGCTTTTCATTCTGCTGTATATCACTCACTTGTCTTAGTTTCTCATATTAAGGCATTTTTATGGCTTATGGGTTGTTTTTTTTCCCATTTAATCAAATTCAAATCAATTTGAACTGCATTCCTCAAGCCAAAGGTTGTTTTTTTAGTTGGATCCTTTCCAGCATTGTCATTACTAATGCCATTGGAAGTAGTGTAGTCTGTTGCTGTTTTAATGACTATTAGTCCAAAGAAAAGGTGGATTTTGACACTTGGAGTGTAAAGATTGTAGGAACAAGGAGGAGCTTTAATCCCTTTCTCTACTTAAGTGGATGAACAGAGCGTAGTATTGGCAGAAGTATTGATGCTCTTGGAGAACAGGAGATGTTCTTACTCCACAGTGACCAGCGTGGGAGCCAGAGTGACAGATCTTTCCTGTGTTGCTGTGCCAGTGCTTGTGCCAGCTAAGAAAGATGGAAGGAATTTGGCATCTCACACGTTTTTTGAGCTGTACCAGCTTTTCCTGATTCTTCTTTGTTTAATCCTTCTTCTTTTGCCATCATAAACCTTACCTAAATTGGCTGATTGCTCTTGACACTTATTACGCGTGGTCTTTGTAGACCCTGGTTGGGAGCAACGGGACCATTTTGACCACAATGCCGGTGATGGTGGGACAAGAAAAGGTGCCTATCAAACAAGTTCCTGGGGGTGTCAAGCAACCTGAACCACCTAAAGAAGGAGAGAGGAGAACAACTCACAACATCATTGAAAAGCGCTACCGGTCGTCCATAAATGACAAAATCATTGAGCTGAAGGACCTCGTCATGGGGACAGATGCCAAGGTAAAGATGGGGAATAAGTGCAAATGTGATGTCATAAATACTTTGTCTTCAGGTGCTCATTTGCTCTACCAAATGAAACATTTGGGTACATGTAGCTGTTAGGAGCATGCACTCGGGTATTGGGGTAAGACTGGTGAGAATCCCTTGTGCTCAGTAATTGTATCCAGGAAGGGTCATCCGTAAAATATTAATTTTACTGTGCTAGTGGTACTGTTTCTTGAAAATAAGCTGTACCTTATGCATTTTTTCTTATATTAGGTCTAACTTAAAATAAGCCCTCTAGGTGGAATATCCAGGTGGATGTTTTGATAATTCTGCCAAACCAGATCTTGCTTCTATTAAATTTCCTTTTCCATGTGACTGCAGTAAGGATGAGGGTTTACAGAGCTTTCCAATTAATTTCCTTTAGACATTGAGCTGTAAAAACTCCTGATTGCTCAAATATTGGAAGCTTTCTTGCACCACACATTCAGGGTTTGTTCCTACTCGCTTTACCTCATGCTGGTGAGGCAGGCAGTAGTATTCTTGATACCTTCTGTGACTACTGCACGAATAAGTGCACTAGTGAAGTCACCTCCTATTGCAGGAAGTGGAAGCTTTTAAAAACATGGGTAGTGTGCAGTGGCTTCACAGTACTTCTGGCTTGTGTTTAGAAGATGAACTTGCCCACTGCTGCTGGAAGCAAGGATTTGCATGGAGATGGCCAAGCGAGTAAGACAAGGAGAGAACTACTTATCTCAGAATTTAGCAATCAGGCAGCAGCTTGTTCTATCCCAGAATCGATCCACTTCATTTACAAACTGTGGTACTTTCAAAGGACTATTTCTGGCTAAAACCTAGGTGTGAACTCCATTGTAATTTGGATGTTAATCTGTTTCCATTGTACTGTTTTAAAAAGATCTTAGAGAGACCTCATCCTTGTGTGTCTTTGATACCTTGCCCAAAGAACATGCTGTGCTAATGGTTCCTTTGCAGCTGCTGAGAGGTCCTTTATTCCCTTTTCTTTCACCACATGATACAAAGGGTTGTGGTATTCCTACAGGCAGGAGTGATCCTTTGATACTCTTAATATAAACTGCTTTTTGTACATTTAATTCCTTACAGATGCACAAGTCTGGAGTCCTGAGAAAAGCCATTGACTACATTAAATACCTGCAGCAGGCTAACCATAAGCTGAGGCAGGAGAACATGGTTCTGAAGCTGGCTAACCAAAAAAACAGTAAGTTGTGGAGGCTCTGTAGTGGAGGGGAGGCGGTCAGCATGGATGTAGGATGTATCTTGCAGTTTCTTATCCTTGACAGAGGTTGTATTGATAGTGGCCAGTTGAGATGGCCAGTTGAGATGACAGAGCCAATCTGAGAGCTACTGACAGGAGTCAGGATGGAGAAACATGTACATAATGCACTCTGATTTTTTCAGAGCTGTTGAAGGGCATTGACCTGAGCAGTCTGGTTGACAATGATGTAGATCTGAAGATAGATGACTTCAACCAGAATGTGCTACTGATGTCTCCTCCAGCCTCTGATTCAGGATCCCAGGCTGGCTTCTCTCCCTATTCCATTGATTCAGAGCCAGGAAGCCCGCTCCTTGATGATGCAAAGGTATTTGTGACTTTAACTGTCAAATTCAAGCTATCTTCTTCAGGTTATTTAAGAGCCAGAATTTAAATTCTCCTTATTCTCTAGAGTGGAACGAGCAGACATCTGGCAAGCAGATTTGAAGGGTTTAGAGATCCTTTATAAGGATGAGGAAGGTCCATGTGTGTGTTTTATCTTTCTTCAAATTATTGAGGCTATTTCCTGAGCTCTATTACCTGAGCCCTACCTTAGCTGCTGGAAGAACTGTGCTTATCCTTCAGCCCCTGTACAGTCTCTGTGGACTTACAGTGCATGTTCATTACCCAAGGAGCCCTTGGCTTTCCAGGATATGTATGTCCAGTGAGTAAAGCAGGAGAATTTGGAAATGGATGATGACATCAGTTGTGGTTAATGAGACCATAAGTAGTCAGAGTAACAAAAAGCTGTTAGCTGTCTTTGGCTTACGGGTTTGTTTTGTGGATATCACAGAAGGGGGTTTTCTGGGAGATCCTCCAAAGAGTAAGGACAGCAAAGATTAATCCTAGCCTAACCCAGGGATACAGTTAATACCTGAAATGACTGGACAAAGAAGGAAGTTCAAGGCAGTCAAATGTTTCAGCCTTATCTTACTAAGCTAAGAAAAGCTTTATTGGAGTTCTTGCTCATCTGGAGCTCAAAAGCAAATTTATACATGTTCTGTTTCTCTTTCTTTCCTACCCCTTCCTTGGGATAAACATTTTTTTGTGCTTCAGAATGGTAAGCATTGGGTTTTTTGTCCTTTTTCTCTCCATTCCCATTCCCTTGAAGGTTAAAGATGAGCCTGACTCTCCTCCTGTGGCGCTTGGTATGGTGGATCGCTCTCGAATACTCCTCTGTGCTCTCACATTCCTTTGCCTTTCCTTCAATCCACTGACATCCCTCCTGGACGCCCGAGGAACGTCCGAGTCCGACAGCCTGGTGCGCCACGGCTCCGGCAGGAACGTGCTGACGATTGAGTCGGGTAAAGAACTGGGATCGTTCGGGCCGCAGAGGATGTCCAGCCTTACGCGGTCTCCCTAAAAGCCACCGGCAGCTGTGAAGGCTGCCGGTCGCGAAGTGGACGGTCGCTGTGGTTCAGCAGGATGGGTTTGTGTGTTCAGGGAGTTCTGCGACCTTTGTTTAATGGGTGGGGAGGGGCAGTAACTGCAGGGCAGGGCATGGAAGGAGAGCCAGCTTGGATATGGCTTCAGTTCACATCCAGTGTTCTTCTTGCATAAAACCAGCCACGGCTCAGCGTGGTGAGGTTGAGGTGGCACCTGCAGCCTGGGCTTTTGGCATAGACCCTTGAAAAGTAGTTCAGGGTAAGGGGCGTCCTCCTGTCTTCACCAGTCTTTGAGGTATTTTCACTTTGTATTTGTTTTTAAAGTAACTGACTGATTCTTGTCACTTAATCATAAAGTATTACTACACTGTTGCTATGGGATCTTGCAACTGGCTTTTTGATTCACTCATTCCATAAAATTCATAGTTAAAAGTACAGCTTAGGAGAGAGTGGGGGATGCTGCAGGCATGCAGTTGTTTTCCTGACTGGTAAATATGGTTCCTCAGTGTCGCTTTGTACATGTAACTAGGATTGGAAAATGATACTGGAGTACTGAGTACCTGTGGGTGTGTCTTACAGAAAAATCAGAAGACAGCTCTTGGAAAACTAAGTGCTGATTCATTTTTCTTTAATAAATCAGTCTTGTAAAAATAATCATTTAGTTGGGAATGTTGAGGGTTGGAGTTTGGATGAAGAGGTGTTGGTATAGGTGTTTCCTGATTAAACTGCACTCTTTGCAAAAGCTGATTAAACACCCAGCAAGCATAGCAAGACATCCTTTGGAGTCCACGCTCATCATGTTGCCAGGCTTTTGGTGTCCAGGTTAGATTCTAATTTTCCCTTTTGGGATATCCATTGTAGATGCAGCCAGTTGGTTTGGTTGGATGATGCCCACCCTAATCCTGTGGCTTGTGAATGGAGTGATTGTACTGAGCGTGTTTATAAAGCTCCTTGTGCACGGAGAGCCAGTGACCCGGCTGCACTCGAGGTCCTCGGTCACCTTCTGGAGGCACCGCAAGCAAGCAGACCTGGATTTGGCACGGGTAAAGTTGACTCGTCATTTTGTGTCAAATGCATCTTTTAGATGGTATTGTGGATAAATGTTTCCCAATGAGGCAGTGGCTTGGCACTTGTTACAGCGTGGTATTCCTTGAGTGGATCATTCTGTGTGATTTCAGAGAAGCTATTGCCAGGTTGTTCTGAGCAGATTACTGTCCTACTCAGCCTAAGCTAGTGAAGCATGGAAGCAGTGGAAAAGGCTCCTAACTTCTGTCCTTGTCGCTAGCTACTGCATCTTGTATCAATTTTTGGCGCCAACATCTTGGTTTTTGTCCAGAATCTGGCCTCTGCTGTGTCTGTCTGCTGACCTCCAGCCTTTTGGAAGTCCTCTTTATTGTTGAGGAAACATTTGGCTTTTGATACGGGAACCCTGAAATTTCCATGGTGTTTGACAAGGCAGGAAGCTCTTTTCATCTAGTGCTGATGTGTCTCACAGGCAGTGCAGGATCGGAACCATGTGTAGAAAGTATGTTTAGGGCCAGATTTCAAGCTGGTGTAAACTGCTGTTATGTTTTCAGTTTCTATGTTGATGTCCCTCTGCTAAAGATCTTGTCCTGACTTGCACGTCAGTTTGCCTTGCTCCCAGTGCCAAGGAGGTCCCAAAGTGTCTCTGATAGTGATTTTTGTTGCTGAACCTTTCATTGTGTTATTTGCAGGGTGATTTTGCTGCAGCTGCGTCAAACCTGCAGACTTGCCTGTCAGTACTCGGACGAGCACTGCCAGCTTCCCGCCTGGACTTGGCCTGCAGCCTGTCCTGGAATGTGATCCGCTATAGCCTGCAGAAGCTGGCACTGGTGCGGTGGTTGCTGAAGAGGACTTCTCATCAGTGGCGGGCAAGGGAGGCCACTGCAGGATTCGAGGATGAGGCCAAGACCAGCGCTCGGGATGCGGCCCTAGCTTACCACAAGCTCCATCAGCTCCACATAACAGGTGGGAGCAGAGGTGGCAGATCTGCTGTCTGGTTTTCCTGAGTGAGGAGACTCATAGCTGATCCTGGAGCATACAGGGAGAGCACTACAGCCTCTCTCCTCTGGGAGGGCTGCTGTTAGAAATTAGCCTCAGATTTTAGGAGCTACTTACTAAAACACAACAGGTTCATGCAATAAAAGAACTCTGTAAGAACAGCTGAAGCAGCAGCAGTGTAAGCTTCTCATGTCAACAGATTCTTGTTGTTTCTTTAGGATAGTAGCCCTGCAAATTATGGTAGTATTTAGTAGCTGGTACTACTAATTAAAAATTAACACTTCTCCTTCTCCTGCTTGTGCAGGTAAACTTCCCTCCAGCTCAGCTTACTCAGGCTTGCACATGGCATTGTGTGCTGTGAATCTGGCTGAGTGTGCAGAAGAAAAAATCCCACCCAGCACAATGGCAGAAATCCACCTGACGGCTGCAGTTGGTTTGAAAACCCGCTGTGGAGGCAAGCTTGGTTTCCTAGCGGTGAGTTGTGTTATCTTCCCCGATCACATCCTCAAGCAGAGATCTAGGAAAGCCTGGAAGCTGGCACTGCTGTGTCTTGGAGAGGGCATCTGCTAGCACTACAGTTATAATATGACCTGCAGTTAGGATATGAGCTGTAATTACGATCTGATCTTTGTCCTTGGTGGTGCTGCTCTTTCCCTAGATACTGTTCTCAATCTTGTCCTCTTCTTTCACCAGAGCTACTTTCTTAGTCAGGCTCAAAGCCTGTGCAGCTCGGAGCGAAGTGCCATTCCTGACTCGTTGCGTTGGCTGTGCCACCCCCTGGGACAGAAGTTTTTTGTGGAGCGAAGCTGGATGGTGAAGTCTGCTGCGAAGGAGAGCCTGTACTGCACGCAAAGGAATCCCGGTGAGAGCCGCTTATTTCCCAAGTGTGTGGCATCCCAGCACTTTGAACCTGGCAGTCTCTCCACTCTTGTCTGGGACAAAAGCAGGTGTCATGTTTGGGAGCGTGTTCTTTTATCCCCACCCTGCTTGTGGTTCTGATGGGTGAGAGGGCTTGAGGAGCTGAGACATCTCCTCAGCCTGCAGGGTCTGGCTTGCCTCCTTTTGTATCCTGCGCTGTGTCATACTGCTTGTCTCTTTATTTGCTGGAGCACAACCTAAAGGTGGCCCTGAATGTCTGGGGAGTGACTTTGGGGTGACCAAGGTTTATCCTCTGCAGAGCAGTGTCCTCACTGTTTTGCTAAGAGGCTGAAGTGCCAGAGCAATCTTTGGCCAAAGGCTGTAGCTTTACAAGTGGATTGAAAGGATAAAAAAGCCCTAAAAACTTAGTCTCTAAATCATTCCATTAGTTTCTTGAGAATTTCCCTCTACTATTCTTCCTTGTGCTCTTTCCTACATTTTGATTCTTCTTTCTGAGTGTATTGGGAGCTGTCTAGGGCGATACACAAGTTAAGTGGTTTGGTTTATCCTTCTTCTGCAGCGGATCCCATTGCACAAGTCCATCAGGCGTTCTGTGAGAACCTGCTAGAGCGAGCAGTGGATTCACTTGTGAAGCCTCAGACTAGGAAAGAGGTAGCAGGACAAGAGGAGGAGGAGTCGTGGTGAGTATGTGTGGCCCACTGGGCACTGCTGGCCACAGCAGCAGGCTCTGAGCCAGAGCTCGTAACCACTGACTGAGTGCTGTGGGGCAAACTGGGTGGTTAGTGCTTGTTAAAGGCTTGGAATGACAACGCTGGTCTGACCACCACCATTTATTAGCAGAGCAAGCTCTGCCTCTTTGTATTGAACCCTCTCAAGTCAAAGGTGAACCTGGGAGTGGTAGGGACTTCTGGTATTATTATGGGGTTATTCTGGGTTATTTCTGGGGTAATACTGGTTGATTGCTCAACTAAATGGATGGCACTTTCTCTGCTGAGACAAAGTTTAGTGTTCAGGAGGACTAAAATTAGCGTGCACCTACCTCTTCTATAGACCAGGACATATGTCCAGGGCTTTTAGAGCGTGAAGGTCTGGCATGTCAGAGAGTGAACCCACCACCTTGCTACTCTGTGCATGAGTGTTCTTCTGACTGTGACGTTTACCCACAGTAAAGAATCAAACAGATGTGTGGCAAGAGGAGGAAAGATGATGTTGAACATAATTGTCATTGTCTCTAAGCTCTTTGACCAAATGAAAGGGGAAAATAGGTGGAAAACAGCAGCTTTTTGTATTGAACTGTGTCCAGCTTACTCCTGGACTCCACAGGAAGCAGGACCCCAGCCTTTGCTAGTAATTTAGCACTGTTTCTAGCTGATCTCCAGATATGCTCGTTCCAGGCAAATGTTACATACATATATGGGAAGTTCTGTAAGGATCCTGTCCCCAGAAAGTGTGGGTAAAAGCCTCAGATGGGAAGATAACTCAGTTTCTCTACCTGTGTAAGAAAAATAGTGTACCTTTAGCTTTGGGGGTTTTCCCAAGCTTGTCTGCTTCCTGGCAGAGAAGGAGCAACAATTTGGTTTAATTGCTGGCGATCAGATGCTGCTGTTGAGAGAAGGTAGCAGGATTTGTATAAGAGAGGTGGATTGTCACTATACTTGTGGGAGTCCTCATGGGAAGGACTAGATTTAGTAAAATAGCAAGCTTTTTTGTCCCACTCTAGGGGTGGGAGCTCAAGATCTTCATCTGTAGCATGTCCCAGTGAATTAGGTCATTGCTGCATATGCTGTTTTCTCTGACCTGTGCTGAGAACATGCTGTCACTTCCATTCATACATATTTGGATATCTGCAAATAATCAGAGAAGTGTAGTTCAGCCTCTTTTGGAGGCAGTGCTTGAAAAGGAGCCTGTAATCAAGTTGTAACAAATGTCTATGTTTGAGGCAAGACTTGAGATGAAATCTAGTTCTGTGCTGGTGGTCATGAAAGGGGAGATGTGAAGCTGTTCCTCTCAGAGCATTACTCTGCACTTCTACTCATGGGGTGGTCTCTTCAGTCCACCTGTGTTGTGTTACTTGTAGAGTTTGAACTTTCTGTGGGCTTAATGGGTCAGCACTGTTTAAAAATGACTTGTGAACGAGAAATGCCTTGGTATCTTCTGTTTGACAGCATAGCAAAGATCTGCCTTGTTCCTTGTTTCAGTGAATTCTCAGGTGCCATGGAGTACCTGAAGTTGCTCAACTCTTTCTTGGACTCAATGGGAAGTGGAGCCCCACCCTTTGCCAGCAATTCTGTACTCAAGTCTGCCCTGGGTAAGTCTGGCAGAACTGAAGCTCTTTCAGATGCAGGATCTACTGCCAATACAAATTCCCTCTCACTACCACCTCTCAAACTCGAGTTAAGGAGAAATGCAGTCCTTGGAGTGAGGCCTGATTGCATGCCAGTGTGGTACCACATCTCAGACTAGAAGAAAGTGATTAAGAAGGCTTATAAATTTGGCTCTGTGTTGTAATGCTGAGTGCCCAGCCAGGGACTGCTGCTACTTGTATTGTTGGGCAATATTTTATTTCCAATCTGAACCCTGTGCCCTCACCTGAGAGCTTGCTCCTAGCAATGCAAAGCAAGAGGAAGGGTGGAGCCTATAAACAAACATAGCAGCATTGCAGCTGAAGTACAGGAAGGGTTTTTTTCCACTTAATTACCTATTGAACTGGGTTGCCCTGACTTTCACAGTGGCTGTCAGATATATTCCTCCATCTCCAGAGACCTGGAGCCTCTGCTGTAGGCAAGCTCTGGGCATATATTGGGCGGGCTTGTTTTTGTCCCTTGGTGTACATTTAGTGGGACAGCAAGGGCTGCAGAATCCCTCTCAGCCTCTCACTCATCTGGGCTGGGTTGGTAACAGGCTGCTGGAGTATTTGTTTTGCTTGGTGTTGGTACAGACAGCACCTGGCAGCTCACTGGGATGCTGGTGCAGCTTTAGACACAGACTAACTGCTGTACCTGAAATGTGTGGAGCAAACATAATAGGAAAATGAAATTATTATTTTTTAAAGGGAAGTCTGTGCTTGGGTCAGTATTGCCATAGAATTGAAAAGCAGGTTAGAGTAGCAAAACATATGTCCTTTGGCCCTAAGTAGGCTTTGGGAAGTTTTAGAGGGGATGTTAAATAATGAAGGAAATTATACAGGGAACCTGATGTACTGTCCTGATGGTGATTAGTGCCAATCATGAGTGTATATATGAGTGGAGTTGTTATTTTGGGGTGGTGAGTGGAGATCATTGTCAGGAAGGAAGTCAACAAATTTCTAGACAAGTTGGTGGGATACATTCTTGTTGACAAGATACAAACATGCCATCCAAAACTGCTTGCAGTCAGATGTAGGGTGTTTGCATGCTGCCAAGTTCCTTTGTGTTCCTGCAGCACATTTCAGCGTTCACATGGGTGGCTGAGTTCCCGTGGGATCAGTGTGGGCTCATTAGCATCAATCCCAGCAGAAGGCACTGGCAAGGGCCTGTGACACCTGTCCACTTCTCCAAGTGTGGGGGAGCCGGGTGAGCTCTCCAGGGCTGCAGCAGGTTCTGTTTTGCAGGTCCCGACGTGGTGTGCCGGTGGTGGTCAGCAGCCGTGGCTATGGCAATCGCTTGGCTCAGAGGGGATGATGCAGCTGTGAGGTCACATTTTGCTGAAGTGGAGCGCATGCCAAAGTTCCTGGAGATGTCAGAGTGCGTAGGCCTCACACACTTTTCAAACTGCTGCTGCTTCTAAACAGGAGCGACTCCTTCCCTTAATGCTGTCCTGTAGGGTCACACCTACCTGTGCTCTGGAGCTGAATGTCTCTTGTGCTCTGCAAGTGCCAGTGTGCTCAGCAGTTCATGTGTAGGTCAAGGCTTGCAGACTGATGTGGACTGGAAGTCAGTCATAATTTCTTTCTTAGGGATGTCTTTTGGCTTTGTTTTAAGTCTCCCACCTTCCAAAATCAAACAAAACTCACGTAATGATGGAAAGGATGGTGTCACCATCTCTGTTCTTTTGCACTAAAGAATCTTTGCCAGCTTTCTCTCATTTCTCTGTTCTGTCTGTATAGGTGAGGAACAATTGCCATCTTTTTTCTGTCTAAGGAGTGATGATATCACTTGAAGGTGGGAGAGCGAAAGCTGATGCTGTGGCAGCATGACATGGTATTGCTTGAAAGCAACCTGCTTTCTCTTTCAGGAATGCCCTGGTGAAAGCTACTTTCTACATGTGTAAAGCCATGCAGGCCTCTCTGTCTGGGAAGGCAGATGGACAGCAGAGCTCCCTGGGTCACTGTGAGAGGGCCAGCAGTCACTTGTGGAACAGCCTCAACATGAGCAGTGGCATGTCCAGCACTGTCCTCAACAATGTAAGCATTACAGGCCCTGGGATAACACATGGTCTGTCTTGGTTGTAAGGTTGGTCTTGCTGCAGGTGTGTCACTTCCCTGTTGTAGCTGCATTCTTCATTCACTCTGTGTATCATGGGATTAGAGGGGAGACTTCTTCCCTATCCTTGAAAAGGGCATTGCCATTGTTCTGTTTCTGCTCTATGGGGGAGCAGAGCCACAAGTACAGTGTTGTCTCCCTGGGCACGGTGTCAGCTCTCGGTCCTCTTGTGCCAGCAGCTGTCACCCCTTTCTGGTGCTTGACCAGTTTGAATTTGGCCCTGCATAGATGGACAGTATCCATCTCTCTCTTCCAGGTCAAGTTGGTGATACCTGTAAAACAGGACATCACTAAGTCAAGTCTGCTCTGTTTCAGGCCACACTCACAAATGTTTGAATCCTCTGACACAGAAGTGTGACTATGCTGTGCTACTCCTGAGTTTGTGTGGGGCTTGTTTCTCTTCTTTCCAGGATTACGTAAAACTGGAGCTTCCCTCCATGGCATATGGGACGTGGTTCTGGTCCCTTTCGTCGTTGCTGGGTGGCAGCTGTAGTGCATTGTAGTTGCATTGCATGTTGTGGCAGTGACTGTGCAATGTTTCTGCAGTGCAGTACAGAGGCACTCTCCGTTCAGCAGCAGGGAGCTCTCCCAGAGCCGGGAGCGGTGCTAGGGGGCAGCAGCAGATGGGGAAAGGGGGTTTGGCAGCCGCTGTCAGCTGTGCCAAGACTGTCTCTTTCTTCTCTGCAGGTAGCACGGCTGTCTTTGCCATTTCCCACTAGTTAGCATTACTGTTTGGGCAGGAAAACCTTTGCAGGAGGCTGTGTTTCTGTGGGATCATTAGTATTTGTTAGCATTGATCCCAGTGAAAGGTGCAGGCAAGGGCATGTAACATAGATGCAATGTGCCCTTGGCACGTGTTTCCTTCACGTCTTGGTTGAGAGATGCCACTTGGGCAAAATGCCAAGGCCTGCTGCCTTTGGTGCATTGTGGTAGGGTGGCACAGTAGGGAGGGCAGGGGAGCCCCCCAGGTGGGCAGGAGATGCTGTGGCTGTCTTCCCATGGGCCCTGTCAGCAGCCATGTGGCTTGTTACTCCCCCAATGCTGTGTGTCACTAAAAGTGTGTGCCCGGGCATCTTGGCTCTTGCAGATGATCCAGCTGCTGGCCTGTGACTTGCTGCTCTCCCTCCGCACCAGCCTGTGGCAGAAGCAGGCGAGCGCCAGCCAGGCACTGGGTGAGACCTACCACGCCTCGGCCCCCGAGCTGACGGGCTTCCAGCGTGACCTCGGCAGCCTGCGCAAGCTGGCCCACAGCTTCAGACCCGCCTACCGCAAGGTGATGGCTCGCCTCTCCTGCCTGCTCCACCTCCAGCTTACCTGTAGCCCTTCCTGGGGGTGGTGGGAAGCTGGTGCCCTTGGAAACATAGGGTGTACGTGAGCTTGCGTGGTTTGGATACTTGGGGTGGGATGCTCGTCCACTATCAGCCTCCATACTTCCTGTTGGTGGGTGATAAGGGAGGTGCCCGTGGGAGTCCAGTGCATGTGGGGCAGTATCCACATTTCTGCATAGAAAACTATCAGCACGTGTGCTGCCAAATACTATGGCATCCTGTCTATTAAGGTGGCTTCAGACTGGGCCTGTCCCTCTGGGGAGTGTGAAAGGAAGCTTCCTCAGCCATGTTGGCTCTGCTGAGTAGCTGGAGGGTCAAATGCCTTCTGCATCTGTAGAGCCCCAAGTGCTTTTCTGGGCATTTCCCCGCTTCTGTTCAGTTCATCTAGTTTTAAGCCTCTGTAGAGGAAGTAGAGTCTAATACTTGGACATGAGAGTTGTCCTGGTATTGTCCAAACTCTGGATTTCAAAGTTTGATGCTGTTAACAAAGCACTGCACTAGCAACATAGGTTGAGAATCCTGCCTGGACCACAGTGCCCAAGTTTGCTCTCAGATTTTTCTACCCTGTTCCCTGCTCTCAATCCTCCCCCTTTCCAGGCCACTCACAGTTACGTGTCACGTGTTTAGGTTCCTCATGGTTGCCCTGACCTGCAAATTCCCCAGAGACAGGTGGAAAGATGAGGGAGGAGCATGGAAATGGGTCTCTGTTTTTGTCAAGGTGTCAGTGCTCTGTTCTTGAAATGTGGTGTCTGAGGGATGACAGTTCAGCCACAGCATTGTTCCTGTGCCAGCCCACCTCTCATCTTCCATCCTGCCTTCTCCTCCAGGTCTTCCTCCATGAGGCCACCGTGCGCCTGATGGCAGGTGCCAGCCCTACCCGCACCCACCAGCTGCTGGAGCACAGCTTGAGGCGGCGCACACCCCAGAGCAGCAAACAAGGTCAGGGCCCAGTCAGCGACCCACTGCCTGTGGGGCTGGGAGGGGGCAGCGCATGGGCAAGGTGTGGGGGCATAGATACAACCTGCAGTGTCTTCTGCTGTGTCAGGATAATGAGCTCCCATAAGCCTGTGGCTCAAGGCAATGCTTCTGCCATGTTCTCTACAAGCCAGCTAACATGAGCTGCCAGCCCTGGGCTGGAGGTGTCGGCGAACAGACTGGAAAACATTTGCCTTCATGAAGCTACACCTGCACAAAACTTGGCAGTCTGGTCTTTGGAGCAGTCAGTGCAAATGCAGAAGCTGGAGTTCTCAAGGGAAGAGCTGAAAGATGAGGGATGTAAAGGAATGGGCAAGCATGCATGCCAACATTGGGATGAGCCCTAGGAAGTGAACTGAAAGGAACTGTCTATGTCGAAGACAGGACTGACAGTTCCTACCTGACTGTAGCTCAGTGTTCTCCTCTGCTAGCCTGAAGGCCCTCAGGGTGCCCCCCTGCTCTTGGCTCAGCCAGAGGTTGCCAGCCAGAGAAGCCTGTGCTCGGTGGTGGCAGTTGAGGGCCTGTGTGGTGGGGTTTTCTCATGCAGGTGGTAGCTCTGTTATGAGTTTTCTCTTTTTACTGTTTGCCCGTAGGTGAACTGGACACGTTGCCGGGCCAAAGGGAGCGAGCCACGGCCATCCTGTTGGCCTGTCGCCACCTCCCCCTCTCCTTCCTGTCCTCGCCGGGCCAGCGAGCGGTGCTGCTGGCCGAGGCTGCCCGCACCCTGGAGAAAGTGGGGGACAAGCGCTCCTGCAATGACTGCCAGCAGATGATCGTCAAGCTCAGTGGGGGCACGGCCATCGCTGCCTCCTAACGCCGGCATGGGTTCCCTTTGTGCAAAGACAGCCTGGTTGAGCATCAGCCTGGACTTCCCTTCTGGAGCTTAGAAAAAATGATAGGTTAGGGCTGTGCTGGTGGGATCAGGATGGGGTGGGAGAGGGAGGGAGGGTTTTGGGTTTGATTTTTTTTCTAAACTTGCCCCAGGTTTAGCTTTACTAGCCTCCTTGCTTGTTCTCAGGCACTGCAGCAGGAATCTGTCTCGTGGTTTTTGTCACTATGCCTGGGGCTGTTGAGAAGCACTGCCCCGACACAAATCACCCGTCCCTGCTTGGGAGAGAAGCCCACAAGCCCACGGCATGGAGAAGTGGCACATCCCGTGTCTGTCCTCAGGGGTATTTCGTTCCTTTTCCAAATACCTCTGCAGAAAGGAAATCTCTGGGGAGGGCAGAGGATCTGTTCAAGCCTTGTCCCATGGGGCTGCTGGGGCCTAAGGCTGTTCCCAAAAGAGAGGGGAAGGCACCAGCTTTCCTTGAGCTGTGTGTCAGGAAACTGAAGCCCCCTAGACCCAACTTACCTAGGTGCTCTGGGAGTATCGCTTGGGGCCAGTACTGCCTGGAAAATTTCTCTACAGTTTTTATACAGGTTTTTTTATAGGAATGTTTGTGGCTTTACAGAAACATGGGGAACAATGCAGCAGATTTCCCTTCTCTTCTGCTTCATGTGTCTTTTCCTGTGATAGCTGCCACCAGTTTTCAGCAGGGGGTGGGTTTATGGCAGCCTGCAGCAAGCACAGCCTGGTAGAAGACCGTGGCATCCCTGGTCATCTTATGCTGGGTGGCAGCAGAGGTGGACATGCTGTGCACTTGGCATGAAGGGTGAATGCTTCTCTGGTGCCTTTCCGTTGATGCAGAAACAATTTTTAGAAACAGTTTTTTTATGCTACTCAACTCCCAGTCCCAGAACTTGTTTCAGGTGTTTCTCCTTACCTTCTCTAACTTCTCCACAGCTCCTGCAGGATTTGGGAGGCCCTGGTTCAGGGTGCAAGTCTCCCAGCTTTGTTACCGTTGCTATTCCGAGCAGTTTGACTTGCAGGTGTTGAATTGCCTGTGACTTTCCAGGAGTGGGAGGTGGATTTGGGACAGGGAGAGAACGGTTTGCCCTCTTTCTCTCTGCCTTTCTTGTTGCATCTCTCCAAAGAAGTGCAGTGTGGTTGCCCTCTCACATGTGCATATGTGGAAACCAGCCTTTGGCAAGTGGGCATTGCTGTTTCTCCATGTGTACGGCCAGCATGTTCTCTGTGTTGGCAGCTCGAAGCATTTAGATACAGGCAGCCATCCAAACCCATCCTGTCCCAATCAAGCCTGTACTGCCCAACTCCTGCAAACTTGGACTGTTTTGCAAGCAGCTTTTACATGTATCCAGCTCTTGCAGAGAGACATGAGCTCCTTCAAAATGAGAGGAGAAAGATAGGGGCTTGTGGTTTCCCTTTGCACTGGGTCTTTTGGCATCTGAGAGAGCCATTTCATGTGCTACAGTAATTGAACACAGGTAATGCTAGTCCTGGAGTTGCCTGGCTTCAAGGAGATGGAAACTGGGGCCGGGAGAAACCCATCTCCCAGCAAAGCCTGTTCCCAGTGATTGTGGTCTGTAGCTGTGGACAAAAGCGTGGTGACCAGAAGGTGTTTGCCTCCTTCCCCCACTTTATTTGGGGAATAGCTGGTGGACACCCAGCTGCAATAGCTGGTAGTGTTCTACTGGCTGGGGTGTCCCCTGCTTCCTGGAGTTGGTGGTTGGAGGGGGAGCTCATTGTTTGGGGGGAAGAGGTTGCTCTCAAGAGTGTCTGATCAGTGTAGGGGATGCTCTGGTGGCAGCAACTTCAGCTTTGAGCAGGTACCCTAAGTGTGCAGAACGGCTCTTGAGTTTGTACACATTTTGATTGCTCATTTCCAAGTTCCTGAGCTTATCAGTGATCCTATTTTGGGGGGTAGATTGCCTCTTCCTGTTTTTTTCCTCTTCTGTAGCTCTCACACTGTCTTCCTTGTCATGGAGTTCTTTTCCTAAAATACAGAAACTCCTTGCCTGTGGCAACTTCTGAGTTACCTTGCATTTCTCCAGGTCTGCGTGCAGCACATGGGCACTTCTGTGCTTTAGTAAAATGGGAGGTAAGGCTTTGGTTGTCACTAATGGTAGTCTGAGCCCTGGGGGCTGGGCCGCAGGGAGTACTGGCTGGGCCAGGAGCTGGGAGAAGCTGTTGGGCTGAAACCCAAGCAGTGAATAGCATGAAGCACCGAGGGTCCTAGCATGGCTGGTATGTCTCTGCCCCCTCCAGAGTGAGGGATCTTTGCCCTGTTTTTTCCTACACTGTTCAAAAATTTGCTGTCCATCTGTCCCTACAACTTTTTTTATATGTGTGTGTGTATATACTGTAACTTTTTGGTTTGTGGGTGGGAGGAAATTGTTTTATGGATTATGTGAAGAAAGTCTATTTATCCACATGGAGTTCAGAGTAGGGATGCTTTGTGATATGAGATGCAACTGGTGGTGGGGAGGTTCCCCAGGGAACATATCTGCTGTCTGAAAACCCTGTTCCAGGGCTTCTGAGCATCTGTTACCTAATAAAGATGAATGTTACCACCACCTCCGACCTGCCCTCTTTCTCTTAGCTCTGTTCATCCCACCCAGCAGCTGCTCTTAAGCAGAGGTGAGCTTGAAAAGTCCCTTAGAGACATAAAACCTCACAGGCGCCTTGTGAAGCTGTCAGTCCTTTATCCTCATAACCTAGAGAACAGAACTGTACGGCTTGCAGCAAAAGTCCCTTGGAGGAACAAGTGTGGTGTCTCCATGCTCCTCTGGAAGCAGCTCAAGAGGATGATGGCTCGAGCAGAGCCAAGCAAGGTGGAGCTGGGCCAGAAGCCTGCAATTTTAGGAGCTTCTCTAGGGGAGGAAGGCTGTTACCTGACCTTGCTTTAGAACAATGTCCTTTCGCTCCATCTCTTTTTTTCTCTGCTCCCCCTGGTAAAAGTCTGTCAGAACCATTAAACTTCACACAGAGGAGATCTGGTTTTTGTGCAGCTGCTTGAAGCAGTTGGCCCTGTAAGCTCTGTTCCCACCATGTCCGCCATTGCGGGGGGTTCCCCAGGCCCTGTGGGGGAGTGGGCTTTGCACCCTCCTGCCCCGGGGGAAGGTTTTGTGAGCAGTGTGAAGTTCCCCAGCCAATTCATACCAAAGCCGTACAGTTTAATGTGTTATTTATTGACAAGGTGGAGGCTGGGGCAGTGGGGAAAGGGAGGAGGCTGGGGAGGGAAAGGGGCTGCTCGGGCTTTGCTGGCAGCATGGGGGCGGTGCTTTGCGTTAATCGCTCTTTCCCGCACCTGGTCAGAGGAGCCAGGTGGGAATTCCTGGCCCCAGCAGGGTCCGTTCCCAGTCTGTCCAGCATTGGCCCCCATCCCCTCAGCAGGGTTACGGCTCTGCCAGTGTGTCCCCGGCTCAGCCTCTTCCGGACGTGGGCTGAGAACGCCTGAAATTTCTCCGGATGAGTCCCCAGTGCCTCCTCGATGGTGAAGTGCAGCTGGCAGTCCCCATCCCCGGCGCCAGGAAGGACGGCGCGTCTCCTGCTCTGGCCAGCGTCGCAGTTCGTGTAAGTCCTGCGATGCTGTCCTCCGGTGGGCTGCCCCCGATGGCGGCAGCTCCCGCGTGAGGGGGCAGCCCCAGTCCCCGATGGCACTGGCCGTCAGACGGTGACCTCGGTCTTGCTGTTGGTGGCGAGGTGCCGGGGGTGCTGCCCGTACAGCGAGGTGGAGGGGCCGAAGGCCTCGGGTGGCCCCTCAGGGCGCAGGGTGGCCAGGCCCGGCCGGCGGGGGCCGCGATGGGGGCCCCCCTCCCAGCCCCCTGGGAAGGCCAGACCCCCTGGCACCTTGGGGCCCTTGGTCTTGGGCAGGGGGCAGCCCTCGGCCAGCACCGGGGTCTCGGCTGGGAAGGTCAGTGTGCTAGCGGGGGGTGGCTCCAGCCCTCCGAACCGCCTGTAGAAGTCCTCGGTGGCGCTCTCTGTGGGGACAGGTGTGCAGTGTCACCCCTCCAGGGACACCCCCTTCTGCTGGCACGGGAGGACCAGGAAGGGTGCAGTGGTGGAGAAGGCTGGGATGGGGCTGTAGGAGGGATTCTGCGTGCTGATTAGCTCGGGGGGCATATTGGCAATGAACTGGCTGGGCAGTGGTGTTGGGAGATCCCGGGGAACCGATTGCTGGGTAGTGCAGTGCGTCCGTGTGGTTCCTGAACCCTGATGGGGTGGGCAGTGTTTCAGGTCTGTGTGGGATCCTGGGTGCTGATTGACTGGGAAGCACAGTGGATCTGTGGGGGACCCTGGACACTGACTGGCTAGGCAGCACAGCTGGCTGGTGGAGTGGTGGAGGAGCTGCAGGGTTTCTGCTGTGAGCAGCCACACCAGGAGCATTGGGAAACTGGGATGCTTGTCCTGCCTGAGCCCCTTTGTGAGCCCCGTGCCCCTCCTCATTTGGTTTCTGGGGTAAACAGGGTGCATGCCCCCAGCCACCATCCCACCCCACACGGCAGCGGCACTCACCTCCAACCTTGAGGGTGGTGTAGGAAGTGTAGTCCGGGGCTGACAGGGCCAGGCTGCTGGCCAGCGGCAGGCGCTTGCCATGGGTGTGGGGCCGCCCCAGTGAGGGGGCAATAGCCACCGTGTTGTTCAAGGGTGGCTTTTCTGGAGGGGCAGAGAGGGGTGGGCGCTCAGCCATAGGCTGCGCTCTCCCACTGCCTTTATTCACTCAAGGGAACTTATTTTTCCCCGACACACTAGCACCTTACCTGTGCTGTTCCTGGGGGGCCCCCGGGCCAGCCCCTCGCTCAGCGGGACCTGCACACCCCCCATGAGGCTGTCCATGTTCTCAGAGGGGCTGTGGCCTGGCTGCTTCAGCAGATCTGTCAGTGTCCTGGAGAGGAGGTGAAGGGCTGTTAGAAAAATATCCTGCTCGCCTGAGACCCCTAATGCATCCCAGCCCTGAACTCCAGTCTTTGAAGGCAGAGCTAGGCACCCTGGGTTTAGCAAAGAGCCACTGGGAACAGTGCACCCAGAGTGCCCCCAGGCTACTAATCCAGCTTTTGCTGGAGGGCTGACAAATCTAACAGCTGGATCTGGCTGGGGCTGAGCCCTCCCAGAGCCACGGGCATCAGTGGGTAAGAGTGGTGAGGGAGATGCATGGCTTGGAGCAGGCTGCAAGGATACGATGAACTGACACAGAGGAAACTGATGTGATGGAAGCTGGAGCAACACCTCTGGGATGCTCCCCTGGAGCAAGAGCCTGGTGGAACAGGGGAGAGGAGGCAACACCTCCACTCAAGCCCCTTCGAAACAGAGAAAACCCCAAGGACGGGATTAGAGAGGCCACTTGCTCCTCTCTGGGGAAGGAAATAAACTAGTGGCAGCCTCTGGCGCAGGCGCTGTCTGTGCACAACACCCTCCTTGTAAGTAACAGCATTAAACATTAAACACCATTACATAACATAGCGCCCTATTTCATTTAACATTCATGGACAGAGATTCTGCAGTCCCACCACAGCATGCTGGCAATGCCAGAGTGAGGCATGCTGGTGGTGCCCTAGCAGGGCACACTGGACATGCCCAAGTAGAGTAGAGTGGCAGTGCCAGAACAGGGCACACAGGCAGTGCCAGAGTGGGGCGCAGCAGAGGTGCCGGAGCAGAGCACACTGGCAGTGCCGGAGCAGGGCATGCCAGCAATGCTGGGGCAAGGTACACCAGTGCTGGTGGTGCCAGAGGAGGGTACAACAGCAGTGACAGAGGGAGCACATTGGCAGTGCTGGAGCAGGACCTAGCCACGTGCCACTGCAGCGTTTGGCAGCAAGTCCTAGAACAGGATGGGATGCTCCTGCTGGCGCAGGGCTTTGTGATGAGAAGACACACCATTCCCCCTGCAGAGACCATCCCTGGATGACTGCAGGAGTGCAGGGGTGTCCACTCAGGGCTTTTTTTGGCTTGCTAATCCCCAGCTCACTGTCAGCATGCCTCACGCCTCGAAGGCTCTGGCTGGCTCACAGACTCACACCGTGAGCTGACGGTTAGCGAGCGGTTGGATGATAAAACAGCTGATTAAACTCAACGTGCATAAATTCAAATTGGAGAGGAAGGGGGGAATAATCCTGACTTGGTAGATGTGTCAGCTCATGGCACTGGAGTGCTCAAAAACCTAGTGAATGTGATGCTTGGAATTTCCAGGAAAAGCAGTGAGAACAAGGGAGAAAGCAATGAATTGTACCTGGGGGATGCTTATGCTTGTGGGGACCTGAGGGAGCCTTTTCCCTCCCACTTTGGATTCAGTTAACATCACAGGGCAGGGGCAAGAGCAAAGCTACATGGAAGGGTCACTTGCCCTGTGGGTTAATTTCACATCACTCTTGCGAAGCTTTGTGTAGCAATCCCTCTGGGATCACTTAATCTCCAGATTGGCCAAGAGAACCCTGATAGAGCTGAAGAAATTGAAACGAGGGAGGAACAAACCCTGGCAGCTGGCCAGCTGGAAGGCAGCTTGGCGGAAAAGGGCCTGGGGATCCTGGTGGACACCAAGTTGACCAAGAGCCAGCAGAGTGCCCTTGGGACAAAGGCGCTGAATGGTTTCCTGGTCTGCATTAGGCAAAGTGTTCCCAGCAGGTCTGAGGAAGGGGATCCTTCCTCTCTGCTCAGCACTGGTAAGGCCACACCTCTGGAGTGCTGCCTCCAGCTCAATACAGGAGAAGCATGGATATATGGGAGAGAGTTGAGGGAAGGGACACAAAGATGAGAACGGAGCATCTTTTATATGAGGAGAGGCTGAGAGAGCTGACACTGCTCAGCCCGGAGAAGAGAAGGTTTTGGGGGATCTTACCAATGTACGTGAGTATCTGAAGGGAGGCTGCAACAAGGACAGCATCAAGCTGACGAGAGATGACAGGTGCAAACAGAAACAGGAGATACTGTTTAAACAGAAGACACAACATTTTTTTTTTTTCCTGCAGGAGTAGTTAAATGCTTGACCAGGCTGCCTGGGGAAGCTGTGGCATCTCCATCCTGCAGTTATTCAAAACCTGCCCAGGAATCTTCCTGCAACAGACTGACCCAACCAGGGTTCAGGCCATGGATGCTGCAGTCGGAGAAACTCTGGGCACAAGCCTGGGCGGGCAGTGGGCTGTGCCTCGGCAGGGCAGGGGGAGGCAGGTCCCCCGAGGCCCTGGGTGTGGGCTGTCAACTCAGGGTGCTGCCGCCCTGTCAACTCCCACCTTCCCTGGGGTGCACTGCTCACCAGCCCCTCCCCACTGAACACTGCCTGTTCTTGCCTGTCCCCGGGGCCAGCGCTCAAACAGGCTTGTTTCAACAGGAAGTTCAATGTGATTTGACCTATTTTTAAAATTATTTTTTCTTTTCCTCGGGTCTATTTATGAAGCTTGAGCAATCCTTTATCTATGACTTCTCTCCACATAAATCCATCAATGCTCTTTCTCATAAATGTGCCCTCCGTGCTGACCGCTCGGGGCATGTGGACAATAACGATTAACAACACCGGCTCAAGCAGCAATTAATGAGTTGTTTTGCTAAGGTGAGAAGCACGCACGTGTCTCCAGTACCAGCAACACTTGGATTCACCCTGCCCTTGCACCATGAGTAGTGCCACTGGCCAGATCTGCCAGTAGGGCTCTCAGGGACTGCAACCCTTCCGTGGCTCATCCCAGGTGATGCAGTGCAAGGAAGGTGGACACAGAGGGTGACACTATGGAAGAGATGTTGTCTCACTGAACATCACCTTGGGGATTTTGAGCCTCAGTCTGGTCCTGTGGCTGGGGGGCTTGAGGAAGGTCAAGCCACATCTCCTTAGGTCACCTGGTGGTCTGCAGCACCAAGATAGATATGGAGTGCAGATGGAGGAAGGGAACAGAGAGCAGATGTAGCTTTAGACCTGCACTGCTCATTTGCAAAAAGTCCTGATGAATGGTACTGCTGAGGCCTCCATCCACACTCTGGCCATAGATGCAGAGTACCTGAGGCTATGTGTGCAGGTGGCTTGCCACCCAACTTGCCTGAGCGTCAACTGGGCGGGCATGCAGCCACCTCCATGGCAAGCCTAGTTCTACTTAAGGGTGCAACAAAGATGCCCCAAACCAGCAAGACCTGAGACCAAGCACAGAGGCAGATCCAGAAGCAATAATGATGGAGGCCAAGAGAGCTTCACAGCAGAAGTCATGCATGAAGCACTCAGTGCTCTTGATCTATCCCCAAGGGATGTGCCTGTGTGGGAGCAGGATGCTGACCTGGCACAGCAGCCCATCCTAGGGCCTGACTCGCTTTTGGGAGGCCCAGGCCCCATACCTGGCAAGCCCAGCAGGAGAGAGTATGCAAGTCCTGGCAAGGGGGCAGGGAGAAATGGGGTGAGACAGGAGCACAGCCTCCAGGAGAGAGGAGAGATGACAGACTGATGGGGTGAAGTGACATTGCCATGAGCTGAGCCCTTGGAGGGTGGCAGCCACTGGATGAGTGGGGTGATGAGGTCTGGAGCAGAGGTGCAGCATTGCAGGAGGCACAGAGCACGCTGCAGCTACAGGTGAGCATCCCGGCTGGCCACACCACCTCTGCACCCAGTGAGAGCCTCATCTTCACCTCCCGAGGGAGACATTTCCCACAGCTTATAGCATGTCTGCTCAGGGCAGGGGTGCCCATCCATGCAACCGAGCAGCACAGGCACTGGGGGACACCTGCCCGGTGGGGCTGGTACACTCAGGGATGCTCAGGAAGGTGTGGGGTTATCAAGGTGTCTTTGCAAAATGGGAGTTGCAGTGGTGGGTACTGGAGCCTGGGCAAAGTGGAAATGAGCATCCCCAAACATTATGTTCAGTCTAGGGACAGACCTCCAGGTCTCCTTTCCTACTGGAGCTGGATCCTCTTTCGTCCCCCAGAGAGCCAGGGCACCATGTGATAGCACACCATGCTGCCTGCAAACACTTCCCAGGTCTTCACCACTACCTGCTACCATGGACATCAACTACAGGCATGGCCCTGGACTTGAGCATTGCCAGAGAAACACCCAGCACGGCTGGAAGGCACAGTGGAGCCAAATTTGGGGACCCCAAATAGCATGGGGAGACCCAGGGAGTGAAAAGCCAGAATTGAGCACTCACCTACTGCAGCTGCCAGGGCACCTGCTCCAGACAGCTGTTTTGCCCCTCTCCAGAATCCCCCCTACTCCCTAGGAGGCTGTTCCTTGCCCAGTTCTTCCCATAGGGTTGTTCACACCAGCTATAAATTTGCAATTCTCACCCAGGAGGTTTTCTGGGAGAGGTCCGGGGTACAGGGGTGCTCTCAATGTAATGGGCACAGACAGATTCTGGAGGCTCCCAAGGACCCAACGTCCTCG
Organism: Promerops cafer; assembly: GCA_013398275.1. Classification (NCBI taxonomy): domain Eukaryota; kingdom Metazoa; phylum Chordata; class Aves; order Passeriformes; family Nectariniidae; genus Promerops; species Promerops cafer. Next base: position 78,077 of record VZSE01008912.1, read on the forward strand.
GAGATCCGGGGACTGAAGAAAAACACAGGCAGGTGTTCCTGACTCAACGCGGGGTTTGGCCAGGCTAAGCGAGTGCCGGGGACAGATGCCAAGCATGAGCCGAGCAGGAAGGAGAGGGGATTGCGGGAGCTGCCATAAGGCCCTGCAGGAGGAAGGCGGATGAGGACGGGAGGACAAACCAGGTAGCTGCAGTCACTTGAGCACCCAGTTCCCTGGGTGGACCAGCAGCCAAATCCGTGAGGAGACAAAGACCTATTGGAGATGGCCAAGGTGTGGTGGTCTCAGGACAAGCTGGACACAGACTCAGGTGTCTCCATCAGAGGGGAGCTAATGGACCTTTTGCACCTGGTCATTCTTCTTGGGTTTGGACCGGGACCAGAACCATAACAAACAACATCTGGAGGTGCAGAAGTGGTTGACTTTACCCCCCAAGCAAGAAACCTGCAAGCAGCAGCCATGGGAGCTGTCCAGGGTAGCAGGAAGTGTTCCCCAGGAGCAGAAAAACCCTGGCAAGAGGGAGGAATAGGAATGGAAATCAAGATGACCATGCAACAGGGAGCTGGCCCAAGGCCATGATGCGGTGCCCAAGGAGCAAATGAGAAGCTCCTACCTGAGGTGCCAGGAGAGAGGCGAGGTGGCACTGCCCATGCCTTGGGCCATGTGTGGGTACAGTGGCAAGGCAGGTAGAAATAGCCCTGCTGTCTCAGAGGCATCAAGATGAAGCATATTTCCCCAGCTGCCCAGGCACAGTGGAATGGAAGTGACAGCATCCGTTTTTGGATGCTGATGCCATGTACCCAGCCTTTGGCACTGTCTCCATCAGCCCAGCACCCAGGAAGTCATGTCAGCCTGGTGTCTTGTCTGGTTCCTGGGGCTCTGCACCTGATGCACCACTCCTGCCCTGCCACAGCTTTGCAGTCGCCATCTCTGTAGAAACAGAGCTGCTCACAACTTGCACAGAAGGACACAGGGCACAGAAGAGGGCAAGACTTCTCCTGACTTCTGCAGTGATGGAGGTGCCCTTCTGATTTTGTCCCTCAAAGGTGGATGAGAAAAACTCTCCTTCTCCCGATCTGTATGCTAGTGCCCAAAAGATCTGTGGCTTTATGGAGAACAGGCACCTATCTCTCCAAACTCAGTGGGAAAATTCAGGCTTGCATGAGTTTAGAGTCGGGGGGGGAACAAGGAGAAACACATGGCTCCAGCAGCACAGAATTGAGGCTACCCACAGTAAACAGCCCCTGGTGAGTGGCAGCAGTCCCAACAGCATCTGGTGGTGGGAGAAGGCAAGACCCAATGGCAGGGGATGAGGACGGGTCTGGGTGTCCCAGGGTCTGACCCCTCCCCGAGCACAGTATCTCCTTCCCAGGAGGTGGGGGGGATGACCAAAAAAAGATGCGGCGGCAGGCGAGTGGAAGGGGAATCAGGAGGCTGGCGGAGGCCGTATTGATCCTGTCAAGGTGCCAGCACCTCCTCAGGCAACATGGGGGGAGGCGCAGGCACGTAGCAGCACACAGCCAGGCTCCCTGCCAAGGTGGGGGCACAGCATGGATCCCCCCAAAACTGCCTCTTGTGTCTCAGGAGGGTCCTATGACCGACCCTTCTCCATGGCTCAGTATGACCCTTCTCCAACCAGAGGTGATCACCCTCTGCTCCTCTGGCTGGGTGCAAGAAGTAGGATGGGTCTGGATTTGGGGTGCAGCACCGAGTGGCTGCATAAGTCCCAAACTGGCAGGGGAAAAAGGGGAAGGAGAGAGTGTGTTGGTGCTGGGGGTTGCAATCAGGACGGTTGTCTGATCATCCCGATGAAATAATTTCCACCAGCCCTGCTTTTCGTTTTTTTAAAAGCTAAAATCCCTTCACAAAATGGCATGAAAATGGGTTTCTCTTCAGGCTTGATGTCCTCACTGGGAAGATGCAAAGTAGAGCCCCAAAATGGGGAGAGAAGCATGTATTGGCAGCAGGAGGGAGAGGGGAAGATGCACCGACAGCCACAGCAGCAGCACAGGAGTTGGGGGAGATGCAGGGGGCCTCCAGTGCCCCGGTGTGTCTGACACCTTGACCTTCCCCCCGCCAGCCCTGTGCTCAGCCCCAGGCGCAGGCTGAAAAGCAGGGATTGAAGCCACAGGGCATGGGCTCCAGGAAGAAGCTGCCCAACTTTCCACTGGAGGATGTGCTCCAGGGGGTATAAGAGTGTGGATGCCCCCTGCAAGGGCGGTGTCCCATGCTGGTGCACAGAGCAGGCACCAGAGCACACCCGTGCACACACACACATACGCGTGTGCACGTGTGCCCACATGCACATGGAGTTGGCGCAGCAGCCACGGTGGAATTGTCATTGCCACCTCGTCTCCCCCAGCACTGCAAGCAAGGCTGAGATCAGGGAGACTGCAGTCCAGAGTCACCTCACGCACAGTCAGACCCGGTCTCACCTTCCTGGGACATTGGGAACCACACATTTGTTGTGGGGGGGGAAAGCCACGTCCTATAGCTCACATGTCACCCACCCCACTGGCTGCTGGGTTGGTACTCCTGAGCCAGGGACATGCCTCCTCAAGAGACAGAGCGGGTCATTTTGAGAGGAGATGGGTGTACAACCACCCCTTCTCGCGGAGGCTGTCCTGGCTGCCAGCCCTCCCTACCAGGGTAGTAGGCTGCAGCCAACCCACCCCCTGGTGTCTCAGCATGCTGGGACAGGGATTTTAGGGATCACCTCACCCTTTTGGCAGTCCCAAGGTGAAGCCAGGGCTCAATCTATGCAATGGGCTAGGAACATGAGCTGCCACCCACGGGGAGATGAAGTGGGGAAGGTGGGGGGACTGGACCCCTTTACCTGGAGACGGTCATCTCTGTCTGGGGACCCTGTGCCTTCTCCAGGCCCAGCTTGGTGAAGATGCCCACCAGCACCATGATGGCCACCACACCGCAGATGATGTAGACGATCATGTTGGTCTTGTCACGAGTGGGGTCCTCGGGGGTCTCGTCCACCCGGGCAGGCGGCTGGCCCGTGTTGACCCAGTTGGGGGTGTCGTAGTTGGAGCAGCCACTCTGGTCCAGCCGCCCAGGCTTGAACTGGCAGCAGAAGCGGTACCCGCAGGTCCCGCAGCAGTACTGGTAGATGCCGGCGTTGCAGTTGAACGGCGGGTCCCACTGCCCCATCACGTCGTAGTACCCGCGGCAGCGGTCCCCCCCCGATGGTGCAGCTCCGGTGGGCGCGGGGACCGTGGTCTCCGGCGGCGGTGCCTGGCTGCTGTTCCCGCTCTCCCCGGGCCCCCCGGTGCTGGGCTCGCCGCTCCACACCCGGCCCGGCTCCAGCAGCACCAGGCAGCAGATACCCACGACGTAGCTCGGCTCCATCCGCCCGCGGCTCCGGGGGGCCATCCGAGCGAGGAGACGAGTTAGAGCCGCTCGCCCGGGACCGGCCGCATGGCCGCCGAAGAGCCCCGATGGAGGAGAAACGGGCTGGGGAGAAGGGGGGCGTAATGGAGGGAAGGCAAAAAAGGGTAGAAAAAAAGAAGTGGATGAAAAAAAAAAGTGCGAGGGGACGTACCCCCTCCCCGTTTCTCCCCAGATCGGCCGACGGGCAGAGATTCAGAGCAGGGGGCGAGGCGGGCGGCATGGGAGAGCCGCCGCCTCCCGCCGGCCGGGGAGAGGACGCGGCGGCGGGCGGCGGGAGC
>VZSE01008977.1:967-12623 GCA_013398275.1 Promerops cafer
CGGCCCCCCCCCCCCCCCCCCCCCCCCTCCCCCCCCCCCGCCTTGTGCTTCTTGCCTCTCAAAAAAGTGTGTTTTCCTTAAAAAAACTCCATCTCGGCACCCCGTTTCTTAGCATTCTTGCTGAGGACAGAGAATATTTTTGTCTTGCGACGTTTCTTTCAACCGAGACTTGAAATGAGTTCCGGTCAACTCAGTAATCCCCGAGTTTGGGGATTGCACGCAGAGCTGGACCGTAAGATTTTTATTTTTCCTTTTGAATTAAAACTTTTCTTCTGACAGCACTGTCTCAGTGACATCGGATACATGTTTTTGAGAGGGTTTTTCATGCAGATGCTGCAAAGGGGGGGTAATCTCGAGACCTTATCTTAGCGTAAATTACCTTTGAAAAGATGCAAGTAACACAAGGTAGTCACTCGGCTTTGTATCTGGGTTATGAGTTGTTTTCCATAACACGGCTTCATCTCTTCAAAATAATGAAACCTTTGGACATAGTGCCCTATTTAGCTCTAGTAGAACTTGGTAAAAAGTAAAAGAAAGACATTTTTCACCAGAAACATTACCCTGAAAAGCAGCTCTATTAAATAATCAGCTGTCTTTAAAATCCCAGAATAACATATAGAAGCTGCTTCTCTGTCCCTCTGGGTTTACTGAGCATTTGTATTATTATTTTAATGAACTATATTCCCATTTTTTCTCCAAAACACTCCTTTTTGTGATGCACTGTAGATAAACATATTCATTTGTATGTTCTTATATTAATGTAATGTTTATTTTTCTGCTTACTTTTACATTATAATTTAGGAATTTTCAGCCACAATCAGAAATTTTACAAAAAAGAAAAAAAAATCAAAATACAGTGTACATATTTTCGTTATGAAAAACAGATGTAAATCTGCAGGCATTTCTTTAATAAAATAATGTAATTCAAGTGACTTAAGCAAACAATTTTCTCCTCAGAACTGCTGAGAGAAGCAATGGCATGGCTTTTTCCAATGTATGAATATTGTGATGTGGGACAAATTGAATACACATAAAAGTGATTTTTTTTCTTGAGATGAGTTGGATAGCAACTGGACAGTCATGTTTGAACATTTGTAGTACACTGTGGGAAAGATTCGGAGACCCAGGTGATTGATTCATATGATTGTAAATGAAGTTATTTGGCTTCTCTCACTTTATCTTTTGATAATAAAGCATCACACACTGTCTTGTGAAGTTTTGATGGTGCTGGGGTCAGTTTTATGAACTTGTCAGTGGTACTAGACTAGCGGCACTAGACTGTTGAGAGATGTGGTGGCATTTCAGAGAGGCATTTTGTTAGGGAAGACAACCGGCGTAATAACATCGTGTGAGAGAGGATAAAAACAGAAGATGATGTGGATTTGGTTTTGTCCTGATGCTATATTTCATGGTAGTTTCACCTGCTGAATCTGCTGTGAATTTTGGGTTGTGAACTACATTGGCACAGAAGTGAATCTCTCGGGAAGGATGCACACCACTGGGGAGAAATTTCTGTGTGATAATTCTGTAGCATAAAAATTTCCTTCAAATTCTGTATCTTAGTCCATTCTAATCACTCGGAGTCACTAGTTCATTTACCTTTAAATTCTTTTGAACCTTTACAAATGCATTTTCCTGGGTATAGGCTAGGCCTCTATCCTACTCCCAGATACCTGATGTAGCAGCACATTCCTGGAACATTTTATGTGCTTTTCTAAAAGTTACTTTTCCTGGCCCTCCAAGATTTTGACCACCTATCTGGACTTTTAAAATTTTGTTTTTCACAACCGTAGACAGTTTTAGGCTAAGCAAAGAAGGAAATGGAAAGAGATCTTGCAAAAGTTTTCAGGTGGAGGAGGGAAGGAGAAATAAGTTTAATTCCTTTAATTAATGGGTGAACTTACTTAAAAAAATTCATTGCTTAAAATATTATGATGTGCTCAGTAAAAACAAAATGACATCTGTCTTCTATTTTCCCCATAAAAGAAGTTGTCAAGCTAACAGACCATTTATTAAATACCAATTGGCCTTGGGCTGATTGGTTGAAAGAACAGGAGCACAGGCAGTGATTTCCTTGATCCTTCTGGTAACAGAACACTTTCTAAGTACAGTGGGCAGAGATATTTGGAAGTGGTGGACAAGGAGGAAGCTTCCTCCTCCTCCTGAGGACATCACAAGTAGGACTGGCACCTTCTGCAACAGGTATGAGGGCCTGGAAAAGCGGCCAGACAACTGATGAGGTGAGCCCTTCTGGGATACAGGGGCCTCCTAAACCAACACCATGTGTACCCCACATCAAGACCTCCTCTGTTTTGAGGAAAGGAAGGGTAATTGTTCTCAGACACTCCCTTCTGCAGGGAACCAAGGGCCTGAAACGCCGGCCAGACTGGTTCTCACACATGAGGCACAAAGAGTTAGAGTGGCTGGGGTAACATCAGACTGTCGCTAGTGGGGCTCTGCAGGGCGCCATCCTCACCCGATTCCCTTCAACATCTTCATTAGCAACTTGGACTCAGGGCTCAAAGGAATACTAAGTTTGCCATTGACACTAAACTGGGAGGAGTTGTCAACTCCCTTGAGCTCAGAGAGGACCTGCAGAGAGACCTCAACGATTTAGAGATGGGCGATCATGAATCCTCTGAAGCTTAACAAGGGCAAGCGCTGAAATCTGCACCTGAGACAGGGCAATCCTGGTTGTGTGTACAGACTGAGGAATGAGATGCTGCAAAGCAGTGCCATGGAAAGGGACCTGGGGATGCTGGTTGATGGCAACTTCAACATGAGCCAGCAGTGGCTGCCAGGAGGGCCAAACCTGTCCTGGGGGCATCAGGCACAGCATGGCCAGCTGGGCAAGGGAGGGGATTGTCCTGCTTTGCTCTGCACTGTGGGGCCTCACCTCGAGTGCTGGGGGCAGTTTTGGTGCCACAGTATAAAAAAGACTTTAAGTGATTAGACAGCATGTGAAGAAGGGCCACAAGGATAGTGAAGGGTCTGGAGGGGAAGCCATATGAGGAACAGTTGAGATCCCTTGGTCTGTTCAGTCTGGAGGAGTCTGAGGGAAGAACTCATCACAGTCTGCAGCTTCCTCATGAGGGGAAGAGGAGAGGCAGGCACTGATCTCTTCACTGCTGTGACCAGTGACAGGACTCAAGGAAATACCATGAAGTTGAGTCACAGAAGGTTTAGGTTGGCTGTCAGGAAAAAGTTTTTCACCCAGGGGGTGTTTGGGCACTGGAAGAGGCTCCCCAGGGAAGTGGTCACAACACCAGCCTGACAGAGCTCAAGAAGCATTTGGACAACACACTCAGGTACATGGTGTGACTCCTGGGGTGTCCTGCACATGGCCAGCAGTTGGACTTGATGGTGCTGACGGAACCCATCCAACTCAGCATATTTTATGGTGCTATGATTCTATGAAATTTTTCCAAAGTTCAGTCAGGAACTCAAGAACTCCCTTTTCTCCCATTCTGGTATGGATAAATGCTTTCAGGAAGGTCCTTCTTATGAGCCCATGTGACCTGGTGCACTACGGAATCATAGCACAATTTGTGTTGGAAGGGTCCTTCAAAGATTATCTAGACCAACATCGTTGTCATGGGCAAGGAATCTTTCACTAGACCAGGTTACTCAAAGACTTACCCCATGTGGCTTTGAAATCTTCCATTGAAGGCATCAACAACTTCTCTTGGCAACTTGTTCCAGTGTGTCCCACCACCTTCATAATGAAAAATGTCATCCCTGGAACCTATCTAAAGTCTAACTTCTTTCACTTTTAAAATCTTGCCCCTTGCCCTGTCACTGCAGGCCCTGGTGAAAAGTCTTTCTCTCTCTTTCTTGTAAGTGCTCTTCACATATCGAAAGGCCACACTGAGGTCTGCCTGGGCCCTTGTCTTCTCCAGGCCTAACAAACACTGCTCTCCCAGCCTTTCTTCATGGGAGAGGTGATCTAGCTCCCTGATAATTTTCACGGCCCTCCTGTGGACCTCCTCCAAGTCCTTCTTGTACTGGGGACCCCAGAGGTAGATGCAATACTCCAGGTGAGGTCTCATTAGAGTGGAGTGAATGAAGAGAATCACCTCCCTCAGCTTGCTAGCTGTGCTTTTTTTATGCAGCCCAGGATACAACTGGCTTTCTGAGCAGCAAATGCACATTGCCACCTCATGTCCAGATTTTCATCCACCCATACCTCTGAGTCTTTCTAGGCAGGGCTGCTTGCAGTCAGTTCATCCTGCAGTCTGTACTGGTATTTGGAATGGCCCTGATGACCTGGGTGCAGGGCCATGCATTTGGCATCGTTGAGCTTCATGAGGTTCACGTGGGTCCACTCCTCAAGGCTGTCAAGCTCCCCCTGCATGGTATCCCTTCCTTCCAGTGAATCAATGGCACCACTGAGCATAGTGTCACCCACAAACTTGCTGAGGGTGCACTCGATCCCACCATGTCATTGATGAAAATATTACACTGTATCTGTATTGCAGCTAGATCTGCTAATTCCCTGAAGACCCTGGCACGAATCCCCTTAGGTGCCATGGATTTGTGTATATTCAGGTTCCTCAGGCCATCTTGAAACTGATCTTTTCTTACTGTAGGGGAGGGACTTTGTTCCCCTAGTCTCTGCCTTGAGTTTCACAGACTTAGGAGATGGGAAAGAAAGACTGCCAGTGAAAACTGAGGCAAAAAATTTGTGGGGTACCTCAGTCTTTTCTATGCCAGTAGTCACTAAATCTTCTGTTTTTTTTATTGGGGGGCCCATTTTATTTAGTCCTCCTTTTCTGATCAGTGTACCTACAGAAGCCCTCATTATTCTTCTTGCCACATTCAGTTACAGACGTACTTCAGCTTTTCTGGTTCCACCCCTACGCATCTGGACAGCAATCTATATTCTTCCCAGGATATCTGTCCCTGCTTCCACTGCCTGTGCATTCACTCCTTGCACTTCAATTCTACCAGAAGGTCTTTACTCAGCCGCATTGGTCTTCTGCCTTCCTAGCCTGCTTTCCTACATGTGGGAATCAAGTGCACCTGCTCCATAGGACAGATGTCCTTAAATAACTTTCAGGCCTCTCCTTCTCCTTGAGCCCCGAGGGCAGTTTCCAAGGGATTGCTATATCGTACTTCCTTAAGCAACTGAATGTTTACTAAATTAAATATCTTGTCTCTGTGGCTTGCCTGGCCCATATCCCTCAGACTTGTGATAGAACTGGGCTCAGGAAACAGACCAGCTTACCACTATTCTTGACCTCTTCAATTAGTTAATTTTTGTTGGCAAGAACAGAGTAGTGCTTCTCCTCCAGCTGGACTTCCTTTCACCTGGATAAAAAAATACCTTCAACATGCTCTAAGGGTCTCCTGGATAACTCATGGCTTTCTGTGCCACGTTTCCAGCAGATGTCAGGTTGATTGATGTGCCCAACAGGAGCTTGTGAATATGATGGCATCTGTAGCTGAAGAAAGAAGCTTCATCAGCATCCTCCTTCTTTTGTTTGGGTGGTAAATACCAACCATGAGGTTTCTTTTTTGGCTTGGTCTCTAGTTTTGTACCCAGAAGCTCTCAGCTCTTCATCACTGTTTTTCTAACATAGTTCTTTGTAATCAATCATCTTTTTTTTTTTTCTTCTTTTTTTTTTTTTTTTTACACAGAAGACAACCTGCCCCCACCCTTCTTTCCTGACCTTTCTGAACAGTTTATAGCCAGCAATTTCAGCACTTCAGTCTTGTGATTAATCTCACTGAGTGAACTATGACTGTGACTGACTTTCAGTGTTTGGCCAGGAGGATATTTGGAGACATCCATCTCACAGATGCAGCTGAGGAGGCAGGAGTGCAGCCTATATATGCATACTTCAAACAGGGTGATCAAGTCATGCATTAACCCTGTGGCTGCAAAGCCCCATTACCATGTTTTTCACCTGGGGCTGCCTAAGTCTGCACAGTAACTTCAATATTTCCTCAAGCCCTTCTTGATGCTTGTGCTACTGAGCAGTGATACTTCATATATGTTGTGCAGATAAATTCATTCTGACTTTTGGGTCCTTCTGGTACAAAAAAAACGCCATAACTAAAGTCACAGAGTTACTCATGGCAACTCAAACCTGCCCTTGATGTAATTGAAGACTTTGTGTGATTTGAAAGACATATTTTGTCCATGCATGATGGATTTTATTTAAAAACTGATTTATCATGATATTCTAAACCATAAGACATTGTTACATGAGCAAGAAAACTTCATGTCTCAATAGGGAAGAACTTATAATTACATACTGTTCAGTTTACAGTAAAGGACTCCTGCCCATGACAAAAGTTTTTGTATTCATAGAGATTTAAAGACCCCAGATAGAACAGCAATCTCTTAAGACAAAAAAAATCCATGGGCAGAGTTATGGTAGGCACTAAGCAGGAAATTTAGGTATTACACAGATACAGTTTGCTTTTTTTTTTTTTTTAATTACCTTCTTACAAAGATACTCAAATTTTTTCAACAGTTTTATTTTGGTTCAAAGCAAGAGAAAAATAGTTCCTTGATCATTCCAGACCACAAAATTTTTGATAACTTCTGAGCTCAGCTAAAGGGTAATTTCAAGAATCAGCTCAGATCAATCAATCAATCAATCAATCAATCAATCAGTTGAATTACTATAATTCTTTTTAATATTTAATACACATGGTGAGTGGGACAGGGATCGTGACAGTGACTGGGCACAGCCACACCATCCTGGATCACTGAGCAAATCTGCTGGCATGGGGTTGGTAAAAGGTTGAGCTGAGGAAGTGGAGCCAGTGGAGTCAGAGATGCACAGGCACAACATCAAGGTAAAACCTGAGACTGAATGCAGCCCCAAAGTCAAGGTGTCAAAATCAGCAGGTGGAGTGCAGAGTTTCAAGCTGGAGAAAACTTGAAAAACAAATTACCTTCAAGTCTGGCAAAGGAAAAGGGAGAAAGAGCATCCAGCCAACAACAAATATGTTTCCCTTATGGAAACAGAGTCCTCTTGGATGCAGAAGTACAAGTAGAACTGTAATGAAATCTGTCTGTACACTCTTACTGTGATGAATAAAGTATTTTTGCTCTGCACTTCTGGCCCAGGGTTGGATTTTCCATCACATGGAACCAGCAATGGGGATCAACTTCCCTTCCAAATGTCATGCTGTGTTCAGGGAATCAGTTGTTCCATAAATCTGAAAGCACAGAAAAAGTTAGGAGATGAACAGGTGGGTCAAATGTCTCTGTGGGCTCCTCCTGCAGGGGAGACAATATTTTACAAGAACAAAAGGGTGTTAAAATCCCTGTCTGAAATGTGCAAATGTTTTTCTTTGTCCTTGTCGTGCCCATTTCCTTGATATCATGTTGGTACATCCACCCTGAGCAATGCATTCAGCTCACTCATTTACATCTCTTCATGGAATTTTTTTTTCTAGAAAGACATCAAACTAACTATGGGGGCTCTTATGGTTTTGTTCCTTACAGATGCAGTTTGATAAGCAACTCCCAAAGAAAAACTGATTTATACTGCCCGGGTCGATTTGGAATTGTTTTTTTATTGTGGTGGTGGTGAGGTTTTGTTTGTTTGTTAGGGTTCTTTTGGGGAGTTGTTTGTAGGGGTTTTTTGTTGTTTGTATGTTGAGGGACTTTTGTTGGTGGTGGTTTTTTGGGGTTTTTTTTGTGGGTTTTTGTTTGTTTGGTTTTTTGTTGTTTTTTGGGTTTTTTGTTGGGTTTTTTTTGTTTGTTTGTGTTGGTTTTTTTTTCTTTTCTTGTTTTTTGTTTTTAACCGTGCCTTCTGGTGGTGATCCCAGCTGTTACTCACTATTTTTTTTCATGGCACTTAGCTTTTTTCCCCCAGCAAAATACCATATCCATCAGTGCTTATTAGGGAGAAGACTTTAACAGGCAATCAGTTGTAGAGAGATGACCAGAAAAAAAATCCTGGGACCATGAGACTTTTCTAGATCATATGCAAGCAAAAGGGCTAAGCTGTTTGGTAAAATATTTGATAATGTTGGTGATGGTTGTCATAGTTTTGAGAAGAGAAAGAGCTTCATACTGTCTCTAAGAGGAATTTTCTCCCCATTCCGTGCCAAGATATTTTCACCTTAAGAGACTGTATGAAACTGTTCTTGGAAAGCTAAGGATAACACAGAAAATCAATTAGTGATAACTGATGTGTTGATTAGGGGAAGTGTGGCTCCACGGCCAAACCTGTGCACGGGTGCGGCACTGGCAGAAGGGGATGGGGTGGTGTGTGCTCCTGAGTGACAGTCTGCCCGCCGTGAAGGCTGGGAGGAGGCTCTGGACTGCTGAAAGGAAAAGCGCCTGGATGCCTCGGCGCTGCCGGCGCAGACTCCCGTGCCTCACGGAGCGGAGGGATACGAAGAACTCCGCGCCGTCCCTTCGCTCCGGGCTGTGCCGGAGGTTCCCTCCCGCTCCGGCCAGACACCCCTCCCACGGCCGTGTGAAGGTACGGGGCCCGAGGCTGCGCCGCGGAGAGGACGTGGAGCGTGCCGGACCAGCATGGGAAAATGTAGACGGTGAAGGCAGGTGATGAGCAAGCAGATTGACAGTCAGGGTCCTACTGCGATTCGGCCCTGAGCCTGACGGTCGCAGTGTTTTTAAACGATTTCTCTGTTTGTGGCTATTTCCCGTAAGTATTGTACTTCACAGGTTTCCGCCGCGGCAAATGGAGAGACGGGGAGGGTCTGAGGAGGAGTCCAATACTTCCACACAGGATAGGACACGGCATTTATTTCAGCAATTCCCACACTTAGAAAACTTCCACGTACAATCACTTTTCACGCAACACCCAGAGAAGACAGAGACAGTACCGAGACGAAAAGCAAGGTCAGGTTTGCTGTCAGCCCCGCGGCGGTCCCACCTGGACAGCATGGGCTAACCAGGGTGCAGCGGCTGGGGAAAGGAGCTGCTCCGAGACACCAGTACAGCTGTGTGACTGTGTACAACTCCTCTGTTTCCGCACAGACCTCGGAAGCCCATTAAATGTTAATTTGGGGGCCATAAGTATGACAGTTCAAGGGCTTTCTGCAGAGACTCAAGAAACAGAAAGTAATTAGCCCCCTTAAAACCAATATTTCTAGAAAGGAATAGCCACATGAGGCAGACACAAATTCGTCAAGGGAATGTGTGTGTAACTGACATCTCAGTCGCAAAGCCGGGCGCGGAGGGAAGCCGGGAGCGCGGCCGGAGCACGGCGGGACGCGGCGCCGGGGCCAGAGCGGAACGAGTCGCGGCTTTAGGCAGCGCGCTGTCGCCGAGCTCCTGATCGCGGCGGGCATCTTCGCGACCAGCTCGTCTTCCTTGGCTGAGCGGGGAGGGTCCGACCGCCGAGTGAGCTTCGGGCAAGGAGGGCAGGGAGGGCAGCGCCGTACTCGGCAAACGGGAACACGGAAATACCGAAGGTTTTCACCTCTTGCTGTGCTGTCGCAGCTTGTGCAAGCTCAACCGAAGAAACACGGAATGAAAAATCACAGTAAATTATGATCTAGTGAATTGCACAACACGTTCACTCCCACGTCAAGACGCGGGAGAAGGGAGACCTGATGTCTCCTTCTAAGTTCTCGGCAGTCCCAACACGGGATTCTTATTACAGTGACCTTTTCTTTCCACAGCCCACTGCTGTGTTTCAGTACTCTACTTTGTTCAGAGTACACATCCTTCACTTTCTTAATGTTCCATAATATGTTTATCATTAAACGATATGCAAATATACACACAGGGTGTGTCTAAAAAGACAGAGCACCCCGAAAAACAAATTAGATTTACAATCCCCGGCGCCAACATCACCGTGCACCCCCGGACACACATGTCGCTCCTCGCTGCCGGTGCACACATTGCCCTGCGTGCGGTGCTGCCATCGCTCTGCGCCCCCTGAAATACGCACCGCTCTCCTCCCAATGACACGGGCATTGTCCTGCTCCTCCCGCACACACAGAACGCTGTCCGCCGATTTACACACCTATCTCTTCGTTCCCGAAGGAAAGCACATCGCTCTGCACTGTTTTACAAAACAATCACTCTGCCCCCGACGATGCACGCAGCGCACGACTGTCCCGTATCTCCGAGTCGCCCTGGCCGTCGTCCCCGCACACTCCTCACCCTCTGCCAGAAACACATCGCTCAGCGTCCTCAGTCCACGTTAGCCTTACGTCCCGACTCACAGATCCCTCCGCATCCCCCGGCTCTTACATCGCTCTGCTCCGTACGACATACGGTACCTCCTGAGCCCAGCAAACACACAGATCGTTCTGCACCACCCGACAAACATTGTTCAGTGCCTGCTAGCACATCGTTTCGGTCCTCCCCGATGGAGGGATCATTCTGATCCGCGACGAATGGACACAGCACTCCGCTGCTTCCCTATACACCCATTGCTCCGCGCCACCCGATACACACACCACTCTGCAGCGGCTGACACACACCGCAGTCAGCGCCCGACGGGACATGGATCTCTCCTCTCCCGATGACACACGCATCGCTCTGCGCTTCAAACGGCAAACACTTCGCTTTGCTCTTCCCCGACACACACGCATTCCGCGGGGCCCGCGGAAAACACACACATCGCCTCACTCTGAGCCCGCGGTGTCCCCACCTCTCTGTGCCACGTGAAAACCGCTGCATTTTTACACCCAGGAAACACAAATATCCACGTCCATGGATCTGGGGCGACGGCGACTACATCTCTCTACCGCCGAGGAGAACTCACATTGCTTGGCAACCCGATCTCGTGAACTGCCCCGCTCCCGAACGGAGCATGTAGCTGTCAGGGAAAAACAGTATCCGTCTCCGAGGACACCAAGGCTCTCGCCAAATACACCAGGTTCAAATAAGCTGTTTCTGCGCCCTGTCCCAGACCTCCTGGACCATCTTTTCAATAAGAGAGCTGATGCGATAGTAATCTGTACTTTGTTGTCCCGTTTGGGGGGAAAAGAGAGGTTACTGTTTGAAAGCATTGTAAATTGTAAGGAAAGTGCGACGCGCATTGTTTGCGGTAGAAGGCTGTGTTCGACATCTACTTCAACGGAGAAGGGAAAGTTCATAATTAGATTTAAGAACCTGGGAGTCCACTTATGGTGCATGCACAGTTTGGGGGTGGCGAGTTAGACAAACGAGTGCGGTCGGTGGTCTCAAAACGGCCGAAGCAAATCTGTTCCTGACTGCTACGTGGTGTTTCCCTGTTGAGCTACGCGAATGGATGACAGTGTGAATCGGGAGCATTCAAAGCACAGGCGGTTCCAGAAGATCCTGTGCTCTTTTCAGTTATTTTGAGCAAAAGGCTCTGACATTAGGAGCTCATCCGAGAGAGGCCCTCCCTCCGTCCCATCAGCATGAGTTCTCGCCCCTGAAGTGCACAGTCCGGCACAGGCGGTAGCACCGAGCACAGGCTCCCCAGTGTGCCTCTCACCCGGCTTTCGTCCGCCTCTCTCTGCACCGCCGTTTCCCCGCGCCCCGTAAATTCCGCCGCCGAGCAGCGGACGGGGCTGGAGGCGGGCGGGCAGAGCCGGGGCCGCGCCGCTCGGTCCGACCTGAGTGAGGACTGCGCGGAGCCTCCCCGCGGGCGGGCCCGGCCGCCTCACGCGCCTCCCGCCACGGCGCTCATTGGTGGCGCTCGCGGCTCGCAGCCCCAGCGCGCGCTTCAGCGGGGCGCGC
>VZSE01008977.1:13719-35149 GCA_013398275.1 Promerops cafer
ATTTTTTTTTTTTTTTTTTTTTTTTTTAATTGCATGGTTTTTAGCCCGGGACAACTGCAAACAGTCGTTTATCTACTTGCCCCTCTTTCACCCTCAGAGCTGTGTAGTTAGGCACAGTCACAGGGATGTAAACTCCATTCTACTTGGGACTTTGCTTTACCCCCCTTGAACTAAGGTATTTTCACTTTTCCTCCCTCTGATTTTTTGCCCTCACTCACCGTTCATAAAACTCACGTTACTCTGCAAAGACTCGAGGATGAATTGTAAATTAAATTAAACGTTTGGGGGTTTGTAAAAGAAATTTTTTTAATATGCAAGAGCTCATATAAATGAGACTCGGAAAAAAATAAGAGAAACCGGGACCATAAAAATCTAAAGTTACAATCTAACCAAAAAAAAAAAAAAAAAAGGGAAAAAGAAAAAGGAAAAAAAAGCAGTCGTGCTCCTTTGAAAGCAGTGCTACTGCCCTATTATTATGCATGTAGTGGCTCCTAGTTTAAGAGTCTTTGGGTCTACGTTGGCTGCCTCAGTTCTCTGTCGGGCAGGGACTGTGACTTTTAAGAGCTGCCAATTCTTTCATTTGAAGAACTTTCTCCCTTTTATTTTGTACCCATTATTTAACTTTTCCATCCAGTAAGTTCTGGGGTTTTTTTCATGTCCTACTTACATAGTGCCCCTCGGGACCAGCTTTTCATCAGTATTTGCAGTTTTTCCTACATATCTGAATCTGAGGTATTAAACTGCTGCTGTAAAACAAAAAATGACAGAAAATTCAGAAACACCCATAAGGGGGCATCAGGGACTAAGAAATCGTTTTATATGAATGCTATTTAGTTCTGAATCCGTTAACAAGCTATTATTTGTAATCTTACAATAATAAAAGGAAATTATAGGTGCTTAATTAATATTTTAAGGCATTTGTTTTAAACAAATTTTATTTTTCAGATCGGGAAGACCACTGAAGCCTAGAGCTTAAAAAAAAGCATTCCCCTATAAACTAATTTTTTGCAGACACCTTTGAAATATATGATATTTGTCCTTGGTATGGATATGAGAGGGGAGAGACCATGGCTAAAACCGGGGTGGCAGGGGGGAGAGTGTAAAAGCATTTCAAGCTTTCCCATTCTCACTTTTCAGAAAGGACTTTGGCTGACTAACGGCACAAAGGAGACGGATGGCGCAGGGAAGCTACCCTTTAAGCACCTGGCAATTGAAGCTACTCAGGCATAAAAAGTAAAATTAAAGCTTGTCAACAAATAGCTCACTAGGGAAAACAAGATGCGAGCCGAGAAAACAAAATTAGGATCTAAATCGGGTTTATGCTTGGTTTTACTGAACTGTATTGTTTTTGGTATTTGGGGTTTAACAATCATTACTACAGCTAGTCAGAGAACATGCAACAAAGGTATAGGTAGAAATTAAAGCTCTTTTGTTGAAAAGGTGGGTGGCTCTTAAAAGAGCCTTTGGGTTGAGCGGTATTTTTAGCAGGTATTTACTTGGAGCTGGTGTACTTGGTGACAGCCTTGGTGCCCTCGGACACGGCGTGCTTGGCCAGCTCGCCGGGCAGCAGCAGCCGCACGGCCGTCTGGATCTCCCGGGACGTGATGGTGGAGCGCTTGTTGTAGTGCGCCAGGCGCGACGCCTCGCCCGCGATGCGCTCGAAGATGTCGTTGACGAAGGAGTTCATGATGCCCATGGCCTTGGACGAGATGCCCGTGTCGGGGTGCACCTGCTTCAGCACCTTGTACACGTAGATGGAGTAGCTCTCCTTGCGGCTCTTCTTGCGCTTCTTGTCGCCCTTCTTCTGCGTCTTGGTCACCGCCTTCTTGGAGCCCTTCTTGGGCGCGGGGGCGGACTTGGCCGGCTCGGGCATCGCAGCGACCACAACTCTCTCACTCGCCACACGCAGCGACCAACAGCTCACAACAGCACCTCGGCCTCCCGAGCCGCCTTTATAGCGGCGCCGCCGACATCGCCGCATCGCTATTGGCTGCCTGTCAGCTCGGCGCGCAGGGCGCCGCTCATCGCCATTGGACAGGTGTCGATTCGGTTTTCCATTGGCTGTCGAAAGAGTCCTCTCACCCAGCCAATCACGAGAGGCGCTGCCGCTCCGCCCGACTTGTATATAAGGCAGGCGGCGAGCCGGGCTCAGAGTTGCTCCGGCACTTCCGCGTTCTCTGTGCTCGCTGCTGCTGCTGCCGCCGAGTCGCTGCCATGTCCGGGCGCGGGAAGCAGGGCGGCAAGGCGCGCGCCAAGGCCAAGTCGCGCTCGTCGCGGGCCGGGCTGCAGTTCCCCGTGGGCCGCGTGCACCGGCTGCTGCGCAAGGGCAACTACGCGGAGCGCGTGGGCGCCGGCGCCCCGGTGTACCTGGCGGCCGTGCTCGAGTACCTGACGGCCGAGATCCTGGAGCTGGCGGGCAACGCGGCCCGCGACAACAAGAAGACGCGCATCATCCCCCGCCACCTGCAGCTCGCCATCCGCAACGACGAGGAGCTCAACAAGCTGCTGGGCAAGGTGACGATCGCGCAGGGCGGCGTGCTGCCCAACATCCAGGCCGTGCTGCTGCCCAAGAAGACCGACAGCCACAAGGCTAAAGCCAAGTAAATGCTTTGTGAAGTTGGTCATGAAACAAAGGCTCTTTTCAGAGCCGCCCACATTCATCATAAAGGGTTGAGTCACTGCAGTTTGGGTTATCTGGTGAAGGAAGACCAGAACACGTAAGTTGTCTTTTCATCTAATCTTTAATTATGCTATTCTTCGTTTCAGTGTTCCTGTTTTTGTATATCTTAGTGCTAGTTTCTTTTTTCTTAACTTTTGTTTTTATCACCGATATGTATTCGTCATTTATGCCTTTTCTGAATTTCTTAGTTGACTAATGTTTTGACGTTTTCAATGTGTTAACTGTGGGAACTAGGGGTTGTATAATGGTGTAAATTTTAACGTGTCCTGGCCAGCCAGCCGTGTCTTTGCTGTGAGTGCTGCGTTGAGTATGTATTAGAGGAGAACATTAAAGTCTTATTAGCAACCTGTATTGTTTCCTTTAAGAGTACTAAACAGGAGCTAACCACTGTTGCACCTTCATGTTTCAGAGAAAGGGGAATGGGAAGGGAGGCAAAACTTGCAGACAAATAAAATTACAGCCCTGAATAGTCTTACGCAGTCCCAGCAGTGACCTGGAACAAATCGTTTCTCAACAGGAGCAGTCTTCCTCGCCTCGGGCCCTTGACTGATCCACTTTTGCTGCTTTTTAATGCTCACATATGAAAGAGTCCCACTGGCTTTCCTTTGCAGAATTGTAGCACACTAGGGAAAGGTTTCAGGCAGGGAGGAGTTGCCAGTGTTGTCAAAGAGCAGCCTGATGTGATGTGCTGCTACGGTGGTGGTCCCTGCATTACACTGGAAAGATCACGATATCTTTAATTTTGTTTTTCTGGCACTGACCGCTGGATCCACGCCCTCTTCTCCCCTGTGGTATGGGGAGTTTTGAGCCGGCACTTGGTTTTGGGAGAAAGCATGTCATTCTTAGAAAAGCTGGTGCTCTTACAGCAGGCCACAGTGTTGCTTTAAAGTCTAATTCTCTGATGCTGCCCTGCTGGCTTCTGTTTTCCTTCTGGCTTCAGTGGGGCTCCTCCTGGCTTATTTTCCCCTTATCTCGTGCAGACTCTTGGCTGCATAAGCCAGCAGCTTCTTTGCTTCATGGGGGTCTGCTTTGTGGTTCATGGCACCGCAGCAACAGGAGAAGTTTTCAGCGTGACCCATCTCTCCCCCAGTACAGGGAAAAAGTGATGTGACTTAACATCTGTGACCCGGTGTTCACTGAGTTTAATTTTCCTAAAACTGAGTCGGTGATAAATTCACCCTCCCACATGGGAGGGAAGTCTATGCTCCCTGCTGTGTCACCTTGTTCCACATAATTAAACTGTCCTCTGTGTATATGAAATTGTAGTGAACAACAGGAAAGACTTCTAAGAAAAACTGTGTGTGCATCATATCGATGTTGTGCGACTAGAATAAAATTCTGGTTTGTAGACTGTAGAAACTTCCCACAGAACAATTTTATGTGTTTCTTTCCCTTATAAAAGAATGCCCTGGTGTTAAGGGTACAGTATTAATAGTTAAGAAGATATATAATTAATAACTATTATTCTAGCAATTCCTCTCTTTTTTTTTTCTGCTAAAGAATGTGCTTAGTCATTATGTAGTTGTAGTTTTGAGTTACATACATGGGAAATAACACCATAAAATAAAGAGAGGGCTACATGAGATCTAAATTATGAAGAGCCACAGGACATTGAATGTATATTGTACAGCCAGACACTCTTGTGAAAATGTTTTATAGATGTGATTTACCAAAACTGGGCTAGGTGGGCAGAACTGTTTTGAAAATATACGCATTTCCTAACAGTGCTGGTGTGAGCACCGGCAGCCTCCTTTGATCAGCACAGATGGACTTCTGGATATTTCTCTGACAACAACTTGTTTTTGCAACAGCAGAATGGGAGAAGAAGGTAAAAAGGGGAGCACTTAGCAACTCTGACAGGACAGATCTTCGGGCAGGGCATGAGCAACCCCCCACACGGCCTGCTGATGCCACATCCCCCACACACCTCCCTCTCCACCCCCGCCCCGTGCTTGAGGAAAGGAGTCTGTGTGCAGTTTGGAACACAGGATGCACTGTGGCTCCCGGACTGATGAGTTGCCTGTGCATTAAAACGAAAGAATCATATATGAATTTGTGGTTGGTTGGTTTTCTTTCTTTGTTGTGCGTTTTGCAATTTAATTGCAGGAGTTTCATTTGGGCACCTTAAGGAGCAGAGCTCGGCTCAAGCTGAGTTATCCCATTGCTGCAAAAATACAGTGGTGGGGAGTGTGGAGGGTGAGTAACAGAGTGGATGGTTCCCACCAGGAACAGTCATTTCTCCAAGGACAACAAAATCCTTTGGGTTTGTTGGTCAGGCCGTGACAAGCAGATATTCTCCTACTCTCCCTGTGCTGGTGCCAGGGATGGTGATTTAAGGACTAATCTGCCTCTGGGAGGAGGGAAATGGCAGGGTAACACAGGATGGAGCAGGACTTCACAGTGGGAATGGGGGTGTTTTGGGATTAGGAGCTCATCAGGTGATTCTACTCTGGCTTCCACCAACAACTTGCGTTGCAAGAGGCCGCTGGGAAAGGCAGGGAGAAGGCAAAGAAAAAGGCTGGATATCTCCTGGAAGGGCAGAGCAGGGCCCTGGATTTTTAAATCCAGAAACAAGGTATTTCCTCTTCAGTTTTGCCCCAGCCACCAGTTAAAGTATTTTTTATTTTACCATTGTCAAGAAACAAACCTGTAGGGTGAAGCAGAAAAGTAGATGTTGTTCAGTTCAGAAAAATGCTGTAAATTAATCCCAGCTCTTCTGCAGTTTCCTGGTGTTTCCCCGTGTTCTTTATACCCTGTCATGTCCTGCTGAGAAATGTGAGCTGCTATGGTAAGTCTGAAGTACAGCACATACCCATGCTATGATGTTTTGCATGACATGTAAGTATCAGTTAAGGCCAAAACTCCAGGAGTTACATATGCCTGTGAAATGTGACCAGTTCATTTCTTCCATGGGGTTTGTAGCAGCGATTTCAAAAGCCTCTGCATGTAGTGAGTAGAACCAACTCAGATAAATTTGGCTTCCTGAGCCAGCTGAGCTGAGTCCAGGCACCCAGGACTGCCCGTGATGCAGTCGGTCCAGTCTGATGATGCTTGGAGCACAGGTGGAGGCAGCTCTGTTTAAAGATGTATTTTGATATGCTGAAAGATTGGGGCTATGCCAGTCCTATGGTAATTTTTGTCCTCTTTTCGAAGTGGAATGACTGAAGGCACTAACCTTGCTGTGTCCCACGAGCACAGGGAAAAATAAAAAACCCAAAACTTGATCGTGTGATCAGATTGTTTATTGTTGCAGTGGCTGATATTTGATACAAAAGGAAAAGAGGATGCATACCAGAGATGTGTGCATTTCTTCACAGCTCTGATACTGCACAAAATTAGGTCAATATCCTTTCATCTGTTTGAAGTTCAGATTTCAGATGTAACACTGCGTGCGCTCTCTTCTTATTTCAGGAATTATTTCTTCCATTTTCCTATGACCTTTGCAAGTAAAAATATCTACGTGCAATATAAGGAGGAGTACAAGTACAAAAAGGCTGTGGATTTTATGTGGGGTTAAAATTCCAAACTGTTCTGTAGCTTTCCAATCTACTCGTTTTCTAGTTGTAAAATGAATTACGCTCGAAATTGCTTTCTGAGATTTTCAGTGGTTAAAATGTAAAGATGAACTTTTTTGATTAATACCTTCTATCATTTTTGACAAGGAATTCTTTTGAAACAACCACTTTGATAGGACTGCAGTCAAATAATTTAGTTGTTTGTAGGCATGAAAGAAATCTAAGTGAAAACAGCCTTTCTGCCTGCATAGGCCTCTGGTTCTGTGACCCCAGTCCTTGAGGAAAGGGCTCATTGTCCTCTGCTCATTGTAGCACTTCTTCCTTCCTCATAGGTGTGGGAGTTGGGAAGGGAGACATTCCCAGCTGCATTCCCATCTACTTTCAGCCCTCTCTTCCTGGGAGATTTGGGTCATGTCTTGAGCTGTTGTTCTCTGAATGGCACAACCCTTAGACCGGGTTTTCGGAACCTGAAGTCTCTTTTCTTTTTTTTTTATTTGCCGTCTAACCTGGGCAGTTTTTCATTACTGGCCGAAAACATTACATCAAGGTGTGTGTAAGACCAAATATTTTTTCCTAGGTGCAGTCAACAATTTCTCCTGGGACTGTAATTATTTTAAAATATAATATTTTCTATTTAAAATGGGAAAGAAAGCATCTGGGAAACTAACATTGTAAAAATTTGTCTTGGATGTCAGGTAACTATATTCTGTAGCCATTAAAAAATTATTTCAGGTTTGAGAGCAGATATTGCTTTACTTCATTAACAAAAACAAAACAAACATTAAAAACACAAACAAACAAACTGCCCACCAAAACCAAAAACCCCACAAAACCCCAGGAAGTAGCAAAAAATTGCTACAGTCAGTCTGTGATTTGTTCAGGTTTTGGTCCAGGTAAATGGCATCTATTTATCATTTCCGATTCACTGTTCAGTCAGTTAACAAGAGAATACAGATATTTGTTTGCCCAGCTGATGTATTTCACTTTTTCAGAAATAAAAAGAGAGCGTGTTTTCTTTTATAAGCATAATGAATAAACATAAATTTTACTGCAGGGATGGTAATCTAGACAAGATGTACGTTCTTCCAGGAGTGATATTAACTATTATTCTAGTAAAAATAAAATAGGAAACTTTTTGTAACTGGTTATATTGTTCTTCAGTATTCTTTTTTTGCTGGTTATTTACTACAGGACTAAACTGTAATGTCACTCTGATCATTTGACGTACAAAAAATTGATGATATAAAAAAAGTATTTTGACAAAAATGTTTTTATTACCAAGTGTATATATTCCCCATATTTCTGATGCTGTGAATCAGGAGGTTTTTTGTAGGTAAACATGGAGGGTAGATTAAAAGACAACATGAAGGACCTGTTTATAGATTATGCATTAAAACACCTCTGAATTTTGAGAACTGTTGGGATTAATATCTTTGCTTTGCACTGGAAGATCAACAAGCTGGAGCCCTAGGGCACATGAGCTGATGAGAGTGTAAACTTCTTGATAAAAATAATGTCACAAACACAGAACAAGCTGAAACTGGCAAGACAGAAGCAGAAGGAAGATGCACCAAGGAACCAACCCCAAGAATGAGATAACTTCAGAAGGAGGCTAGCTTAGTGACCAAAAAAATCAACATGACAGCAAGGGACCACAACCAAGAATTAAATTATTGGATTTGGGGATTTGTTGATGGGTGGCACGGATATAATTTGGGTTATGATCTGGTGTAGGGGGTTGCTCTTCGGAGGCACCCAGCTCTATCTGCTCTGCACACTGGATAAAGAAACTATTTACTCAGTGAATTGGAAACTCATCTGCAAAGAGGAATCTAGGGCAGGAAAACTGTTTGAGGGGGCATCTGCTTAGTTCCTTCATGGTTTGGTGGCAGCAGCAATAATACCTGCTCTACCAGCATGATGTATTGGAGCACCTTGCCCTCTTACTGCTGCTGGGTGATGTCATCTGGGTAGAGTGTCCTTAAGAATACAAAGAGGACTGCTCTGAAATAAGTAGGAGAGAACAGTAAAGAACATGAATTATGGAAGAATAAGTTGTCATATGATTTTATACTCACACTATTTGCATTAGTGGTTTTGAATGTTCACCCTATTGTGGCATGAAATTTTTAAGATTTGTTATTTTTGCTGAGCTTAAATCCTACTACATTTACCTTTGGTGAAAAGAACAAGTTCAAAAATTTTTCCATGGTGGTAGCTCTTTGTTAGTTCAGAGACTTTTTTTTCTCAGCACTGTTAGAAAAATGAGAGTTATGTTACAATCAGGTCTGATGTTAAATGCTGCGTTCACATCATAGCCCCCTAATATTGCCTTATCATTCATACTGACATTGAAAGAAGCAATCAACAAGGTTTGTTTTCTGCTTAGCAAAGAGTTTCATAGGCCTAGAAACAATTTTATACACTGAAACAATCTATTAAAAAAATCCTCTGAATTTCTGAGATGGCTCCTAATGAACTGTGCAACATGGAGCACACAAACACAGAAATAGCAAAATGAACACTTATGAGCTGGGAGGCCAAAAGGCATCCCTGAGCTCCTACTTTAAATCAGGCAGCAGGGCTTTCCCATGACAGCTGTAGTTTGAACTGGGGTATTTTCACATGACTGATTATACAGAATAACCACTGACAAATTCTTCTGGTGACCATCTTCAATTGTCAAAATATGAGCACTTTTCTAGTGACCCAGGAAAACTTGAAAAAGCCTAGAGACTGGAATATACAATGGTTTACTGATCTTTTAAGGTATTAGACATATGCAGGCACTCAGAAAAAGCAACCTATGTTTCAGAGTTTGCACTAAAGCACTTGGAGGGATAGCAAAACACCATTTCAAGCTGATGGAGAGTTTGGAGAATGCATCTTCCCACTGGATATCTGAAATCCAGTCTGAGAAGTCCCCCTAACCTTTCAAACTGAAATTAACCTTTATTAGGTAATAGGTGACAGATTCATGAGAGACCTGGTGCCTCTCTCTTTACCTGTACTACCAAAGAATATGCAAGTCAGTACCAAAAAGTTCACTTTTGTGATTCTGTGGTCCTGTATGAATTAAATATGTTCAGAAGTTCACCATATATACTTGAAATTTAGGATTATTCAGATCCAGTTTGAAAGTAATAATGGCTTTGATCTGCATCTATGGTGACATGTAATTATCCAAGAATGAGAGGGAGTGATTCAGAAAGCCTGCAGCTGGAGCCTAATTAGTAGCTATGTGATAAAGTCTGGTAGCTTACAAAGTCAGTCCAGAGTGTCTAGTTTCTTAGTATTTAACAGTTTTATTACAATTAGTGACAGATAAATGCAGAAAAGGTCAGATAAGTAAAAAAAAAAAAAAAGGGAAAAAAAAAAAAAAAAAAAAAAAAAAAAAAAAAAAATCTCCCTGTGTTTTCTTACTTGGAGGGGGAACCTAAAGCAGTCATAGGGAGAAGCTAGGCAAGTTACTGTAAAAAAAAAAAATCACATGAGCAGTACAATTATAAAGACAATTGGTGAAGATAAAGATTTTAGAAAGTACTTTTCAGTTATATTGATCACTGGCCTATTTGCAAGAGCTTAAGGTAAATGTCACTTATCACTACATAATTTCTTTTATACTATGGTGTGCTGTACTCATCTCTCACTTCTGCAACAAAAATAACCCCAATCCCCAAAAACCCCAAAGACCGAGCACCATCAAGGGGATGAATTTTAGTATAGCAATGCTGTACATGGATATGTATCCATTAATAATAACTTTGATTCCCTCCCGACTAGGAAAATTCAGATTTCTATCCTTCAGTTTACAACACACATAACATGGAAACTTGCAACAGTAAAGTGATAATGAAATTTGTGAAAACCATAAATTAAGGATACATCAGCCCAAAAAAACCCCACCAACATACCCAGCCATTTAAAACTGTCTTTGCAGATATATTGCAGTTAGTGAATGTTAATAAAGTAAACTCGAGAGCAGTATTTAAGAAAGAACTCTCAAGTAGTATGCAAAACCCAAAAACCGTTAAAAACAAACAAACAAAAAAAAAATCACCCCTAAAGATTCTGCAACAACACACTGCAACGAGTTTTTTCTTACTTGACTGAACAGCTCTTTCATTGAAAAGGTGGGTGGCTCTTAAAAGAGCCTTTGGGTTAAGCGGTATTTTTAGCAGGTATTTACTTGGAGCTGGTGTACTTGGTGACAGCCTTGGTGCCCTCGGACACGGCGTGCTTGGCCAGCTCGCCGGGCAGCAGCAGCCGCACGGCCGTCTGGATCTCGCGGGACGTGATGGTGGAGCGCTTGTTGTAGTGCGCCAGGCGCGACGCCTCGCCCGCGATGCGCTCGAAGATGTCGTTGACGAAGGAGTTCATGATGCCCATGGCCTTGGACGAGATGCCCGTGTCGGGGTGCACCTGCTTCAGCACCTTGTACACGTAGATGGAGTAGCTCTCCTTGCGGCTCTTCTTGCGCTTCTTGTCGCCCTTCTTCTGCGTCTTGGTCACCGCCTTCTTGGAGCCCTTCTTGGGCGCGGGGGCGGACTTGGCCGGCTCGGGCATGGCGACACAGCCTTATCTCCTAAAGCCGCGGACTCGCTGTACGGTCAGCCTAGGGCAGAGTGAGAAGCGCGGCTGCGTGACACATATTTATAGAGCCTCTATGCAAATGAGCAGCGTTTGCTCTGCACACTCTCATTGGTCAGACCACAAAAAAGATGTCATCACTCCTCACTCTTCGCATCTGATTGGTCAGAATTGGATTCGCCTTTTCATTGGCTGCCTGCACAAGACCTACTTCTCAGCCTATCAGCGAAGGGACGAGATAGTAAAGCGAGAGCGGAGCTGGGGAGCGCTGAGTGCCTGCTCTGCTGCGCTGCGAGTTCCTGTGCGAGCGGAGCGGGCGAGGGAAGCGATGTCCGGGCGCGGGAAGCAGGGCGGCAAGGCGCGCGCCAAGGCCAAGTCGCGCTCGTCGCGGGCCGGGCTGCAGTTCCCCGTGGGCCGCGTGCACCGGCTGCTGCGCAAGGGCAACTACGCGGAGCGCGTGGGCGCCGGCGCCCCGGTGTACCTGGCGGCCGTGCTCGAGTACCTGACGGCCGAGATCCTGGAGCTGGCGGGCAACGCGGCCCGCGACAACAAGAAGACGCGCATCATCCCCCGCCACCTGCAGCTCGCCATCCGCAACGACGAGGAGCTCAACAAGCTGCTGGGCAAGGTGACGATCGCGCAGGGCGGCGTGCTGCCCAACATCCAGGCCGTGCTGCTGCCCAAGAAGACCGACAGCCACAAGGCTAAAGCCAAGTGAACCCGAAAGGTTAAGTGTCACATTTGCTTTTCTAGAAAAACCCAAAGGCTCTTTTCAGAGCCACCCACAAGGTCCTAAGAGAGCTGAATTTTCCAAACAACAATGAAGGCCTTTTTCTATTAATTACTCAATCCGTGTTTTAACTTATTTTTTTATTTTTGGTTGGATATAGTAGCAACGTTTTCCATATTTTTGTTAACAAAGTTGTGGCAAATCGTCCTTCTTTCCATACAAGTTTTTCCTGGCATGCGATATTTTCCGTTTAGTTCTTATTGCGGAGAACATACGGACACAATTCGTAGAGTTCCTGTTCCACCCCCCTTTTCCGCCTCTTTCTTCTCCGAGTGGCTGATACAGTTCATGAGATAAGAGGCGTAATCGTCTTCGGGGAAGGGAGGGGGGAAGGGCAGTGGGCCGGGATTTCCGCTGGCCAATCCTTGGGCAGGGCGGGCTTTTTCAATACTTAAAGCTCTTTCTTTCTCATCAGGAACAAAAGGATTGGAAGAGATCAGGGCTATTTTTGTGTCAGTAAAGAAACCCTCCCCTCTTCCCCCCAAACACAAAAGGCATTTACGGAGATACTTTAAGAGAAATAATTCAATAGATTACAACATGGCTCAGTAGTAGCGCGCCTGGCAACTGCATTATTTTGTTACAAAATATATCTTTACAAAAACATACATCCGATTTTTTATCAAATCATTATAAAACATTGTTTCTTGGTAGACAAAGTAATCACTCGGAGGAAAAACAAAAAGTCTACACTTCCCTAAAGTCGCCGCGCTCTACAGCGTTCTTTAGCATTTCTTTCGGTAATCCCTAGGGAACAAAAAACACAAGACACAATTGACCTCTTGCCGACTTACGAATTGCTGGACCCTTGCTGCAGGTTACGGACGACCTCGGTGCATCAGCTCCTTTAGGGAAAATGTGGGTGGCTCTTAAAAGAGCCGTTGGATAACAAAATACGTAGAACAAAACTCTTCTGGGACAATTTACTTCTTTTTGGGCGCTGCCTTCTTTGCCTTGGCCGCTTTGGGTTTGGCTGCTTTAGGCTTGGCTGCTTTGGGCTTCACCGCCTTTGCCTTAGCCGGGCTTTTCGCTGCCTTCTTGGGCCGGCCTGCCTTCGCGGCTTTCTTGGGGCTCTTCGCTGCTTTCTTGGCTGCGGCGGCCGCCGGCTTCTTCGCCTTCTTGGGGCTCTTCTTCACCGCCGCCGCTTTCTTGGGCTTCTTAGCGGCGCTGGCGGGCTTCTTAGCCGCCGGCTTCTTGGGCTTAGCTGCAGGCGCCCTTTTCTTGGGGGCTTTTTCTTTTACTTCTCCGGGCTTCTTGTTGAGGCGAAAAGAGCCGGAGGCGCCGGTGCCCTTGGTCTGCACCAGGGTGCCCTTGCTGACGAGGCTCTTGAGCCCCAGCTTGATGCGGCTGTTGTTCTTCTCCACATCGTAGCCGCCGGCGGCCAGCGCCTTCTTGAGCGCGGCGAGGGAGAGCCCCTTGCGCTCCTTGGAGGCGGACACGGCCTTGGTGATCAGCTCGGTGACGCTGGGCCCCGCGGGCTTGCGGGCCTTGGAGCCGCTCGCCGCCTTCTTCGGCTTCTTGGCGGCGGCCTTGGCGCCGGGCGCGGGCGCATCGGGGGCGGCGGTGGGAGCGGTCTCGGACATCGCAGCGACTTCCTCTGCGGAGCAGGCGAACACAATTGGGCTGGCCCGGGTCAGATGCTCGTATTTTTAGAGCGGAGCCGCGCGGTGATTGGTGCGTTGCAGAGCCCGCCCCGCTGCACGGCCGGGGAGCCCTTCGGTGTGCTCGATTTGTGTTTCTTTGGACTAACAAAAGTGTGTTTTCCTCGGAATTTCTGCCACCAAATCGCCCCGTTTCCCCGGTGAGGGGGGAGAAGAGCAGGTACTTGCGTTCGGGAGAGTTTCCTGCAGCAAACGCGCGATTTGCGTTAAAGGAGAAGCGATAAATCCCGTGTGCTGCTGCTGGAGAGACCTCTGAAGGGAGAAACTTTTGTTTTTCCTTGCAAATTAAAAATTTCCTTTTGATATAAATGTTACAGCAACAACTCAGTCTTATTCTTTAGACGGTTTTCTTGGGGTCAAAGTTGAAATCTGACGATTTGAAGCTATTTTGACAGTTTAAATTGATTTTGAAGAGGAGGAAGTAACACAAACTCCTTTTTCAGCTCTGAATATGGATTAAGAACCGGTTCCTTTGACCATGTGTTTTACCTACTAAAACGCTAAAGTCTAGTGAAATAGTGTCTCGTACAACCACCTATTCCACTTTTTAATAGAAACATAAGCAATTTGTTGTTATCTGGAGATTGATGAACATACAGTTGGTTTATTTTGTCTTCCTGGAATTTCAGTACAAGGGAGGCAAAGTTACTCTGCTGCCCTATGTGGGGTGTTTTCTTTTTGTTTGTTTTCCATACGAATTTTTCTACCAAGTATTAAGTAAATCAAGGTATTTGCTGATCATGTTCCATTATATTTTGAAGTATATAGTAATTTAAAACCTTATGTTACGAAACTGCAGCTTTGTAAAAGAAAGCAATCTCCCAAACTTCAGTTATTAGGGAAATTATCTTTGTTTCTGGTAATTTAAGATTTGCAAGGACTAGCATCTCAGTTTAGTAATCATGCTCTTCATTCCCAAAGAATATTATCTTGTTTTATATTTTCTCTAAAAGTAGTAGAATAGTAAACCATATTACTGTTTGGATTTTTTCACGTGTCTCGCAGAATATGGCTACACAAAGGTTTAGCTAAAGCCTCTGAATTCTGAATCCTCTTCTCACTCTAAATAAAACCCACCTAATTATTTCTTGTGCATTTTACAACAATCAGTGAAATAAGAAAATACTTTTATGACAGAAATTAGAGCACTTTGTGATAACCTGAGCTTTAACAAGGGGAGAGGTAGGCCATAGGTCATTCCTAAAGAACCAGGAAGGAGTCAATCAATACTGGTATCTGGTGGAATATGGTGCAATAGGCTGAACAGAACAGAGCTCTGGATTAATATTTCATTAATCTGTAACTGATTGTGAAAAAAAGTGTTTTATGCATTGCCTTTTGTAGTTGTTTCAGAATCACAGGGACTACACTACAGCCAGCCCTTTGGTATTGCCTGACATAACATATAATGTGCATACAGTATTTCAGTACATATCAGCAACCAGAAATTCAGAGTGTACAAGTAGATCGTTTTAGGGAAATGTAATTCTATTTCTGTGTCACGGTTTCATTTACAATGGCTATTTTATTAATATTAAAATGTATATAAGATGACAGATTTAGCTTGCTGTAAAACTGTGTTTCAGGGAATGTGAAATTATGAATAAATGCAATGAAGGGAAAAATTGTGACCTCCACCCCATAGTGATAAAATACCATAAGAAAGGTTGCAGTAAAACTTCACCTGAGCTCTGTAATGCTTGAAGGGGAAATTAAATGAGAGAAGAGCTAATCAAATTTTGACTTTCAAGGTCCTGTTTGGCAATACTATGTGACACAAAGTAAGGATACAGGGATTAAATGGAGTGGATGTGGGTATTGCAGATATACCTTCAGAAACTGCCAAATGAAAGTAAAATGTTTGGAGCCTTTGTCCTGTATATGTAAAACTATCAATGAACCTTTCCCTTGATTTGACTGCATAATGTAAAAAGGTAGCAATTGCTGAGAAGATACAAAATCTGGCAGTTGCCTAGAGACTTCATTGCATATAGACAGAGGAAAAGCATAGACCATGAGTGACGTGTCAGCAAAATGAAAAATCCCCTTTTCTTATTCTTGTTATTTTGAACACATTTACTTCAGTAATCTTCACTGAAGAAAGTGTAAATATTCTAGCTCTCACAGAGCAGCTTCACAGAGTCTTCATTCACATTTTTAGGTGGCTAAAATGGTCACTATCCCAGTTTTCTGCCTGGCTTTTCTCCCAGCAGTTGCTACCCTTTCCTCATTTCCAAAAAACTGAGTATATGTGTGTTAGTTTCTGGTCTCCATTTACAATCTAGCAACTTAAACTGAAGTAACTTCAGAAATTTCATGACAGAGAAACTATGATTTTGGGGTTTTTTTACAGTTTTGCAGCAAAGAGATAAACCAACTTTACTGATGTAAAAATGCTGCTTGGAACACATATTCTTTATGTGAAAGAAATACATACAGGAGCAATATTTTGGAAAATTAAGGTGTATTTGGCAATTTTAAAAAGAGCTGCTCTGCAGTCAGAACAGATTGTTAAAAAAAATTAACAGATGTACTCAGGCAGAGAAAAAATGTGGTGAAAGATTACCTAAAAGGCAGAAGTGGGAGATTTACTTCTAGCTGAGCAAGTGAAGAAGGGAAATAATCCTGTTTTAGGTATAGGATTTTGTGGAAAAATATCACTGAGAAGACACTGCATGGACTGTTACATGCAGTTTGGTTTTGCCAGTGAGACTAGAGGGAGGCAGAATTCATTATTTAATAAGAGAAGTAAAGTAATACCAGGATTTCCAGAGATACTTCTGGAGAAGGCACCACTGTAAGGTCTACTTCATATGAATGACTTTGATCCTTCTCAGCTTATGGGCACCCCAGCAGGCCACACTGCACCACAAACGTGCAATCTGAGCCCTCCCTGCAAGTTGCTTCCCTTCAGATACCCAAATCTGTCCAACTTTTGCAGTTATCATTAAGACCTCTTGGCATAAGCAAGGAGACACAGGAACCACAGCCAAGGGCTGGCAGTACACCTGAGAGCTATCAAACGTTCCCATCTGCAGTTTAGGACCTGCCAATACTTGTTCCTACGAAAATGAGCTGTGGGTTATATTTAGGTATGTCTGCATTAAGGAGAGGCAGTGCAGTAGTTGTTCCCAAGCAATTTTGTTAGGAGGCATTAGCATGAGAGGCAGCCACACAAATGTGGCTGCTGGGCTGCTCTGCCTGCTGTAGCTGAGTGCTGTGGTCACTCATTCTCAGACAGCTGGAGGAAGCACAGCTGTTGCACTCGGGCACCAGAGCCCCTCTCCTTGCTTCAGGTGGCGATTTCCAGAGAGATTTCAGTGAGGGCCTTTACATTATGTGCTGCATTCCCACATACGTGTTCCACAGGAAAGAGGTATAAATGCTCCCTGCAGCCGTGATTACCCTCCTACTACAGTGTTACACCCATGCCTTACTTGCCCTCAGTGACATCATCTTTCATCTGAGTTTGAAATGTAATAACACTTGTGTGATCCAACCAGCCAGCACGGTTTAGCAACTTTTAACACTTAGCTAAGGAATTTCAAAGTGAGACCTACCAAACTACAAACTTGTTGCAGCTCAGCAGAACAAGCCTCTGCCTACATAATACTAATGTGTCTGCTGCTACTGCTGTTAAGGCTCCTAAGTATACTGAGGTCACATAAGGCCTTTTAAATTCAGGGTATGAGTGAGCATCTATAGGGAGCAGAACAAATAGGGTAGGGCAACAGATGACTGTCCCCATCGACTCAGCTTCCTGGAATGTTGTACACTCCTCCCTGTACCCTTGGTTAAGGGTTGGGGCACCTGTTGTGTCCTTCCTTCTTCATTGCCATGGCATGTAATTTGGCAATTGAAAATCTATAGTCTGAAACCTGGATATATCCATAGTTAGGAGGCACTGGGAAGGAAATTCTTCCTGGGAGAGAAAAAAAAGTCACCAAAAAAAGCAGGGAGCCAAAACCTTTCTGAGAACAGCTAATGATGAACAAAATATCGACTCTGTTCTTTATTGTGTGTGTGTATATTAGCTTAATGCATTTTTACATTTTTCACACACAATGAAAAGGTCCTCAGTCAGATATCAAAGAATAGAATTATTTATATCTCTGAGTAATGTGGTCTTCTAAAACTAATCCACGCCACTTGAAAACTTGTGTTCTGGACCACCCTGGCATGGTTTGCATGTTGTCATCAATGGGAGATTGAGGACACCTCAGGCCCTTAGACAAACTGTTCCTGAAAGGTGAAAAACGTTAACAGAAGCTTCATCAGCTATAGCTCCCTAAAGAAATTGTGTCCTCCTGAATCAAGAGTGCCTCGCTTTGACCTGAATTTAGCAGTGAAGTCCACCAAGGAAGGGTGACACCACGCTGTCTTTCCATAGCAGCCTCTCCATCAGCACGGAGTCCTGGCTGCTCAGGCTGGTGAGCAGCTCACATGGAGTGATGCTGAGCAGCTCACTCTTCCTCCCCGCAACACTGCAGCACTTCTGTGTATTTTCTGCCCTCCACACTTTCCTGCTTGTGTGACAATGCTGTCTGTAACTTCTGGTACGCGGGAGGGAGCAATGTGATGGATCTAAATGTCACTTCCCACTCCAGCCAGAGGCGTGTTTGGAACCTACGGAGGGACAAAGTGTCCTTGGACACATCGTGATTGCACAGCTGGTCTGCAGTCTGCCGTCTTCCTGGCTGTTGAGACCCCAGACACTGATGTGACACACTTCCAGGTAAACTTGGGTTGGCAGGCAACTCATTTTTTTGCCTCACAGGCACTGACAGTGGCGCCCAGGCACAATGTAGGCTGAGAGCCAGAGCAGTGTGTAACGCACCATGCGAAGGCGCTGTCCTCAAGAGGTGCTGCCCTCGTTACTCATCGGAGGTGTGAAGGTGAAGCAGGTGCTGGCTCTAGACAAGGCTGCATGTGCCATCTTTCTAGAGCAGGAGTATTGCGAGTTAGCGTTTGGGAGCTCGCTGTATAGGCTGTCTTCCCACAGAAGGGAACAAGAAGGTCTCGGAGAGTTGTTCATTTTGCAAGTGTTGTGCTGTAGTTGATGTTTGTACAGTACGTGCTTTGCAGCTGTGCAGTCCATGGTCTGGTGCCAGAGTAGCACTATGTCAGGTCAGTGTGTTGTCCAGATTGCCAGGGGCTCTGGAAGGGCTGGCTGGTGCCTGAATTTCCCCCTTATGTATTAATGAAGTCAGAAAGTTGTCACTTCTGCAGTCCATACAGTTAGGAAGTCAGGAATCTGGCTTCAACAGCTCGTGAGACTATATAGATACAGTTTGGGCACATTCAGGAAGAATATCTTTCATCTATTTTCCCTGCAAATTGCCTTGCTCCTAGAAAAGATTTGCTTCCATAATGAGTGTATTAAAACTAAATCTTGTTCTTTCTGGGACAGGTTTTTTTCTGTTTTGGAACTGAAAATGCCATCAAGATTTTTTTCTTTGGTTTTGAAATAGGAAATAGAGTAAACACTTCAATTTTTGTATGCTGTTTGAGGTTAGTAGTTTGTAACATCTGACATTTAATTGTGTAGCTAGCAAGACTAGCACAGAAGGCCAGCAATGAGCAGCTGGGAGCAGGGATCAGCAGACATCCAGCTGTATAGAGGTGGTAAATAAAGAGAAACCTGCTGGGGTTTGGGTTTGCTCAAACTGCAATGAGACATCTACAAGGAAACTTAATAGCTGAAATTACTCAAAGCTGTTGAGAAAGGGGCCTGGTCATCCGTAAGGTGAACATTTGAGTAATTCTAATGTTAATTGTCCAAATCTAAGGCATGGTCTTTTTATTAAAAAATTCACTAGGATTAAAAAAAAAAAAAAAAAAAAAAAAAAAAAAAGGAAGAAAGAAAGAAAGAAAAGAAATAGAACCAAAACCAAAGTGGAGGAAAAATTGCAATCTGTTCCTGTTTTATTAATCCTTTAGGCCTTGGAGTGCTCGAGTACATAGAAAGGCTTCCAAGGGTTATCACTGTCAGCCACATCAGTGAATGAAGACAGAAATTTTTGTTTGCATTTGAAACTAATGAATAAAATGGGTTTTTAATCTTCAAGTCTGTTTGGGTTTAGATTTTTGTTATTTTCATTTTACCATATGTGCTTATTGTCCCTAGATGTTGAATGGTCTTAACTTTAGTTTGTGGTTTTATTTGGTCTTTTGGGTTGTTTTTTTTTTACCTTCTCCTTGGATAGCAGGATCATCTAGTTATGGTCCTTTCAAACTTGAGGGACACACAAGCTTTATTAGGCTAGTATTGGGAACACAAAAGCTGTAAGTGTGGAAGAGGTCAGAAGAATACACAGTGTAGTAGTAGAACTTGTTTCTTAAGTTAGTAATATCAGCAGGGATTCAGGAGTGGGGAGAAATTAATGGGTGTTATGAGCAGGACAGCCTTGAGATTCTGCTCTCTTTGAATTGCATGCTGGTGACATAATTATAACACTTGAAGAAATGAGTAATTAACAGGAAACTTCTTTCTGACCAATATCCCAACTGTGACAGAGGCTAGTAAATATAGAGGTTAAGAGCAATAGCTGATAATCTCATCAAAGTGGTCCTTTAGATTTTAGTGCTTTGTATGCCAGAGACTCATTGAGTCAGAGGGGATGTCTTAGGACAGGGATGAATTAGGGAGCCGCAAAGGGATTTTTCCTCTTTGTGTATAGCAGTTGCTTTCTCCAGACAAAACATTTTTCATGTTTTGGGATTTGCTTTAGGATTACAAATCAAAAGGTTGAGGTGTAGGTGAGTGGGAGTGGTAGATGGACAAATGAGTGATGGACATGTATACTGCATGGACTGTATCCCTGTCATAGTGGAGAATTCCATTAACACGTGGTTAGGTGTCCTCAGTGTGTGCCTGTGTTATAAAATGCTGCTGGAAAACATGCATGAAATGGAACAAAATGCCCACCAGCAAAGAGAGTACACTGAATACCCTTCCCTGTAGCTGCAGAGATGAAGATAATACATGTGAAACTGAGGGAATGGCAAGTCATATGAAAAAAGAGGTAAAAAGGAATCATAGGTCTTCTGGGCCAGGCTGAGACATTCTTATATAAAATACCTGAGCTGAAAGATGCTGTGAAACACTCACTTCACCATTATATTTTTAGACCCCATCATATTTTCAGATTGCCCTGCCAGAGTCACTGTGAGTAAGGCAGAAGAAAATGCCACGGTCAATGAGAAAAAGGATTCCAGAGTTCACAGAGATCTTTCCGAGCCCTTCACTTTCAAAGACTTTCCTCTGTGTCTGTGAGTAATGATGTGTGGCCATGATGAGCACAGGCAAATTTTCCATATTGGAATTATGTTAATTTCATAGACCCAGTGGGTCCTTAACTACGAATGAAGGACTGCAGGCATAGCCAAACAGAAATGGGGCATGGATTGAAAAGTCATAATGACTGATTTTAAGAGTCATGCAGTTATACCAAAATAATAAAGAGAAATGCCATCACTTGGAAAATACCCTTGTGAGAGGAAAACATATTACATAAAAGAAGAAGTATCCACTCAGAATTGTGTCAAGCCTTTGAAAACATGGTGGGACACATGAACAAAGCTGGCATATCCAGTTTTGTTGTGCATTTGACATATGTTAATAATTTTAATCCAGTTAGAAGTAATTACCTAATGGAAATATAATGCTTTTTGTGTATTGCCAGGATGTCTGGAATTTAATGTGAAGCAAACACTAGAGACAAAAAATAAAGGGTGAATGGGAAGCAAACACTGGAGACACTAGAATAGAAAATAAGGGGGCTTCAGTTCATTGCTGAAAAAGTCCTGTACAGATTCTCTACTGATAGAGTAGTCTGACAGTCAGATTTAACCAGCTTTGAGGAAAACAAAGGTTTCCTTCTGGTCTAAGGCAAATACTTAGGCATGATTTTCCTCATGCTTCATGGTATATAATACAAATACTACCATAAGGTCGTGAAACTGGCTGAAGAGTTCTTACGTTTATCAGATGGTTCTCAGTACATCGAATGCCTGAATGGAACCTCAGAAGTGAAAAGATGTGGTCAGCATGGCTGTAACAACCGAGGTGCGGCCGAAAGACCGCCACGTCCCTGCGCAGAGGCACTGTCGCACCATGAGGGGAAAAAACGAAAGGGTTTCTGCATTCTCGCAACGAGCGCAGCGGACGAAGCAGGGAAAAGCGGTTCGGGGA
>VZSE01008978.1:2138-69765 GCA_013398275.1 Promerops cafer
CCCGGGACATCCCCGGGGCAGGGACACGGGGCAGGGACATTCCCTGGGTCTGCTCAGGCGAGCGCAGGGACAGTCCCGGGGGAGGGACACGGGGCAGGGACACTCCCACGTCCCGGGATGGGCCGTGTCCCGGTCGGCCCGGCCGTGTCCCGGTCCCGGTCCGGCCCGGCCGTGTCCCGATCAGCCCGGCCGTGTCCCGGTCCGGCCCTGCCGTGTCCCGGCCAGCAGGGCACAGCCCAGCCCGAAACTCGTCAAAGCAGCCTGGGTCCTATAAAAATGACAACGGGGGAGAGGCAGAGGAGCTGCCTGCACCCAGGAATTACAGAAAGGAGTTTTGAGAGTTCCTCCTGTCAGGAGGGTTTGGACACGGCTCCCAGCACGGGGTGGGACTGGGGGGGTCTGTGCCGGGCCGGGGGATGGACCCCTCATCCCTGCGGGTCCCTCCAGCTCAGGACAGTCAGTGGTGGTTCCAGGAATGGCAGAATCATTCCCACGTGGTGCTCCTGGGGCTCACTGCCTCTGTACCCTTCCCCAGGGACCCATCCTGTATTTATGGCTGCAATCAGCAGCACTCCAGTGCCATAAATAACTCTGCATCCACAATGCCTGACTTTGTTTTATGGATCCCCATCAGTGACTAAATTAGATTTTCCTGGATATAACTTCTACTGGGGAGGAACACGTAGAGAAAGAGCTGCCTGGGTGACCTTGCGCTTGAACTGTGGGGTTTTGGCAAAAAAGGTTTTATCAGAAGTGAGGAAGAGCATAAAGGAAGTTTGGGGAGGGTAGGAGATGATTGCAGTCACCATGAGGATGAGTTTCCTTCTTCCATATGTCCATAGAGGCACGGAGTGGTTCTGGGCTCCCCCAGCACTCCAAATGTCACTGGCTTTTCCTTTTCCTAAGCAAAAAGCAGCAAATACAGAGAAAGGGGTTATTTTGTGTGTTGTTTTGGTCCCCTTTTTTTAAAGTGTAGAAAACAATCTCCGTTCAGAACCTTGGAGAAAATGATCCTTTCTGCCAACAAAGGGAGGAGCGTGAGGCAGCAGCAGCAGCAGCAGCAGCAGCGATTTCTCTTTGGGAAGAAAGGCCAGGAAAGCAGCGTAGCAGCAAGATTTGTGCTTATTAAAGACAGCACCAGGCCTCGAGGCAACATTTATTAGACACAGTCACAAAAGTCTGGTGTGGGATTTACCACTGCCTATGGCCGGGAAAAATAACAACTAATGAAGGCTGCATTTGTTCAAGCAAGTCAAATATCCCATTAAAATTGCTGTTGGCATTCGCAGGTAGGAAAAGCAAGGAAATGCATTTTCCAGAGGAGCTGTTTGTCAGGAACAAAGGGAAGCTGGGCCCTGGTGGCCCGTCCAGGAGGAGCTGGTGCCACTGCCACGGGAGGGGTTGGGGTGTGCAGGATGCCCTGTGCCAGCCCCGGTGGGCGCGGGCTGGGGTGGGCTCAGTGCCCCAGGCAGCAGCGATGGAACCCGGGGGTGCTCAGGCTGGAAAAGCCCCCTCAGAGCCCGGAGTCAACCATTTCCCAGCTCTTACACCACCAGGGCTGGGCAGCCTTTCCAGGAAGGAATTTTCCCTAAAATCCATCCTGAGCCTGCCCTGGCCCAGCCTGAGGCCGTTCCCTCTGCTCCTGTCCCTGTTCCCTGGAGCAGAGCCCGACCCCTCCGGCTGTCCCCTCCTGGCAGGAGCTGTGCAGAGCCACAAGGGCCCCCCTGAGCCTCCTTTTCTCCAGGCTGAGCCCCTTCCCAGCTCCCTCAGCCCCTCCTGGGGCTCCATTCCCTTCCCAGCCCTGTTCCCAGCCCTGGAAGGGAAGAGCTGCTGGTGCCAGGCCAGGTGCTCGCTGGAATTGCCATATGCAAGAAGCAAAAACACCTCGACATAACTTGCAGCAAAATTCTGTTCTATTTATAATATAATTTTTATATATGAGTATAATATTTGTCTGATCCCCATTTAACTCCCTGCAGACCAAGGTACTCAAACCACTTTTTTGTTATCCCCACTGAGACCCTCAGAGCACCCAACCCTGCCTGTCTCTCTTTGAAATCCATTTGCAAAGATCTTTGGTGGGAGAAATTGCACAATAAATTTAACTCTTGGTCAGTTGAACCCTAAGCTAGTAGTGAAGTCGAAGTAAGGATAATTATTACAGAGGATCCTCTGGTAAAGGTGATGATTAAAGTGTTTTGGGCACTTTGCACTCCTCCAGAATTTAATGTGCAAAGCTCCTTTTTCTTGGGGTGCATGAACTCCGAGCTGAAGATCCTGTAAGGGATGCAGATGGTTAAACGTGCGTGGGACACAAAAATGAATGAACAAATAAATAATCACAAGGAATTCTTTAATCTCTCTTTAAGGCAGCGTTCTTTGCTCTCCATGTATTAATTAAAGCATGACCTGTCTGCTGAGCTTATCTGTACAAAGTCACAACTGTTCATATTCTTCTTTTTTGTGCTCCCTTTTATTGGCTTTGCAGCCCGGGCACAGCAGCACCGTGGAACCAATTAAGTGGCCAGAGAACAAGGTTTATTACACATGCTCAGAAATTAAATTCTTCAACACCCAGTAATGAGGCACCTTAAAATGCAAGAGAGTGGGCAGGTGCAATCCATCAAAATAAATCCAGCCTGGTCCTCTCTTTAAGGGTTTATTGGAACTGTAAAGCTGGAGTAGGGCAGCAGTGATCAGAATAGAAACCCTCTGACTGAAATTCGCTCCGTCTCCCCTCCCTGGCCTGGAGGAGGCTCCGCTGGGCAGGGGAGGGGAGCTCAGGCTGCCCTCTGGGAAACCGAAGGGAATTCCAGGAGGGCATCATCCCACCACAGAGCTGGGGCTGCTCCCTGGACTGAGCAGCCTGGCGTCCGCGGGAGGAGTTAAACAAATCCCACAGCTGCAGAGGTCGGGTGTTCTGGAGAAACGGCGCTGCTGGTTTTGCCCGAGACCGAGTGTTTTGGGTTTCCACCCACGGGCCTGCAGGCAGAAAGCAGCAGCTCCCCGGGAGCGCTGCAGTGCCGGGACTGGGAGCGTTCCAGGCTCGGGACTCCCGGGAGTTCCCGAGGCTGAGCAGGGAGGGAACTCGCGCAGGTGCTGCTGCAGGCTGCCCCTCTGGGGCTGGCTGTGCCCGCGTGGCACCGACTCCGGGATATTCCGGGATATTCCTGATCCCGGCTCCCGCTCCCGCACCGGGATATTCCCGGGATATTCCTGCCCCGGCTCCCGTTCCGGGATATTCCCGGGATATTCCTGCCCCGGCTCCCGCTCTGGTACCGGGATATTCCCGGGATATTCCTGATCCCGGCTCCCGCTCTGGCACCGGGATATTCCCGAGCTATTCCCGGGATATTCCTGCCCCGGCTCCCGTTCCGGGATATTCCCGGGATACTCCTGATCGCGGCTCCCGGCCGCCTCCGTGCGCCCCTCCGCGGCTCCCAGCCCCGGGCAGCCGCGGCTCAGCGGCGGGTGGAGCGGTTCGGGAGCGTGCAAGCGTTCCCGAGGTGTTTTCAGGCCCTTTGGAAATGGAAGTGGCTTTCCGAGCCCTGTTTTTCCGTTACTATTCTCCTGCCACAGAACCATTCCGAGCGGGAGCTTTGTCTCGGCGGGGTTGCCGTGGAAACGCGGCGGATGCGGGGGATGCTGTGGAAGGGCTCTTTGTGCCGGGGCTCGGGCTCTGCGGCGCGGGCGGACACTTCAGCAGCTCCGCTGCCCTCGGACAGCGGCTCCTCGCCCCCGGGCGCTGCCCCCGCGCCGGACGCCTCCCCCGGCTCCCAGAGCTGTCTTGCCGGGGTTTATGGATCTCCAGGACACCTCGGGGCGGCTGCTTCTCCTCTGAGCTCTTCCCGGACAGGTTTGCTCGTGCAGCATCCTGTGCCAGCGAGACTGCTGGGCTCGGGGGGATCCCAGAGTCCCCGACTGGGCTGGGCTGGGCTGGGTTGGGAGGGAACTCAAATCCCACCCAGTGTCACCTCCCTCTGTCCCAGGCTGCTCCAGCCCCAGTGTCCAGCCTGGCCTGGGGCACTGCCAGGGATCCAGGGGCAGCCCCAGCTGCTCTGGGAATTCCAGCCCGACCCCTCCCCGCCCTCCCAGGGAACAATTCCTGCCCCAGATCCCATCCAGCCCTGCCCTCCGGCAGTGGGAATCCTCTCCCTTTTGTCCTAAGGCTGAGATGCCACCGTCCCCAGGGATGTCACAGCTCAGGGTTCCCCTCAGAGCCCTCGAGGGCTGTCCCCAAAGCTCTGCCTGAGCTGAAGAATTGTTCCCTTCTTACCAAAAAACAGCAACGTGCAGGAAAATCCATCCAGGAATTCATTGTAGGAGCTGCAGCGCAAGAGGGACCTTTGCTCAGGGCAGCTGGTAATTCACTATGGAAAATTTCGTCATTCCTCATTCTCTTTCCCTGAATAAAGTCAATTATTGTGAAATCAATACACTTCCCCCCTTAAAAAGGAAAGGTAAGAGTTAGGAACAATACAGCCAAAATGTTTTATTTGGGCAATACAAATACAATCAAATCAAAAATATCACAGATTTTCATACATTAGTAAGAAGTTACTGTACACTTGAACAGTTGCCATTTTTTACAGCTAAACAAAGCTTTACCTTTATTAAAATGTATTTTCC
The DNA here is from genome assembly GCA_013398275.1 of Promerops cafer. Taxonomy (NCBI): domain Eukaryota; kingdom Metazoa; phylum Chordata; class Aves; order Passeriformes; family Nectariniidae; genus Promerops; species Promerops cafer. The sequence goes on from VZSE01008978.1 coordinate 6,768, forward strand.
TCTCACATAAAATATACACTTTGCACTGACGTATTTTACATGGGACACCTCTCTGGGGAAGAACAGCTCACGAACAACACGACAGGGCCACCTTCTCTACCCCACACAAGAGCACATCGAAGGGAGACACGGCTGCCCCCGAGGGCTGCGGGAGCTCTGCTGCACCCTGGCCTGGGGCTGCCAGGGCCTGGCCTCGGGGGGGCTTGGGGCTCGGAGGGGCTTTGGGCTGGAGGGGTTTGGGGCTGGAGGGTTTTGGGCTCGGCAGATTTTTGGGGTCGGCAGATTTTTGGGCTCAGTGGGTTTTTGGGCTCGGCAGGTTCTTGGGCTCAGTGGGTTTTTGGGCTCCACGGGTTTTTGGGGTCGGTAGAGTTTTGGGGTTGGCAGATTTTTGGGCTCAGTGGGTTTTTGGGCTCTGCAGGTTTTTGGGGTCGGCAGATTTTTGGGCTCGGTAGATTTTTGGGGTCAGTGGGTTCTTGGGCTCGGCGGGTTTTGGGCTCGGCGGGTTTTTGGGGTCGGCAGATTTTTGGGGTTGGCAGATTTTTGGGGTTGGCAGATTTTTGGGCTCAGTGGGTTTTTGGGCTTGGCGGGTTTTTGGGGTCGGCAGATTTTTGGGGTCAGCAGGTTTTTGGGGTTGGCAGATTTTTGGGGTTGGCAGATTTTTGGGCTCAGTGGGTTTTTGGGCTCGGCAGGTTTTTGGGGTCAGCAGATTTTTGGGGCCAGAAGAAGGGACTTTGGGGCAGGGGTGAGCGCGGCTCTGGCTTTCCTGGGGTTCAGCTGCCAGGAAAGCCCTCCCGGGACGTTCCTGATGCCAGGGCGGGGGTTTGGGGGTGTAACACCACGCTGGGCCATTCCACAGCTGCCCTGACTCCAGTGGGGTTCTGGGTCCACGGGGAGCCGTGGAAGCCTTGGCAGGCAGGACGGGTGGAGCCCTGCAGTGCTGCTGGATCCCCTGACCACCAGGACAGATCCAAGGAGGGGTGGGAGCAGTGTGGGAACAGCTCGGGATCCCCGGGAGGCTCCGGATGGCTGTGGGACTGAATTTGGAGAAGAGATGCAATAAATGCACTCATCCCTGCAGGCTGGAGTGAAACCTGCACTGGAGCCGGGACGCTGCCAACCTCAGGTTAAATGAATTAAAGAAATGGAGGAGAAGGAAATGTCACCGTGGCTTAATCCTGGGAGAAGCTCTGCTCTTAACTGATGGAAAAACTCCTGGCAAAGTGATTTTCCTCCCTGCCCGTTGTACAGCAGTGAGGGGACAGGGAGTGGCTTTGGGAAAATCTCCGAGTGCTCAGAAGAGGATTTTTATGGAATTGCGAGGAGGGAGATCTGTGGGACACGGACACAGACACTCTGTGTGTGCAGGGCTCGTAATGACCTGCCTCGGCTTGAGACCCCCAAAAGGCACCAGCCCCTTCCTGAGGGCTTGGCGGGGTCGGGCCAGCGCGTGGCTCTGGCAGTGGCAGCCCAAGCCTGGGATCCCAAGGCGCCTCTCAGACCCCAGCTCCTCTTTCTGGTCCCGTCCTGCTGCCCGGTTGGCCTTCCACAGAAACACCCTCCCTGCCTCAGGCATCCCTGCCTGCCGGGATCCCCGCAGCCACCTGGCAACAGGGGCTCGTTCCTCTTCCAAAACCTCCCGCCATCCTCGGGAATAAGGCATCCGTTGGGTTCAGTTCCTGTAAACCACTTCTGGAAAACGAAAATCCTCACCGTGTCCTGGCATCCCGAGGGGACTTACTTAGAAATGAATAAAAAAGAGTAAAATATATAATTTTATATATATATATATAATTATCCTTCGCTAATCGTAACACAATGTACAATCTGCAACCTGATTGGGGAATAAAATACAATCCTGGACAGAAACAGAGGGGATGGAGGGAGAAGGGACTCAACATCTCCCGTTGTTTGTGCATTTTCTGGGTTAAATGGCTTTGTCCTCTCTGGGGCTCGGGGTCCCTCAGGGAGAGGCAGCTCAGGGGTTCTGCACCCCCAGGTTCCTCCCACGGAGCCAAATCCTCACTGGGAGTGAGGATTAAATCCTCACTGGGAACAAGGGAAGATAAAATCCGTACTGGAGTGAGGATCAAACCCTCCCTGGGAACGAGGATCAAACCCTCTCTGGGGAGGAGGATGAAGTCTCTCTGGGGAGGGGGATGAAGTCTCCCTGGGAGGGAGGATGAAGTCTCCCTGGGGAGGGGGATGAAGTCTCCTTGGGAAGGAGGATGAAGTCTCCCTGGGGAGGAGGATGAAGTCTCCCTGGGAGCGAGCCCCGTGCTGGACTGTCGGGCTGACAGAGGGCTGGGCACACATGGGACGAGCTCCCAGCCTTGGCTTGGGTGGGTGAGGAACTCCTGGCCCCAGGTGGCTCTGGAGCCGAGGTGGGAGCTGGCCCTGCTCCGTCACCCCTGCCAGGAGCCTGGGGGATGTGATTCTGCACGCTGCTGCTGACTGATGGAGTTCAAGTGGAATTTGATGCAGCTGGGGCGGCCCCAGCTGTGGGAATGGATTCCTGCAGCAGTGCAGGGGTGACCAGGGCACTGCCAGGGATTTCATTTCCTTGGATTCGCTTGGCTTGTGCTGCTGTCAGCTGTAAACAAGCCAGGAAACAAATACAGGGTCTGATCTTTGCAAACAGACTGGATGCTGGGCTGGAAGAGGGATTTTGGCAGGGATGGGCGGTGGCCATCGCCTGGAATGTGATGAAATTCTGGCTCTGGAATAGTGAGAATTGCACATTTTACAGAAACGCTTCCAGGCTGATTATCCAGAGCAGCTGGGGCTGCCCCTGGATCCCTGGAGGTGCCCAAGGCCAGGCTGGACAGGGCTGCAGCAGCCTGGGACAGTGGGAGGAGCGGGGCAGAGGAACTGGGTGGGCTTTAGGGTCCCTCCCAACCCAAAGCATTCCATGATTTTATGATTATTCTTGGATTTATTATGAATTCAGGCACGAATTCACCAGTGAGGAAGCTGCCCGTGCTCCCACAGGGCTGGGACTTGGCTTTGCTTTTCCCTGGTGCTGTTGGAGTGCCTGGGATAGACCCAGGACTGTCTGTGGCCCTCGCTCCCCCCTCGGCTCTGTGCTCACAGCCCTGCAGCTCATTCAGAGTCAGCTCTCCTGGCTGAGTTTTCTTCAGCCCCATCATTAATAAAATCAGAATAAATTTCTTTAACTAAGCTGAGGTTTGGGAAATTCAATAAAAATTGGGTTTTTTTACAGTTAAGGTGCGTGTGTGGGATATTCTTTAGAGAGTGGAGCATATCTGTAGTTTTTTATATTTGGGACTGAGCATTCCACGTGTCCTTGCTTTCCTTGGATCACTGGCGTGGCTCTCACTGAACTTTGGAAACGTTCTGGAATTGTTTAGGGTTACCTGGCCTTTTTCACTGTGCACCCCAGTCAGACCCCTCCATTTGCAGCTTGATTTTATTCTTCCCCATATTTCATTTAACGGTTCTGCCTCAGTTTCTGTAGGAAATGAGAAGGGAAGGCAAACACTTGCCACGAATGAAAATGGAAATTCATAAGTCAACAGCCAGGGCCAGCCCCCCCTCTCTGTTACACAAACCCAGCAGGGTTTGCTTTGTTTAAAGCACTGAGGTCTGAACCTCTGTGATTTAGTGCTTATTTTAATAAGAGCATTTGCTGGCTGTGGGTGGTTGGTTCTCCCAGCACACGTGTCAAACCTGGCAGGTTTGCTTTTCCAGAGAAGGGCTTCAGGCTGGCTTCACCTCAGTCCTTTATTCTGCAGGAAAAAGAACGCTGGGCTTTTGCCCAAGGGCTTTTTGAGCACTTAAGGGATGGCAATGAATGGGACACATCAGTTTTCATTCACCAGCCTTATGCAAAATGGGCCTGGTTTAGCTCTCTAAGGCACTATGAGGGAAGGGTTGGAATTGCTGATGCCAGAGGCCTTTCCCAGCCTGGTGGCCCTGTGACTCTTTGTGGCCCTGTGACTCTTTGTGGCCCTGTGACTCTTTGTGGCCCTGTGACTCTTTGTGGCTCTGTGATTTTTGTGGCTCTGTGACTCTTTGTGGCTCTGTGATTTTTGTGGCTCTGTGACTCTTTGTGGCTCTGTGATTTTTGTGGCTCTGTGATTTTTGTGGCTCTGTGACTCTTTGTGGCTCTGTGATTTTTGTGGCTCTGTGACTCTTTGTGGCTCTGTGATTTTTGTGGCTCTGTGATTTTTGTGGCTCTGTGACTCTTTGTGGCTCTGTGATTTTTGTGGCTCTGTGACTCTTTGTGGCTCTGTGATTTTTGTGGCTCTGTGATTTTTGTGGCTCTGTGACTCTTTGTGGCTCTGTGATTTTTGTGGCTCTGTGACTCTTTGTGGCTCTGTGATTTTTGTGGCTCTGTGATTTTTGTGGCTCTGTGACTCTTTGTGGCTCTGTGATTTTTGTGGCTCTGTGACTCTTTGTGGCTCTGTGATTTTTGTGGCTCTGTGATTTTTGTGGCTCTGTGACTCTTTGTGGCTCTGTGATTTTTGTGGCTCTGTGACTCTTTGTGGCTCTGTGATTTTTGTGGCTCTGTGATTTTTGTGGCTCTGTGACTCTTTGTGGCTCTGTGATTTTTGTGGCTCTGTGACTCTTTGTGGCTCTGTGATTTTTGTGGCTCTGTGACTTTTGTGGCTCTGAGGATCAGACACTGAGGGAAGGGAGTGATTCTGAGCGGGGGGAGTGATCTCGAGCCCTACAGCTGGGCTGGCCCCAGCAGGGTGGGGCTGCTTCCCTGCCTGCCCTGGGGGGCTCCGTGCAGTGTGGGGAGCTCTGCCAGCAAAGGCAAGGCCACCCTGCGTGGGCTGGAGCAGCCTGGGACACTGCCAGGTGTCCCTGCCATGGCAGGGTGGCACTGGGTGGGATTTGGGGTCCCTCCAAACCCAGCCCAGTCTGGCATTCCAAAATGAAGAGGGAGCACCTTTGGAATATTGAATTGTTTGGGCATCGGCCACGTGATCTGTGGAATTCCAGCAGCACCTTGGAATGGATGTTGGGCAGAGACAGAGGTCAATTCTATTTTATTTTACTCTGCATTATATATTTTATTTTATTTTATTTTTTACTTTATTTTATACTTTATTTTATTTTATTCTATTTTCTATTTCAAATCTCTGAGCCAGGCCCTGCCCTTGGCCACTGTCACCTCCCTGGAGAGCTCCAGATTGCCCTTGGTGTGCCAGGCAGGGAGCAGCCTGGACAGAGAAGGGGGAAATGGCTCTTTATTCCCTCAGCTGTGCCAATCCTGCCCATTTTCCCTGTGCTGATTCACAGTTTTTCCCCCTGCAGGTGCCTCCCCTGGTTCCCCAGGAATGCCTCTGCCTGGTTTCTGCCCTTCCAAGTCCTGCCCTGCAGAGGTGGGGGCTCCTGGAGCAGCCTCCTCCCCAGCCCAGTGCAGGGCCAGCAGCTCTGCCCCCCTCGTTGCCTTTCCTGGTTAGATAAAGATTTTAACAAAATCTCTCCGTGCCCCTCACTCGGCAGCCAGGGAGCTGTGAAACGTCCGGGGGGGTTAGAGCAAGTTATTAACACAGTGAGATTATTGTGTTTATTCCAATTTCACTGTTCACAGCTCAGCACAAAGCCAGCCTGCCTCATAATTCCTAATAAATCACCTCAAAACCACACTTTCATTACTTGTCTGCGAGTATTTTTGTTTTTCCAGGCTATTTTTGGCCCTAATCTCTGCTGCATCGCTCAGGTGTTATTGTGCCGGCTGCTTAACGCCGAGCTGGGCGTGCAGGGCTCATTTATTCCTTGGAATTGGCAGGGGAGATGATGATGATGATGATGATGATGATGATGATGATGATGCCCCAACCTCGTGCTTAGAGAGGGATGCTGTGGGACGAGGAGCAGGTGGCTCCGAGCCAGGTGTGACCCGGGGCACTGCTGCAGGCCCCCCCCCAGCGAGCAGAGGGGTGAAAGCACCAGCAGGGTGCCCCAGGACCAGGGGGGTCTGTGCTCAGGGCTCAGGGCTGGGCTGTGTGCCTCGGCTTCCCGAGGGAAAACAGGAGGGAAAGACCCAAAGAGTGCCAGGGCAGAGGGAGGATCCGCAGCTGCAGGGCCTCAGGGACAGCTGTGCTCCAGCTGTGGGCACTGCAGCACCCCAGCCCTGCCCCAGCTGCAGGAGGGCATCTCAGTGGGGTGGGACCCCGGGGAGGAACCCTTCCCTGGAGGGTGGCAGGGGCTGGGATGGATTCCCAGAGCAGCTGGGGCTGCCCCTGGATCCCTGGCAGTGCCCAGGCCAGGCTGGACACTGGGGCTGGAGCAGCCTGGGGCAGTGGGAGGTGTCCCTGCCCTGGCAGGGGGGCACTGGAGGGGATTTAAGGTCCCTCCCAACCCCAACCAGCCCGGGATTATTCCATGTTTTGTCCTTCCCCTGCTCTTGCACCGAGGTCAGGGTGGGATGTGTCACACAGCTCTGGCTCCACCAGGCAAAGTCCATTTGTCAAAGAACATTTCCTGCACAGACGATGCCACTGGACCATATTTGGCAGCAGGGGTGGCCCTGGATATCTTCTGCCATTCCGACCATCCCAGTGCCAAAACCAAGCCAGGTGCCCCAGAAAAGCACAGGTTCTTACTCTCAGCCCGTTGGATTATCCCAGGATCACTCACACCACCTTTTAATCCTAGTGCATAGAAACCCGAGTGTGCAGAGGAGCTCCTGCAATGCGAGAGCATTCTCCTGGAAGTGGAGATTGAATTCCAGGTGCCAGAGCTGGCAGTGCACGTGGCAGGAGCCGCCCCCGCAGCGCTCACTGTCACCTCAGGCACCCACAGCTCCTGCGGTGTTTTGCTGATGACTGTGGATGAGGATTAGGGGAGGAACTCGGAGTGAAATACCCCCATCACCCGGGAATGAGGGGAAAGGGCAGGAGCAGCGCTTGCCAGCCCTGAGCTCGCTGTTTGGGAGCTGCCTGAGGAAAAGCAAGGGCTCTGTTCAGGCAGCTGCTGCCTGTGGCAGCTCCTGGGGGGCAGGAGCTGCGCTGTGACCATCCTGGTGGGCCCTCCCAGCCCGGGATATTCGGGGATTCTCTGATGCCTCCAAGGCTTTCCCGTGCTCTGGTGCTGCCCTGACCCTTCCCAAAGGCAGCACTTGGGCTCTGAGCAGGGCTGAGGAGGAGGGAGGCACACCGCGGCTGAATTTCCAGCCTGGGGCGTTCCCGTGCCTGAGCCAGGCATGTAAAAGATGCCAGAATTCTTTAGAGCCTTTCTCACACAAACTGAGTTCTGTGCCATGGCCAGTCCTGCGTGGATGAGAATGAGTTCCCCGGGAGAGGTAAATGCTGTCTCAGAGTGCCCTGGTGCCCTGGTGTGCCCTGGTGTGCCCTGGTGTGCCCTGGTGTGCCCTGGTGTGCCCTGCTGTGCCCCGCTGTGCCCTGCTGTGCCCCGCTGTGCCCCCCTGTGCCCTGCTGTGCCCTGCTGTGCCCCGCTGTGCCCCCCTGTGCCCTGGTGCCCCCCTGTGCCCCCCTGTGCCCTGGTGCCCCCCTGTGCCCCGCTGTGCCCTGGGTTTTCTGGAAGGACAGGACACTTGATGAGAGCAGGTGACTGAGAAGCTCCAGGAGCCATAGCTAAGCCAGCCCCACGTGCCCCAGGCACAGCTGGAGCGGTGGCCCCACGGTGGCAGAGGTGGCCCAGTCCCAGGTGTCCCTGAGCCCAGAGCTGGGCAGTGTCACACCCCGGAGCTGCTGGGGGCTGGGAATTCACGGCTTCGTGTCACCAGTGGCAAAGCTCTTTTCCCTCCCCTTTCCCCACTAATTCCACGTTAATTAGTAAATGGCTTTTATCTGTACCTAGGAAAGGTGTGTTTATTTGAATTGGGTAAATTGTGAACGCCTGTGTTTTCCTTCTGCCCGTTGCTCTAGAGCAATATTCTCCTTCGGGAAGGCATTTAAGCCTCTCCACAGTGATTTATATATTGTCATGCTCTCTTTACACCGATTTGCACAGACTGAAGAGGTTTTAGGGATCACCCTTATCCCTGGGCTGAGCAGGGGCAGGGGAGCCTGCAAGGGGCTCCTCTAAGGGTATTGCTAATTAGGGACCATTAATTATGCAGTTTCAAGCCTTACACACACAGACCCTGAGGTGACTTGTGACAGCCCCCAGGGACTCTGGCTGTGCTGTTCATCCCTGCCCTTATCTGAATTAGAGCTGAATCCAAACCTCTTCCTTCCTCTCTCAGTCGCTGCTTTCTGACTCCTCACGCGGTCTCAGTCCACATTTAAATTGTCAATAATTGTACTAACCCTCATTTCAGTTGTTACATTATCTCCTGGGGTACTTTCATACCTGTTGGGGCATTTTTTCTCTCTGCTGGGCTATGTTTTTTATCTGTTGGGTATGTTTTCTATCTGTTGGGTGTGTTTTCTATCTGTTGGGGGGTGTTTTCTCTCTGTTGGGGTGTGTTTTCTATCTGTTGGGATGTTTTTTCTCCCTGTTGGGGTATGTTTTCTCCCTGTTGGGTGTGTTTTCTCTCTCTTGGGATGTTTTTTCTCCCTGTTGGGGTATGTTTTCTCCCTGTTGGGTGTGTTTTCTCCCTGCTGGGCTGTGTTTTCTCTCTGTTGGGGCATTTTCTCTCTGTTTGCCCGTGCCTGCCCTGGCATACCAGCCAGCCCCCGTGCTGGAAGGGTCTCTGTCCAGCCCTTTTGGAGCAGGAGGAGCAGACGTCCCCAGCAGCAGCTGTGAACAATCTGATGGTGGTGGGAGCTCTGCTCCAGCTGGAGGAGCTTTGCAGGACACTCATGGGCCCCTGCTCCTTGGAAGTGCTCCTGAATAAAAAATAAAAAGCTGCTGGTGGAGGTGCTCAGCCCCCGTCTCCATTTGGGATGGTTTCTCCTCCTCCCTCGGAGTTCCAGGAGCCTTTCTGAGGACAGGGGAGGTTAAAGGAGCCACAAGCAACATCTGCTGGTCACGCTGAGCGGGGTGAGCAGCCCCAGGGAGCCGTGGCCCTCGGGCTGGGCACTGCAGGAGGGGTGGCCCTGCTGCATGCTCTGCTGCATGCACTGCTGCATGCACTGCTGCAGTCCCAGCTCTGCTGCAGTCCCAGCTCTGCTGCAGTCCCAGCTCTGCCCCTCGAGAAGCAGGAGGGCTGGCAAGGCTTCCTCAGGGAGCCACAGAAATTCCACAGAGCCCAGGAAACCTGAATCCTTCAGCGCCTGCTGCAGCCCCCTGGAAGGTCACTGGCATGGTCCCATTTTATTGGGCAGCTCCTCTCTGTCTCGGAGTGAGAGACTTCGACAGTTAATTACCAAATCTTTGCCATTAAATATTCAGCAACACTTATTTTTGAGTACCTCAGGTTTAATTTAGGTTCCTTGAAATTTTAATATCTGGCTTTAATATTTAATACTGCCCTGAGACGGGTGTAGGAATTTCAAGTTTATGCTTTGAATGAAAGGAATCCTGGATTTCTTTATGGAAAAGGCTGAGATGGAGAGTTGAGGAAAGGGTCTGTCTTAAAAGGATCCAACTCTTCCTTCTTTCATCCTACACATGTGTATTTTATGTGGAGGGGCACTGTAGGGCTCACTCTGCTCTAATTAAGACCTCTCATTTATTAAAATATCTTTAACATGTTTGCAGCACAGTACCAAAAATGAGAAGCGTTATGATAATTTTTAAGGTTGTTTTTTTTTCCTTCTGGGAGGGGGATTAGCTGCCCAATTAACACACACCATTAATTTGTGAGCTGCAATTGAAGGGAAACGAGTAACTCAGGGTTTGTGGAATTACTTGAGAATCTACATTAGAGTCAAAATACACAAAAGCACCGGGAAGAGTCTCGTGAGCTGCTGGGGTTAGGTGTTTAAAAGCTGCAGGCACGCCTGGAGCTGGATGAGCCCGGGGGTTTAGAGGGTCCTTGGTAAGGGTGGGGTGGGGGGCTGGCCTGGAGCCCCCTCTGGAGGCTGGGGAGCCGGGCAGGGGGGCTGCTGCCAGAGCCAGAGGAGGAGTGTGAGCGTGGCAGCAGCAGCAGCGGGGGGCACGGCCAGGCTGTGGGGACACGGGGATGAAGACTGGGGCAGCAGCTTGGGCCAGTCCTGCTCCTCGTGGCTCCATTTCCCCGTGCCAGAGCTCCTCATGGGGCACCTCTGATGCTCCCTCCCTGCTTTTGCTGTCCCCACGGATGTCCCCTCCCTCTGGGCTCGGCCACTCCTTGTGACAAGGAGATTCATTGCCAGGTGTGGAAGTCTCTGGAGTCATTCTGGATCCCTGCAAGCAGCACTCAGAGGGTGCTCGGGGCTCCTGGGAGGTTGGAGCTGGGTGGGATCGGGCTCTGCTCCCAGGGAACGGGAACAGGACGGGAGGAGAGGGAACGGGGCCAGGGAGCTTTGGGTTGGATACTGGGAACGTAATTCATGGAAAGGGTGGTCAGGCATTGGCACAGCTGCCCAGGGTAGGGCTGAGTCCCCACCCCTGTGGGATTTAAAGCCCTGTGGATGTGGCACTTGGGGACATGGGGCGGTGGTGGCCTTGGCAGGGCTGGGGATGGCTGGATTCGAGAAGCTCAGAGGGCTTTTCCAGCCTGAGCAATTCCACGATTCCATGGGATGTATCTTATTCACTGCCAAGGAGGAGAGGCTGTCAGCTCTGATGGCAGTGCTGGTGTTCCAGTCCTGCAGCTGGGGCTCAGCTGCTGTAGATCCCTTCCAGGGAAACATTCCATTCCATTCCATTCCATTCCATTCCATTCCATTCCATCCCATCCCATCCCATCCCATCCCATCCCACGTTTCCTGAGGATGCCCATCCTGCAGAACCGTCCTGCTGATTTCCAGGGGCTGTGGATGTTCCTGCCCAGGCAGGCTTGAGGTGGGATAAGGGTGAACTTGGCTTTTAAAGCTCAGAAGATGTGATTTTATAACTGCACTGGAGGCAAACCCTGTCCTTACTCCTGTGACAACTTTGCTAAAGCAGACTTGGATCGGGTTTGTCCCTGTGGGAAGATGCAGCTCGAAAAGGGAAGCTGGGGAGTAGGAGCAATTCAGGCTTGAAGAAGTGACAAAGAAGGGAAGAGTGAAGTTGGGGAGTAGGAGCAATTCAGGCTTGAAGAAGTGACAAAGAAGGGAAGAGTGCCGAGGCCTGCTGATGGAAATTCATTAGCTCCCGGCTGAATAAGGAGCTGTGAATCTCTTTGAGTGTAAGAGCTCTGCCAGCTTGCAAAGCAGCAGATGTGCTCACAAGATGGATAGTTGCAAATAGTCAAAATACTGTTTTTTGGGTGATTTTTGCTTTAGTGATTATCTTTTTTCATCTAAAATAAATCCAGATTGTGCATAGGCTGGAAAACAAAATAACAATATTTGGAGAGTGGGAGTGTTTATTTAACAGGTGGCCTATTTAGCAAATGGTTTACTCCTACAAAAATAATATTCCTGCAGGATCCTGCAGCAGTGATTGGGAACATCTGAGAGCAGGAAGGCGTTTTGGGGGGTGATTGCTTCGTGTGGGCTCGGGGTGGGCTGGTTTAATTAAGAACATCTGCAGGAGCACTTTGCTAGTGCATTTGCATCTCTAACTGACTGGAGGGGGTGCTGGGCCCTGGAGAGTCACCCCCTCCCTGGGAACGGGGGACACCCGAGCTTGGGTGTGTAAGGGACACCGGGATGGTCCCTGTAACACGATATTATTCCCGTTATCCCCAGGAATTTATCCCATCGAGGGAACAAGCAGGAAGGTGCCCTGGGGGAAAAGGGGAAGGGCAGGAGCTGAGCTGGATCCCAGCATTTCCCCCAAGGCTGTTTTTTGGTGCAAGTCACCAACTCCAGCCCTGGAGTTTGCAGAAGATGTTGGGGGATTTGGGGAATTTGAGGGCTTTGGGTTTTTTGCAGGACAATGGTGTCCCCATGCTGGGGACGCGATCACTGCACTGCAGCCCGAGCTGGGAGCTGTTTAATAACAATATTTGGGGTGGCCAGGGGATAATTCCACACAGGTCTGGCTCCCTGCAAGGCCTGGCTCTTGTTTTCAGCTGGTGCCTCTTGACATTTAGCAAATACAAGTGACTCCATGCTGTGGGGCTTTTTCACCTAAGTGTTCTTTATTCTTATTAACCCCTCCAAAGGCACTGTCCATCACCACTGGATGGTCCTTAAGGTCCCTTCCAGCCCAAACCACTCTGTGATTCCCTGATAAAGTCGCTGGTACTGAGCAGCACCTGCTTTGGTGGGCTGTGTTTTGGTTTTGCTTTTCTGCCTCAGCCTGTGGAAAGAATTCTTTTCCAAAATATCTGTAATCTATTGGAATATTACAGCACTCGTCAGAACTCCCAGGTTTTTCCAGAGGCCTGAGCATTAAATGCAGGTGAAGTGCCTTTGATGACAGAAGTAATGAACACAATAAAGTGATTATTAAGCTAGGGCAGCCCTAATTCTTGGCATTCATTTGAGGTCTCCCCCCAGTATTTGTCTGGTTTGTCATTTACAGCAGTGATGCCATGATTTTGGGCGGGAGAGGATTAGAAATTGAGGAAGTTTTGGAATGGGGGAAAGGCTGGGTTGTTTTTTGCCTGGACTGGCCAAACCAACCCTTCTGGAGGAGACCCTGGCGAAAGGGGCCGAGATGCCAAACGGGGGGGGAAGAGCCTGGCAGCACCTTCCCCCACGTGGCAAGAGAATCCTTTAGAGCAGCACCAGCTGGAAGAGGAAGCAAGGAAAGGAACTGAATTCAGGATCACGGCTCTCAGGGAAATGAGCACACTTGGAACGCCTCGAGCAAGGTCCCGTGTGCTCTGCCGGGATCTCAGCTGAGAACAAGGCCCGGGCCTGCAGTGAAACCCTGTTCCCTCCATCCTCGGGGAAATCCTCCCCCCTCTCTCTGGGGAGGTTGTCCTGGTGGCCGAGGGGAGCAGCTCCAGACCTGCCCCGAGCCCTGCGCGTGCTGGAGCCCATCTCAGAAGCGTTCCAGTGAAAAACCCTCTCCTCCCTCCGCGTGCTCATTAACCTTTCCTGGAGTGCTAATTCTGCATTCAGGCAGAAGGTCAAAGCCCTCAGCTGCTTTTTTCCCGGGGAATTAAGTGTCTGAGCCGCAATCTCGTGGAGAGCAGTGCCGCGCCAGGAGCGCTCCTCAGAGCCTCTCGACGGCGCCAAGGCCGCCGCGCCTCCCGGGCAGGGCGGGGCAGACGGAGCCCGCGGGGAGCAGAGCTGGGAAATTAATTCTCCAAACAAAGCTGCGTGCGGCGCTGGGACCGAGAGCGGGGCGCTCGCCGCGGCTGCGGGACAGGAGGGAACAGGCTGGCAAGGGTCAGGTGCCTTTCCTGCTGCGTGTGGCATCAGCTGCTCTCTGTGACATCAGCCCTCTCTGTGACATCAGAAATTCCGTGTGACATCAGCCCTCCGTGTGACATCAGCCACTCCGTGTGACATCAGAAATTCCGTGTGACATCAGACATTCCATGTGACATCAGCCCTCCGTGTGACATCAGCCACTCCGTGTGACATCAGACATTCCATGTGACATCAGACATTCCATGTGACATCAGCCCTCCGTGTGACATCAGCCACTCCGTGTGACATCAGCCATTCCATGTGACATCAGACATTCCATGTGACATCAGCCCTCCGTGTGACATCAGCCACTCCGTGTGACATCAGACATTCCATGTGACATCAGACATTCCATGTGACATCAGCCCTCCGTGTGACATCAGCCACTCCGTGTGACATCAGCCATTCCATGTGACATCAGACATTCCATGTGACATCAGCCCTCCGTGTGACATCAGCCACTCCGTGTGACATCAGACATTCCATGTGACATCAGACATTCCATGTGACATCAGCCCTCCGTGTGACATCAGCCACTCCGTGTGACATCAGCCATTCCATGTGACATCAGACATTCCATGTGACATCAGCCCTCCGTGTGACATCAGCCACTCCGTGTGACATCAGACATTCCATGTGACATCAGACATTCCATGTGACATCAGCCCTCCGTGTGACATCAGCCACTCCGTGTGACATCAGCCACTCCGTGTGACATCAGCTGTTCTCTGTGACATCAGCCCTCTGTGTGACATCAGAAATTCCGTGTGACATCAGCCATTCCGTGTGACATCAGCCATTCCGTGTGATATCAGCCCCTCTGTGACATCAGCCATTCCGTGTGACATCAGCTGCTCCGTGTGACATCAGCCACTCCGTGTGACATCAGACATTCCGTGTGACATCAGCCCTCTGTGTGACATCAGCCCCTCTGTGTGACATCAGCCCTCTGTGTGACATCAGCTCAGGCTGTTCAGGTTCAGCTGGGAGCCAGAGAAGAAGTGGGGAGCTCAGCCCTCCGTGCACCAGCAGGGACTCTGTCCTTGTCTTTGATCCTTTTTTCGGGTCCAGGAATGGGCTGGGAGCTCAGCCTGGGCTGCAGCCTCCTCCTGCTCCTGCTCCTCCTCCTGCTCCTGCTCCTGCTCCTGCTCCTGCTCCTGCTCCTGCTCCTGCTCCTGCCTTCCCCCTCTCCGTGGCTGGGGAGAGAAGGGGACCAAGAGGTGGAGACCAAGAGGTGGGGACAAAGAGATGGGAACTGAGAGAAGAGGACCAAGAGAAGGGGACCAAGAAATAGGGACCAAGAGATGGGAACTGAAAGAGGACCAAGAGACAGGGATCAAGGGATGGGAATGAAGAGACAGGGATAAACCCACAGGGACCAAGACCCAGAGGCCAAGGCTTCAGGAGCAGCACCCAGGCAGGTGTCCTGTCCTGTCACACACTTTGTCTTTCTGCCACTCATAACACAAAGTACTGGGGAGGATATGTGCACCTGAGCTGCTAAATGTCATTTCTAAACGAGTCACAGGGATTTAGGAGCCACAATTTTTGGCAAACAAACGTTAAATCCTCTTTGTAGGGAAAACAGTGGCAAGTGAGAGCCATTGCTCCCCTGTCCCAGCCTCCCAGGCTCTGTTTTTAAAGGTTTTTGGGGAGGGATTTGCAGTAATTTACTCCAAAGTTAATTTTTTTTCCTCCTTATGGTAAAAAATGTGAAAAGGTCAAGGATAATGAAAAAGCAGTGAATTTGAAATCCTGTGGAAGAACAACTCAGCTTTTAGCAGTTCACTTAAACGGGGGAGGACAAGCAGTTCCTGTAAGGTTTGAAAGCTTTCCCAGCCTAATGAACCCTGCTGCCTCCTGCAGAGCCCAAATTCCTGCAAGGACCAGGCTCGTGAGTGCCGTGGAGCAGCTCCTGCCTGGGACACATCACAAATGCTGAGCACGTCTCAAAGGCTGCCCCTCCAAGCCAGAATTGCCCACCCTCCGAGGAGGAAAGGCTGATTTAGAGAAAAAAAAGCTACAAAACAGAGTGGGGGGAGCCTGGCCCTGCCATCCCACCCTCGGCCACCTGCTGGAAAATGAGGCTGCTGCTGCTCCAGCTCGGCTTGGAGGGTCTCTCTCACTTGGGGCTCACAGCTGAGTCGGTTTGGGGGGGTTAATGGGACCAGTGTGCCTCTGACTCTCGTGGGGCTGGGAAGGGGACACGCTGATGGCATGGCACAGGAATCACAGGGTGTCACAGGGTGCCAGCTGTGCTTGGTTTGGGCTGAGAAGTCCTAAAAGGGGAGAGCAGATTTCCCCCTGGATACCGGCTGGAATAGGGATCATCATCGCAGGCAGTGAGCTGGCAGCTGGGAAGGAAGAGGATGGGGATGATGAGTATTCCAGCACCTGGCTGACAAGGGGAGCTCCTGTGGCTGGAGCAGCGCCCTGCTGTCCCCTCCCTGTCCTCACATCAGAAGGGCCATTTCTGGTGCTCCTGGGCAGGGTGGCCCTGCTGTCCCTGTGCTGGGGCTGGGCCACTGGCAGGAAAGGTGGGCTCACTTTGGGCTGGGCTGGTTTCACTGCTGTTCTGGCAGGGTTCAGAGGTCTCTGTGGGAGAAGCCAGGCCCTGCTCTGCCCAGGTCTGTGCAGGGAGGGAGCCAAGGTGCCTGTCATGTCCTCCCATCTCGGGGATGGCAGTGGAATCAACCGAGCAAACCCTCGGGGATAACTCTGGCAGAGGGGAGTGATGGAGCCAGCACTTGGGACTGATCTGCACCCCCTGCACCCCCGGCAGAGACCCCAGAGCTCTGCCAGCTCATCCCAGCCCAGGGCAGGGCAGCTGGGGCGGGTGGGAACTGCGCCTCCCCCATCCCACAATGCGGATTCTCCTCCTGCCGACTGACGGGAACGCTTCATGTGCCCTAAAATATGAATGACTGAGAGCTAAGCTTATGAGAGGTGGCAAATATGCTGATCTCCACATTTTTTAACATGAGAATTTTCTAATAAAAAGGAACCTTGGAGCTCCTCATGAATTAGGCATCAGGAGCCAGAACAAACAGCACTGAAGGTGCCCCAGTAAAGCCCTTGCTCACACAAAACTCCGAGAGCAGGATTTGCTGAGAATCCCTTCCCCATCAGCCCGAGACCTCTGTGCCACTGCCTTGCCCTGGCTGTTTCCAGGTGGATTATGGACTTTCCTGACTGCAGAATAAATCCCTGCCCTGCCCTCAGAGCTTTGGAAGGAACACAAACAAGGAGCGAACCCAGCCCCACCACAGCACGGCCACCGGCCCTGCCCCGCCGCATCCCCGCCTGCTCTCGGCCAAATTCGGAGCCAGTTCCTCCCTCCCCTGCCAACACCGACTCCTCTGCTCGCAGTACTAAGGCGGAATGGAGAATTTTTGATTCCCGTTTTTTAAATTCCCTTTTTTTGGCCACCGTTTCCTCATTTCGCAGGATCCCGTGCTGGCAGCTGCAGCACGGCAGGAGGCTGTGGGTAGGTGGCCCCATCCCCACAGCCCTGTGGGACTGGGAAACACCCAGACCCCGCACTGCGTCCCAGCTCCGAGGCATTTGGGTGTGCGGGGGGACATGGAAGAGGATGTGGCAGCTCTTGGTGGCACCACAGCACTGCCAGCCCCACAGCAAACCCCGCATTGCCAGTGCTGGAGTGCCAGGCTCAACCTCATCCTCCCCCTGCTCCTCCTCACACATGGCAGTTCATGCAAGGATTTTAAAACTATTCAAGATTTTTTTCAAAGAAATGCTTCCCCACCCTCCCCCCTTTTTTTTTTCCTCCAAAGAAACCCTCCATGGCAGCTGTGAAATATGGATTATTTACCTCCAGACTGGGCACGAGGCTGATCCAGCCTTAGAAGTAAATGCATATTTAGTCTTTAAGGCATATTTATCCATGTAAATACATATTTTGGTATACACATTCTTCGTAACACAGTTCTGTGGGCTCCGTGGAGGTTTTGGTAGCAGAACATTTGCCATTGTCTATTTCGAACACTTGCTCAGAAAATGTGCAAAAAAAGCAGCTGTCACTGGGATGGGTTTAACACTCCTGGATCTTAAAAACAGCATCGAGGCTAAAAAAAAACCCTATTGAAAAGTTTAAAAAAAGCTGTCTGGCTCTGAGGGATCCTGCCAAGCTACAAACCCTTGAGAAACTGCATTTGTTCCCGAGTTGTGAGACACCCCTCAGCGGAGTGTCAGCACAGCTGCGGGGCCAGCAGCCCTGTGACAGCAGCGGCACCGCTCCGTGCGGGGCCACAGCCCCGAGTTACTGCTCGAGGAGCCCAGCCTGGGGGCTCCACCGTGGGCAACAGCCCTGGTGGAAACGCTCAGCTAAACCTTTCGATTCCGTGTCGGCAAGGTGGGGACCAGCAGAGTCAGACTGGCCCGACAGACACGAGCGGGGCGGCTCCGAACGCTGGGGAAGCACAGAGCAATCCAACAGCTGCCCAAAGCGCACCCCGCAAACGCCAGGGCTGCAGCCCCAAGCACTGTCCCATCCTGCAGCCCCTGGCAGTGGCCGTGGTCACTCTGCTCACCCTTGGGGAGCACAGATCCCAGCCTGTCCCGGCCCAGCCCACCCAGAACCAGGTGTCTCCACCTGAGCCCTCTGCTGCAGCTCCAGTCCTGCCCAGCTGCAGGCTGCAGACCCGGAGCCTCTCGCCGTGCCTGCCCCTCACGCCCCCAGCACACTCCTGCCTCACAGAAGCACCCCTGGCACCCAGACATGGCTCCCAATCCCGCCCTCGGTGGGGGTTTGGGTTTTTCTTTTTGACAAGAAGGGTGTCCCCCCGAGCGAAAACCAAACGTGGGGCAGGATGTCTCGTCCGTGTCACCCAGTGGCTCTCCCTGGTGCGAATGCAAACATTCAACACTTCACCGTATATTCTAGTTTTCATATTTAATAAAGCTGCTGTCCGTTCTATTCTGTTGCTGGAAGGGCCAGGTTCCAAATATCAGGAATCACTGGAATGCAATGTCTCGTTGGAATGCGGGATTTGATCCAGCCACAGTATAGAACCCTCTCCCAATTTTACACATATGGGTTGGGTTATCCACATCCTTATTTTTTCCTTCATAAAACTGCACTGACACAAGACTTCCTGCAGCACCACTGTTTCTAGTGAATGGATTCTAAAATAGAGCACTTTAAAGCTGCAATACAAGAGAGATTGGGATATCAGGACTGATAAACTCGTTTGAGTTGAGTTTGTACCCTTTCCTTGCAGAATGGGTTTGTTCATGTTATTCCAGGTTTTAAAAAACGCCACATTTCTGAAAACAGCAACTGCTTGGCACACGGCTGTAAATAAGAAGAGAAATAATACAGTGTGTCACTGAACACATGCAGAGTGGCCCAGGACGTTTTATTGCCATCTTTTGGAGTGAACATCTCTGGCAGGGACAGCAGAGGCACTGCACACTGGCCTGGGACAGTTCAGACTGAGCCCAGAAAACTCCGAGTCCTCCTTGTTGGAAAAAATGGGATCTTGGGACTGCTGAGTATTCCCAGTGCTCAGCTGGTGCTGCTCACTGCCAAATCCTGCCGTGAGGAGGAAAAATGGGCAACTGGGGAATTTGTGTCACCTCCTGGAGCTCAAACACGGAACCTGGGAATGATCACAGTGAAAGTGGTGCTGTCCCACCCAAGGCCAGGTTGGACGGGCTTGGAGCAGCCTGGGACAGTCGAAATGTCCCTGTCCCTGTCCCTGTCCCTGTCCCTGTCCCTGTCCCTGTCCCTGGCAGGGGTGGGATGGGATGGGCTTTGAGGTCCCTCCCAACCCAACCCAGCCGGGGAGTCTGTGGTGAGGACGTTGTTACTCCTGCTGTCAGTAGCTGTTCGTGAGAGTCAGGGGCTCTTGGGGCCACCAGGGGATGTGGTGTCCAAGGGCTGCTGGCCACGGCCACCCCGGTGAGTTGCACGGGAGGCAGTTCCCAGTCCGGTGTGAACGGCGAGCAGCCCTTCACACCGCCGCCGCCCAGGGCTCTGAGGAATAAAGGGCTGGCACCCAGGCCTTCTGAGCTTGGTCCCTCCGTGTGTGACAGCGGGCTGCCCTCGGGGGCTGCGGGGTGTGGGGCTGTGGGGGGACAGCCCTGCCCAGGGCAGCAGGTCCCCCAGGCCCTGCCTGCCGAGGTGGCTCTCCCGAGGACGGCCTCGTGCCCTCAGCGGGAGCACCCTCGCTGCCACAGGGGTGTGTGGGGATGGACAATTCTGCTCCATGCTCTGGGGATTTGCAGGTGTCTCATGGCTCAAAGCATCCTTTATCATTGCTAAATCAGCCAAACCAGTACAAAACTGAGTGCAAGAAAAGTACCAGCTGGCGTCGGCTGCGAAAGGGACGATCCCGACATTCAGGGCCAGGTGGGAATTTGGCTTTAGGGGAACATTCCGACATTCAAACGATGCCACAAAACAACCCGAGCTCTGTTCTCTAGTGGGAAAGGTCGTTTTTACAGAGGTCACCTACTGGCCAGTGGGGGTGGAGGGAGGAACACAAAGGAGTTGGTGCTGCCCTCGAGCTAAAGCCTGGCCCTGGAGCAGCTCCCTGCAGGTGGGGCAGGAGCCTTTCCTCGGAGCCCTAGCACCTCTGTCCTCACCGAGAGATTTCTTATGCTCAAAAGGATGCTCCAGCATCTCCCAAAACACATTCCAGACCGGTGGGAGAGGAAGAGGAGAGTCGTGTTTCGTGAAGGCACAACCATGCTGAATTGGCAGGAAAGAGGGAAGAGAACAAAAGCAGTACTGCGCAATGCAGTTATAGTACAAGGCTCATTCTTGAAACCTGAATATCATGCTAGAAGAAAATCTAGATATGTGTAATATTTTGAAGAAATATTTTGAAGGCAATATTATTTGATTTTTTTTTTTTTTTACTCAAAAAAGAACAAATGTTTTTGTGTAAGTTTGGATAGAATGCTAGTTGAGAAGGGAACTGAATGTTTGTATTGCAGCCTTAAAGAAGCACATTTTTACTGCAATATCCTTTTTTTTTGTAAACTACAGTCTGCGATGCAGCAGACCATGACTGAATGCTTCTGAAAACTTGTCGATTACAAACATGAAATCACAATTAATATCCTCTAAAAGTAATTTCAGAGTTCTCACGTCTTAAAAAAGGACAATGTGTACTGCTCCACAAGGTAATGCAGCTAATCAAAAAAAAAGGAGTCGAATTAAAGTATTTACATAATGAGCAATTCTACAGAAGGCGATCATCCCCATGTAAGCACTGATTATATCCCACGCTGCTTTTAACAAACTCTACCAGATTGGATCCAGTCATCAGCACTTTCAGAGAATCCTTAAAAGCCTTTTATGGGTCTTTACATTTAGTGCAGAAGGATGTTCTTCAGGTAGAATATGCTGCTGAGGGAGGACAGCGCCAACACCAGGGACCAGCAGGAGAAGAGCACCTCGGCGTGCCCGGTGATGCCGTACTGGGCTGTGCTGGGAGCTGCAAGGCAAGCACAGCACGTCAGTGGCAGGTCCCCCTCGCAGCCCCCCACGTCCTCCTCTTCCATGAATCGCTCCGAGCTGCCTCGCAGGGCAGCAGCAGGATTCCTCTGGAAAGCAGAGAAAACGCTGTGAGCCGCCCCCGCCCCGCCCCGGGAACAGCCCCGCTTGCTCCGAGAGGAGAAACTGGTTTTAAGGCAAGCACTGAAAAAGGGGAGTGCTTCATTTTTAACCAGCTGAATAATTGATCCATTTTTAAGTTACTGAGCATTAAGATCTGCAGTGCAATCAGTGAGAGGGGACTGGATTAAGCTGTTGTGGAAACAGCTCATTTTCTGCCCAGCTCCAGAAGCCAGAGTTTGACAATTGTGCTCAGCTAAAGACATTAATACTTATTTTGAAGAAATTGTATTTATTTGTTTACCACAAAGCCTTTCTCGAATTCCTGGGTAAATGCACACAGAGTGCAAAGAGGGGAAACACAAGAAATCAGTGTTGAGGAGCAAGGGAGGAGCTCGTCCCTGGGCCTGGGCTGGGGCAGGAATGTCCCAGGAATGTCCCAGGAATGTCCCAGGAATGTCCCAGGAATGTCCCAGGAATGTCCCAGCCGGGCCTCAGGGATGGACCTGGCAGAAACCTTGGCCCTGATAGGACAAGGGAATGGCCTTAAGCAGGATGAGTTGATTTAGATGGGGTATGGGGAATTAGGAATTGGGAATTGTTCCCTGGGAGGGTGGGCAGGGGCTGGGATGGAATTCCCAGAGCAGCTGGGGCTGCCCCTGGGTCCCTGGCAGTGCCCAAGGCCAGGCTGGACACTGGGGCTGGAGCAGCCTGGGACAGTGGGAGGTGTCCCTGCCATGGCAGGGGTGCCTTGGGTGGGTTTAAGGTCCTTTCCAAGCCAAACCATTCCAGGATTCTGTGAAACCCACGGGTTTGCTCTTGGAAAGCCCCAGGCAGGAGGGAGCACGAGGAGCTGTTCACTCCCCCTGCAGCAAATCCTGTTGGCTGCCACAGGATGCAGCCCCCCCGTCCCGAGTCCTGCTCAGCCCAGATCCTGGAACACGAGCCTTGCTTTGCTTTCTGTACAGAGCCCTGGAGCTCCATTTTTAGTGTGTGACATTTTCTTTGGCGCAGAGAATGTGTCACAACCCCAAATCCTCTGCTTTCCCCCCCGTGCAGAAAGGTTCAGGTAATAAACCCCAAACAAAACAAGATTAAACTCGGTTTTGAAGCTCAGTTTAGTGACTGATGACTGTGACTAACTGCAGGCCAGGGCACCTCCTCTGCTCTCATTAAAAAGGGACTTTCTGTGCTAAGTCAGGATGACAAATCAACCTTTAATTTATTACAAGGGCCGGGCGAGGAAGCTGAAGCATGACACAGGTGCTATTTCATTTCATGGTATGAAGAGAGTTTCCCCAACTTAAAGATAATTTGAACTACGGTGGCAATAAAAGCGAGCGGAAAATTATGTAAATCTGATTTCCTGCATATGAACCAGCTCTGTCTTTCCAAGGCTTATTAAATCATACCTGGATTGTTTCTGCACAAAGGCAAGAGGGGAGTTAATGGGGGGAAAATGCACCGACTTGGGGAGATAATAGAAAAGAGTTACAGTTCCCAAAGCTGCCTAAGCAGGAGAATTGCATGGGAAAGAAACCTGAAGGAGAAGCAAACCTGCAGAAGCTTAATTATCAATTATGATGTCACACGAGGCCTACTGGGTGACACACAGCTTAAAATATTGGGCTAGACTCTTAAAAATTCTTAAAAATTAATAATCTGCTGCAGACCTTTCCTTTCCCCCTCAGAATTTTGATCAACTTTTCCTGTGGCTGCCTGAATTCTTTGCTGGCCAAGCAAAACGCTGTTGCTGGATATTAATAAAATTCCTTAGCTTTGTGCTGATAGATAAACTTTAAAAATAAACACGCCTTTAAAATTTAAAGACTCTTAGCATGCTCTGCTCAGTCCTTGATCTACTCTGAGTAATTATTTTGGTAAGGACTGAGCAGTCCTTGCTTTCCTGAGCGTTTGCTGTGCAAGGCCATGCAAGGTCACTTTGTTCTTGGACTTGGTAATTTTCAAAGCACTTTTGGATGGTTCTGTGTCAGACTAAGCCCTCGGTTTAGGGAAAAAGGAAAGGTTGAAATGTTTGAGAGCAGCGTAAACCAGCTGCCTTTTTCTCCCCCACTGAAATATTACCATGTCATTGTTTCACACACACACACACACACACACACGAGCTCCCAGTCTTAATATTTATGCAGGGAGGTAATGGTGGAGGAATGTGTGATTAGGCTTTAAATAAAAGCTGGAATTATTTGAGTCTGTGATTACACCTGCAGCCCTCCTGGGCATTTCCACAGCCCCCATCCCCAGCAGAACACAGAGCTGATTGTACAGAGGGTTTGGCAGAGCCCTGGGTGCCCCGAGAGGGGAAGGAGAGCTGTGTCAGGGAGGGGCAGGCTGCACTTCAGGAATTCCTGCACGGGCAGGGCTGCCCAGCCCCGGCACAGCTGCCCAGCCCTGGCACAGCTGCCCAGCCCCAGCACAGCTGCCCAGCCACAGCACAGCTGCCCAGCCCCGGCACAGCTGCCCAGCCCCGGCACAGCTGCCCAGGGAGGTTTGGATTCCCCATCCCCGGGGGGTCCCAAAGCCCCGTGGAGGTGGCACGTGGGGACACGGGTCAGGGGTGGCAGTGCTGGGCAGTGGTTGGACTCTGTGGTCTGGGAGGGCTTTTCCAACCTAAACGATTCCATAATTTTATGGTCTGGCGCTGCAAATTCACTTCAGAGCCCTGGGAGTGATACCTTGAAATGCCTGAAAAGAAAGTGAATTTCCATCTAGAAGAAGATTAAAAGGAGCTCCACGAGCAGCCTGATGTCTGAAATATCAAATGACCCAGGATTCAGAAGACGCAATGAGTTTAAAATGTCAGCTGCAGCCACGGAGGGGTGATAATTCACTTTCATGCTACTGGCTAAGTCAAATGTTCCTCAGAGCCAGAGTGGCTGCATCCCTCTGGCAAGGGAGGAAGGGCACACACACAGAGCATCACCAGGGGGCTGGGGAGGGACCCACTGGTGCCTCAGGGACCCCCAGAGTGCCTGGGGTTGGAAACTGAGGGTGGAGGGGACCTTAAATATCCCCTTGGGGGAAGGAGAAATCCCTGCCGGGGCCGTGGCACCACCCCAGTGCCAGGCACACCTCGGGTGCCCACGTGCCTTTGTAAGCTCTCCTTTCTTCCAATTTAGGGATTATTGTACCTAATCCTAATGTTTTACACCAGCCAGCACTTGTGGAAATATTTAAGACACCCTTAGCACAGATAGGATTATATTCAGACATCTCTCCTGGTGCTGAATAGAAAGGAACAAAGTAATATTATATCAGTATCTCTAATTAATACAGGAGATTAGGAGAAGTGCTATGCTGGAACACACAAACCAGCATTTCCTAGCACCAAGGGCTGCATTAACCAGAAATAATTATAAGCTTTAATGCTGATGCTGTGTAGACAAAAGCACAGACCCCTTTAGGTTGTCTGAATAAGCAAGACTAATTCTGTTAAATGGATTATGCAGGGAGATGTTAATAAGCATTTCATTTGACTATATTCAGGTTAATCATTTACTAAAGGAAAGCCTTAATAAATTGGATTTTTTGGTGCAACATTTAAAATATACAGAGAAGGAAGGAATAAACTAACTCAAGGTCAAAGCAGTAAGGCAAAAAAGAAGGATGCAAAAGGCTGGGCTGTCAAATAATGTCCTTTTAAAAGAAAAGATGGGGAGATAATGGGCCTCAGAAGGCTCGGGCGAGGCCTAGGGATAACATCTCTACATTTTGTTCCACTTGAGGCTGGTGGAGGATTTATGGCTGTGCAGGAGAAGGTCGGCAGTCTATAAAAGACTCTGTTAGGGAGCAGCAGTGGTGACGGGCAGAGAATGCCCGGAGAGCTCTGGAAGCAGCTGCGGAGAGGAGAAAGCTCCCGCCGCGCCTCGGAGGCCAGGGAGGAGCGGGGAAAGCTTGACCTTGGGAGAGCAAAACCTGTCTGAAAATGTCTGAAAACCTGGCCTGAAAGTGAATCGGCCGAGAGGGGATTTCTTTGGTCTTATGCAAGCGCAGGGGTGGGCAAGGCTGAGGGCCAGGAAATGCAGAGTGAAGTGAAACAGACCCCGGGGCAGGAGCAGGCCCTGCGCACGTGGGGGCAGAGGGAGGCTGTGATTAAACAGGGCTTCGGCCATGGTGGGATCACCTGGCAAAGCCTGGGCACTTCAGCCACGTGGAAACGCTGGAGCCTGGCACGTGGGCACGCGGGAGGTTCTCTCCTCTGTCCCTGGCATGGCTTAGAACATCCCTCCTGTGCTGGCCCTGCCTGGGGCACCTCCAGTTCTGGGCCTGGGGTCGGGTCTGGGGTCGGGTCTGGGGTNCTCAGGACAAGACTGACCCCGAGGGGCTGGAGCGTGTCCAGGGCAGGGAACGGAGCTGGGAAGGGGCTGGAGCCCCAGGAGGGGCTGAGGGAGCTGGGAAGGGGCTCAGCCTGGAGAAAAGGAGGCTCAGGGGGGCCCTTGTGGCTCTGCACAACTCCCTGCCAGGAGGGGACAGCCGGGGGGGTCGGGCTGTGCTCCAGGGAACAGGGACAGGAGGAGAGGGAACGGCCTCAGGCTGGGCCAGGGCAGGCTCAGGTGGGATTTTAGGGAATATTCCTTCCTGGAAAGGCTGCCCAGCCCTGGCACAGCTGCCCAGGGCAGGGCTGGAAGCTGCAGGGACGAGGATTCTGGCAGGGATGTCCATGAGCCTGCCCCCCCCCAGCCTCCTCCAGCCGAGCTGCTCCAGCCCAGGGCACAGGCTGGGCTCAGCCCGTCCCAGCAGCCGCTCCCGGGGTCCTGGGGCTGCAGTCTGGGGCAGGATCTTGCTTTCATGTGTTATCTGTCAAGAAGAGCTCAGCTCTGCTAAGACAAATCTCTGAAAATCCTTGAGGAAGGACACGGAATATCTCAGGAGCTGTCCAAGAGCTGACTCTGCCCACTGGATAAGCCAGAGCTGTGGAGGATAAAGCTGGAAAGTGCCAGGTGCTTAACAGAGGGGCTTTATCATCCTCTGGGATGGGAGTGTTGGCAGAAAGATCCAGGAGATGAGCCCCAGAAGAGTGATGGGGTTGATAAGAGAGGGGTGTTATCAGGCCCTGTCCATCAGCATTCACACAGGGCTGCTGGCAGGGCAGGAACGAGAAAATGAAATGCTGATTTGTCCTTATTTCAAATTTAAATGAACGAAAAAGCATTTTATGAGTCTTAAAATGGGAAAACAGGGACTGAAATATGATTGCTAGAACTGCAGAAGCAAAAACCAGCTGTTTGTTGTGCTAAAGTCTGAAAGCTTAGTATTTTAAACACTTGAGACGTGCCACCAGCAATGTCTTAAAGTGAAATATTATCCCAGTCTGTGTTTGTGTACGCACAGAAAATGAGACAGAAGCATTTCTTGTTTCAGTCATGAAGACCCCAGTTGGGATGTGCCCTGTGTCTAATGCAAAACTGATCTTGATGCTGATTTTGACTGAGGTAAATATAAAATATAATATCCACAGGTTGAAAAAAAGAGTCAAGCAATGAACACATGGTAACCATGGCCACCAGCTGTGTAATTCTGAACTGTGGGGATCCTTCCCCAGGAACTGGGGTGCCCTGGCTGTGGGAACCGTGGCCCAAGGAGGCAGAAGGAGACACACGTTCCCTCCCTGCCCTCCACAGCAGTCAGAGTCACCTTTCCCGTCCCCCGACAAACAACTCATGCTAAATACTGTAAACAGCCACAGCCTCATTTCAGACTGCTAAAAATACACCCAGCACTGGAGATTTTAGAGTCAGATCACTTCTGCTGGTGAGGGTGGTGTGGCTCAAAGCAGAGCTGACAGCCCCAGCTCACCGGGCACGGAGGGACAGCGGGGCTGGGATGGGGGCTCGGGGGGCAAAAGGGGGTGAGGGTCTCCAATAACCCTCTGGAACAAAGCATTTCCCAAGGCAGCAGATGCTCTGAGTGGTTCCTAAAAATCCCTGCAGTTCCTCTGTGGGATCTCGCTGTGGTTCCTGCTCTGTCATGGAGAGGAGAAGCTCCAGGGAGAGCTCAGAGCCCCTGGCAGGGCCTGGAGGGGCTCCAGGAGAGCTGGAGAGGGACTGGGGACAAGGGATGGAGGGACAGGACCCAGGGAATGGCTCCCACTGCCAGAGGGCAGCGATGGATGGGAGATTGGGAATTGGGAATTGTTCCCTGGGAGGGTGGGAGGGGCTGGGCTGGAATTCACAGAGCAGCTGGGGCTGCCCCTGGATCCCTGGCAGTGCCCCAGGCCAGGCTGGAGCAGCCTGGGCCAGTGGAAAGTGTCCCTGCCATGGCAGGGTGATCTCTACAGTCCCTCCAAGCCAAACCACTCCAGGATCCTGTGAATGTCCCTGGGTATCCCAGAATCAGAGCAGTGGTGCTGCTCTGACAGTGCAGGACAAGCTTTAGTGACAGCTCCAGAAGCACCCCCCACTTTCAGCCTTCACACACGGCTCGGGTGTGTCCTCAGTGGAATTCCATTTAGACAGAGATAAACCTGATGGTACCAAACAGAAGCACCTGCCCTGAAATACTGCACGGGAAGAGTCCCTCTAATGCCTTGATGGGATGAATGAGGCAGGCGCTGAGCACGGAGAGCTGTGAGTTTAACAGGATGAAATAGCACAGCCCTGATGGACTCGGGTTCTGCTGCAAGGAATAGCTCACCATCCCGAGAAGTATTTATGAGCAAAATTACCGTGAGGGAACAGAATGAAATTTGGCTTGATATATCATCCTTTATACTCGAGTCGTGCCCCATTTCTTTGTGTGGCTGAGGAGTGCAGTCGTGTTGGAAAAATGAAACCTCTCTGAGGAGCTCCGGAGCGATGGATGGGAACAGCCCTGAGGAATGAGCAGAATGGAACAGACAGAGGAGAGATGGGCCCCAGGCCTGGGACGAACCCGTGCTTAACGGGATCACCACCTCATCCCCACCTTTGACCAGCAGAGATGGAGGAAATCAGCCAAGGGAGCAGGGAGTCAATGGCTCTGGGCAGCAGGAGCAGACCCCATCACCCACGGTCCCAAATCATGGCCCCTGGGCCTTCTAGCACTGTCCAAAGGCTCCTGGAGCTCTGGCAGCCTCGGGGCCGTGCCCATCCCCTGGGGAGCCTGGGCAGTGCCAGCACCCTCTGGGGAAGAGCCTTGCCCTGAGCTCCACCCTGAATGGATGAGATGCCCAAGTGAGGCTCAGCCTGTCCCTCCCCTTGTAAGAATCCTCCACACTGACTGCTCTTGGAGCAGCCAGGGCAAAGGAAACCACAAATCCAGCTTGGATTTCTGACTCTAAACCCTTTTGTCTGGTCTGGAAGAAGTGGGATAGCAATGACTGTTGGGGCAGAGGGGAACAGCCACTGGAAGGGATCACTGGAAAGGAACAGGTCAGTCCTGTGATGTTTCAGGGCACCGTGAGTCACACGACTTCGGGTCACACAGCTGGCTCGGGATGGGACGTGTTCAAGGCTGGGACTCCGTCCTCTCCCACATCTGGTTTTGGGTTTGTCTGCAGCAACCAGCAAACCCAACCTTGTTTAGCCTGAAGTTAAATAGACACCAAGCCTGATGCTGGGTCCTGCCTGGGAATCCAAAATTAAACAGGAGAATGGCTCAGGACCTTCCAGTGGACGTGGCAAGCACAGCTTTGGTTAAGAGGACATTGAGAATAAACCATGGAAGTGCCAGAGAAAGCACTGGGAGAAGCAAGCTGCCCTTTCCCTTTCCCTTTCCCTTTCCCTTTCCCTTTCCCTTTCCCTTTCCCTTTCCCTTTCCCGTTCCCGTTCCCTTTCCCTTTCCCTTTCCCGTTCCCCCATCCCTGTGTTGCAGGATGTGGCACAGTTCCCATCTGTGTCCCAGGCCAGGAGGGCTGGAAAGGCTCCTCAGGGAAGGAGAGGCAGGAAGAGCCAAGCACTGAGGCTCTCCGTAGGGATATTCCCACACCGGGAGGTGGGGACGCGCTGGAGCCACCTGCCAGCGTTCCAGCTGGATAAATTCCCACTCCCAGGTGGGGTGAGCAGCACAACTCTGCAGTGCAAACGGGACTGCTGGGGAGCTCGGGTTCTCGTGAAAGCAAAGAGCTCTCGGCTCCTGGAGCAGATCATTCTGGCAGCCTGCAATAACTGCTTCCCTGACAATGTGGCTCTCATTTGTAAGTGTCACACTGGAGACAAGGGAAAGCATTTTAATGTGACAGAAGAATTTGACTTGGGAGCTAATTACTTTAATTTCAGAGAATTTTTGGCTCATCTGCATACTTGACAATTATTTACAACTTACATTGGTAATTAGAGGTTGGGCCTTGTGCTGAAATACTGCAAATGGCTTTGGAGACATTTGCTGATCCTCCTAACTTTGAGAGGAAATGAATTTATTAGTAGTTAATACGTAAAATATTTGTACTTCTGACCTTTTGTTAAACATTCTTCCTATATTTTAAATGATTAGTTGTCAGAGCCATTTTTCTCCAAGTGACGTGTGACATTGTAAATAAGCTCTTGAATTAAGCAGCACATTAAATCTCCGTGTTCAGTGGCAATCTTTGATAGTTCTCATATATCAGGAAGACTTTGTTGGTTCTGCTGTGTTGAGGCAATGTCATACAGCAGCGTGAATGATAATTTTTTACGCTGAACTTCACAGTTTCTGCACGGTTTCCCCATCATTCTTGTGCTCTTGACAAAGGATGTGGAGTTAAGCAGGTTGGAACATGATTTCTCCTTTTTTTGGTGTATGAGGAAGGAAGTTTTTGGCTGGAAGTGCTGGTAGCCTTTCAGCAAATCTTCCACTGAGGTGG
The DNA here is from genome assembly GCA_013398275.1 of Promerops cafer. NCBI lineage: Eukaryota > Metazoa > Chordata > Aves > Passeriformes > Nectariniidae > Promerops > Promerops cafer. The sequence continues at coordinate 36,391 of VZSE01008978.1, forward strand.
TTGGCAGATGATTTCTAAGATGTGGGATTTATTCAGATTTCTGTTGATTTTCCTAAGCATTTCTGGTGGGTTCCTCTTGGTCATATTTCTGCACAGTGCATGTATCCCTCTCTTTTTATAGGACTATTAAAAACCCCATAATCCATGGAAATTTATTCCCAAACTGTGCCAATAGCCAAGGAATTAATCATCAATAGTGTTCTCACTAGAAGAAGGCGGTGGATGAAATAAACAACCAAGTCCAACCGTTTGCTAATTCCAGAAGTTACAGCGGCACCCTGAACCGGCCCCAGGCTGGGCCAGGGCAGGCTCAGGTGGGCACCAGCAGGAATTTCCCCATGGAAAGGGGGCTCAGGAACTGGAACTGCCCAGGGAGGTTTGGAGTGCCCATCCCTGGAGGTGTCCAGGGCAGGGTGAGGTGGCACTTGGAGCTCTGGGCTGGGGACAGGGTGGGCACCGGGCAGGGACTGGACCCAGTGGTCCGGGGGGCCTTTTCCAGCCTCAGTGCATTTGGGATTGGGCGACTCGGGGAGCGGTGGCACCTGCCAGGTCCGCCCTGCGCCCCGGCACCGCTCAGGCGCGTCCCTTGGAGCAGCAGGAGCGCGGGGGAAGTCCCCTGCCCAGCGGGCACGCAGCCCCGCCGCCCCCGAGCGGCCACAGGAGCCGCCCCGGCTCACCCGGCCGGGAGAGCGAGGCAGGTCCCGCGGCGGCTCTGGGTGCCCACGGCGGCTCTGGGTGCCCACGGCAGCTCTCGGTGCNGGCTCTCGGTGCCCACGGCAGCTCTGGGTGCCCACGGCAGCCCTCGGTGCCCACGGCAGCTCTCGGTGCCCACGGCAGCTCTGGGTGCCCACGGCAGCTCTCCGTGCCCGTGGCAGCTCTCCGTGCCCACGGCAGCTCTCGGTGCCCGTGGCAGCTCTCGGTGCCCACGGCAGCTCTCCGTGCCCGTGGCAGCCCTCGGTGCCCACGGCAGCTCTCGGTGCCCACGGCAGCTCTCGGTGCCCACGGCAGCTCTCGGTGCCCTCGGCAGCTCTGGGTGCCCTCGGCAGCTCTCCGTGCCCACGCAGGCAGCGGCCAGCGCCCAGCCCGCGGGCGGGGGGATCGCGGCTCCCAGGGCGCCGTGAGCGCCGGGACAAACATCGCTCACCGCGGGCTGAGCTCTTCGCTCTTCCCATCCTAGAGCGTTTGTCTCCAGCCCCCGACCCCACATTAACTTTTCGCGGCACTCGGGAGCGTTCGAACACTGCCCGAGTCAAATTGTTGCTACTTTTCAACTTGATTGAGATCTTCCCCGAGCCGGCCCCGGCGGCGGCCAGCCCCGGGCTCTCCGCACGTCAGGATGCGGGGGTGTCCAGGTGCTGGGAGGCATCGATGCCCGGGAGGCATCGATCCCCGGGAGCCATCGATCCCCGGGAGCCATCGATCCCCTGGGCTCCTCCTCGCCGCCGTGTGGGGCTCTTCTAATGAAGTGGTTTGTCACTCGGAGCGCACCGTGTGTGTGGCTGCCCCTGGATCCCTGGCAGTGCCCAAGGCCAGGCTGGACACTGGGGCTGGAGCAGCCTGGGGCAGTGGGAGGTGTCCCTGCCATGGCAGGGGGTGGCACTGGAGGGGATTTATTTAAGGTCCCTCCCCACCCAGGATTCTGTGATTCTGTGGGTCCATTTACCTTTAATCACTATTCCCTAGGATGAATTATTTGGGATTGCAGCAGGAGCTGATTTGCCATCGGGAGCACTCTGAGCTCTTGCAGCCGCCTGCGGGTGAGAGGGAATGATTCCCCCACTTCCAGAGCCATTTGGGGTTGGATTTCTGCTGGGGGTCCCTTTCCAGAGCCCCCCACCCTTCCTGCCTGCTGCTGCTCTGCAGCTTTTCCTGCTGGTGGAGGATTTTGCTTCAGGAAGCTTTTCATGCCCTGGCCTTCCCCCACTCACTTTTCAGCTTAATCCTGAGGATTTTGGAGACATTATGGCTCAGCTTTGCATATGTTATTACCGAGAAGAGAGGAAAAAAACCCCAACAGCTGAGATTTCTCAAAGCTGACTGGGAGCTTTAGGCATGCAGGTTCTGTTAAGAGTCATGCCTTTGAAAATCTCTATCAATTAGTACAGTATTTTGGTGCTTTGGGGACAGAGATGGATGCCTTAAAACTGCCTCTGATAGCCTTGGAGACACGTGCAGAAGGTCAAATTCTACTCAAAACCAATCTTTTTTCCTAGTTTGTACCACGTGTAACCCCTAAGCACTAAAATCCTTTCTCCAGCACCTGACTGGGAATTGGACAGTGATAATCTGCACGGAACAGGGTGGGATTTCCACCTCCCTGTAAAACACAGCTCCTTCAGTCAGGAGCTGGACTGGCTCCCTGTGGGTCCCTTCCAGCTCGGGACATTCTGTGATTCTGGGAGAACTGGACACTGAATGGGACGGTGCAGCGGGAGGGAAAGGCTGTGGGTTTGGGACCCTCACACACAGCACCTCAGGCACTGCTCATTCCCGCAGGGTCTCTCCAGCCAGAGCTCTTTGCTTTGACACTTTCTGCGGATTATTCAGACGACTCCCTGTTTTCCCACTGGAAAATCCGCGCCCCGTTTGCTCCAGCGAACACCCTCTCGAGCTTTCCGGAGCCAGCTGTTCTCTGGATTGCCCGGCTTCGGCAGAAACCCATTCTGGTGGGTTTGTGCGGCGGCTCCTTGAGCAGCGGGGCGGGGTGGGATCACTGCAGAGCAACCGGGACCTGGGACGGCGGAGTGCCAGCAATTGCCCCTGCACGGAGGGGCAGCGCTGCCCTCCTGGGAGGTGACTGAGAGAGGAGCACAGAGCTGAGCTGTCCCAGTGTCCCCTAGCGTCACCCCAGGGCCGGCTCAGTGAGCACTGGGGGGCTGGGAGGGAGCAGGCTGCCACTCACCCACTGAGTTCATCTTCTGCTGCCTTTTCTTATGGAAATATCTGACTCAGCAGCTGAAAATGGGAAAGCGTTTTGCACAACTTCCATCTTAGTGAAAAGCATCTCTAAAACTTTAATCAGACGGCTCCACACTGTTCTGTGGATTCAGCGGCTCAGTTAAAATCTGGGCTTCCTGAAAATCATGAGCAGGAGCAGGTGCCAGTGATAAAAGAGTATTTATTTAATTGTTCAGAGCTGCTGCTTGAACCTGTTAGGACCCTGCTCCTGGAAGGCACGGGCCTGGCTCAGCCATCATGTTTCTACCTACAAATTTTGGTGCTGTTTTCTTTCCTCTTGGAAAAACCCACACTCAACCTTTCATGGGTTGCCTGGTGACATGTTAAGAGCTCATCTGGAAAGTTTAAAGGAGGACAAAACCCAGCTTAAAATCCACCTCAATAGACTGGGCCTTGCAACTGTTTGTAGTGAGGGAAAGGAAAAGATGCAGCAGTGCAGCTTTTAAACATCAGGTTCAGAGCAAGGAAATGGCTGATCCTGTGTCATCCTGGGATGTTGTTTTCCATCCTGGCTGGAAATATTGTTGGCAACTCTATCAAAATGTCCATGTTGCACAGATACTCTAAATGCAGCTGGCATGGAACTGAAATTTCCATTTGGTGTGAAATTCAGACAGGGAAAAGACAAAAAAAGAAGAAGTGTTGCCTGGAATGAGATGGGGAGCCTGGAAGGAAGCCAACGTATTTTTTTTCCACTCAAAACTCAACAGGCTTTTATTTGAATTTCTTTAAAACTGACATATTCATGGAGTATTCAAACGGGCTTTTTCTGACAAGTCCCCTAATCCCCCAAGCCTTCCCTCCCTCAACAACCCAAGTTTGTCAGAGCCTTCCCTGCCAGCTGTAGCTGTAGGCTCCTCCATATTCCACACAGAGCTGGGCCCTCCCTGAAGTTCTGGATGCACAGCTCTATATACATTTTAAATCTCTGCACATGGCCACCCATCTCATCGAGATGGATATATGCATATTTATTCCTGTACAATTCCTGTAGTCAGCCAGTTCTGGCTGATCAAACCTTCACTTAAAACATATCCTTCTGTGATAAATACAAACACGGACTGCTCTCTTCCTGCTGGTGAATCACGTTCTGGAATCTCCTGCTTGTCTCCTCTCAGTCCAAACTGGGACTTGTCTCAGTCTCGGGGAAGGTGTAAAGAGGTTGTATAAAGAACAAGGGTACAGCTGGGGCTGGGCCAGGGGGGTTAGGGTGGATTTTGGGAAAGGTTCTTCCCCCAGAGGGTGCTGGCACTGCCCAGATCCCCAGGGGATGGTCCCGGCCCCGAGGCTGCCAGAGCTCCAGGAGAGTGTGGACAGCGCTGCCAGGGGTGCCCAGGGTGGGATTTTGGGGGGTCTGGGCAGGGCCAGGAGCTGGATCAATGATCCTTGGGTCCCTTGCAGCTCAGGATATTCCCTGGTTCTGTGAATACCTGTGTTTTAAACCCCATTAACTGTGGGAAGTTAGAGCTGTACTGGGAAGAGCCCTCCCCGTGTTCCCAAGGTCCCCATGCTGGAGTTCCTACACACAACACACACCCGACAGATGCTGATCCCATCTCAAAAGCCATAAATTGATCTGGACACTGATAAAGCCCCAGCACCAGGGACACTGATGCCCTGAGGCTGAGACCCTCCATCCAGGGTGAGCATCCCTCAGAGGTGGGGAGGAACCTGCGTGCCTCATCCCCAGCATCGGGAGGAAGCAGCAACAGGAGGCTGAGCATCTCTCCACCCTCCACATCCTCCACCCTTCTCACAGCCTCCAGAAGCCATTTCACACCTGGCCCTGCTCTGCTTTCCTGGCACCTCTCAGAAGCACTGCTTGGTTAAAATGTGAAATTCCAGCCAACTGATCGATGTGTGATATTGTAAAATATTCAGGATTCTCAGAGCAGCTTCTTCTCCTAAGTGGGCTTCTCATATTCGTGGGAAAACTCATTAATATTGAAATCCCCACTGACAGAAGGCTTGTAGGCAATACAGTATCAGGAAGAAAACATTCTTGTATTTTACATGCCGGCTTAGAGAGTGGGAATCAATGGACTAAAAACGACCTAGTTCTAGTCCTATTTTTCAGCTGATAGAAAGCAGCTCTCTTGATATTAAATAATGCATCTCTTCAGCAAGCAGTGAATAATATGATTTCGTGTGTTCAAACATTCTGCTGGAGTGACGGTGCAGGCTCTGAACACGCTGGATGTCAGCGAGCACGCCCTGAGACGCTCGTTCAGCTAAAGCAGGAATGTTTACCTAATTCCACACGCTGGCTCCGAGGCTGTGCCTTCCCGGGGTGGTTTACAAGCACAGAGGTCACCTGTTTGCAGCAGCAGGTGACAGCAGTGCTGGAAGGCAGCTATTTCCCACAGGATAGAACTCCCAGTGCTCCCGGGCTGCTGCTGCTCACAGAAACACAGAATTAACGGTGCAGGTGCACGGAGCTGGCTGGAAACAGAAACCAGCTCTTGCTGGCACAGGGAGCCACGCTGGAGTTTCACACCTGCCTGGGTTCTGGAATGCAGCAGCAGTGCCCACGATGTGCTCTGGGCATAAAGCTTTCAGCTGAGTAACAAGGAGGTTTAATGTATTGGTATTCTCGGGATATTCACCTGTTTGATGCCAAACTACTCACGGCAAGATTGATAGCCCTGTATCTGTTTTATCTCTGTGACCTGGGGCAGAAGAGCCTCTGGTGTTCTGGGACTGGGTACTGGAGGGTGCTTCCCCAGCAGCTGATGGAGATGGGGGCTCTGCCTTCCCTCCCAGGCGGGGTTCGGGAGGCAGCGGAGCGGCCACCCAGCACCAGCAGCTCTTAGAACAAACACTCACCTGCTCCTAGCAGGACTTAGAAGTCAAATTTGCGGTGATCCAGGGTCTGTTACCGGGAATCTGATCACCTTTTCATACCCCTCTAGTGTTTTGGAGGGAATTGCACCGACAGGGAGGAGGAAGAGCAGCTGGGCTTTGGCTGATGAGGCACAACTGGCCCTGTCTCTTGCCCCAGGGCTCGTCCCTGCTCCAGAGTCTCCTGCTGCCATGCAGAGCCCTCCAGCTGCAGGACACGGCGCTTTCCTCGCCAACAGACAGAACTAACGGCAAGAAAGAGCACGGTAAATTCCGAAATTCAGTGTCCAACCCTGCAGATCCTCCTCAGACAAAATCACTGATTGATTTAAATGGGATTTGCAACTGCACAAGGAGAGAAAAACTGGAGGGGTTGGCAGGTTTCCCATGAAACAAACAGAGCCTGCTTGAAATGAGGTATTATTTGGTATTCTGGCATATTAAATGTGTTAGATATGCAGAAAGGCAGAGCAGGGAGAAGCAACTGAAGTTCAAGGAGTTGTCCAACCTGCCCAAGTGCTCATTTAAACACACGCTTTTGTTCCTGAGAAAATTAAATAACTTAAGGTCCTTCTCTCTCCGGCTCCAATTTTTATAAAAGTGCCTCATAAGATGTGAAATCATTAATTAAAGAAGATTCCTCAATTATTCTCTCTGACCTGTCACAGTTACTTGTTTAGTCAGCGTTAAGAATTCAGCAACATCTTCAAAGGCTTTTCAAGACACCACCTGTGAACTAATTATGCTGAAGGAGGAAAGATTTGTAAGGAGCTCCAGCTCCTGGCGCCGGCTGACAACACAGATACCAACCCTGGCCCCAGTTTTGTAACTTTCTGCAGCTAATTCTACATGCTTGAAGCACTGTCGCTTCAAATGAGGAGAGTAAATCCCCAACCGTAGGGAAAAGGGCTCCAGCAGAGAAATGCACAGATGTGTCACCAGGGCTCTCAAACACGGCGCTGTTTGCACGAATTAAAAATGTCTTAAATGCTTTGTGCCCTGTTGGGAACTGGGGGGGGGGATCCTGAAAGTTCTCCAGGGTTGCTACAGATTCCTCCCTTCCTACAGAGAGTAACTTCCAAGTTTGGTCTTTGAGGAAGAAAGGGAAACTCAAGCAGTGGTGGTGGAACATCGACCGTCCCGTCAGGCGTTTCCAGCATTTCTGGGGGAGCCTGGGCCTCCAGGTCCCCCTCGCCCACCTGCAGCCAGACACCGCCTGGCTTTGGGGCCTTCTCACAGCCCGTGGCTCAGCACTGAAGCCCTACCAAGGATCTGTGTCCTTCCAGCAGCAGCACCTTCCCCAGGGAGCACATCCCCTGAAGCTGCGCTGAAGTGCTGAAGCATGGTGGTAATTAGCTAATTAGCTGCAGAGCCTTGATTGAGCAGGAAGGAGGCTGATGCTCTGTTTTCTGAGTGATGTGAGCCACCAGGCTAAAGTGAGTTCCTACGGATTATCCACGGTTTGTGCTCCTGCATGAGGGGAGCGGGGCGGGCACAGACCCAAAGGGCTCCTGGCCAAAACCTCCCGGGAGGACTTGAACAAAGTCAGAAATGTTGTCCCTGCTCGTGCAGGGGGTGCAAGGAAACTGGGCTGAGGTCCCTTGCAGCCCAAACCACTCAGTGATTTATGATAGGTCTGATTTTACTGCCATAAGCAGCCATGGACAGATAACCCAGGTTTTCTGCCACCAGCCCCCAGCCCAGCCTGCTGCCCTCACTGCTGATGCTGCAGCACACGAGGGACTCAGTTCCCAACACTCTGGGAAGTTTTTCATTGCCTCTGCAGCTGAATAACTTGGTAACAATAGTGCTGGCATTTTCCAGCTATTTACCAGGCTAAAATTAGCCAAGTAGAGGGACTATCACAGTGTTATTTAATTATGGAAGGCAAACAGAACAGTTCAGTGCAATGTCACTGCTGGTACCAGGGCTCATTTCCAGGAGGAAAGACTCAATAATAAATTTTCAACCATTTTGAGAACTGTCTTTAAAACCTCCTCCCCTTTTCTGTTGTCTTTCAGCAGAACAGATGTTGGTTTTCAACTGCAAACTGAGCTCAGTACTCTCCTTGGTAATTGAAAGTTGGATTTGCTCATGTAGTTTCATAACTATTGCAACTTTAATGATTCCCAAATTTTTCTTCTATTGTGTTGAGAGGTTTTCATATTCTCAATTTCATGTTTGGATAAAGCTCTCTCCATTTAGCACTGTGCTTTCAGAATTAAGAGAGGGATCATTATTAAAGGACTCTATTCCTTTCCACTCCCCCATCGCCATCCTGCTCCCAAAAATACACATCATTTTGCCCATTTGGTGCAAATTTCTGCAGACAAGAACTCAAACACATCTCAAGGCTGTGTTACTTGACCAGCAGTTTTTGGAAGTGAGGGACGACTGTGACTCTGTTGGAGCACTCACTTATGGAGATTAAGCCCAGAAATGTTACTGCAGTCCATTGCAGCTGCAACCACCCAGCGTTATCCCTCCTCCCCCGGCCAGAGCTTGGGACAGGATCAGGCTGAGGCCACTTTCTCAGGAATTGCCACCCCCAGTGCCAAACAGCACCCAGGGTGAGGTTCTCCTATCGCCACTGTGCACGACCGACACTGCGGCGACTCCTTCCTCCTGCTCGGCTTCTCTTAACTCCAGAAATAATTCCCCAGCTTATTTTCAACTGCTTGGTAGCCCAAAGCAACCGTGGGAAATCCCAAGGATAGGGGCTTTTACTGCAAGCACCATCAGCTTTGTGCAGTCCAGTCCCCCCTCCCACGCCGTGGGTTTGGATGGAGACGTCACACAGAGGTTTTGCTGCGGCTCTGGCTGCAGGCACAGGACAACCTCTGCCCCAGAGGAGATGGAGACAGGGCACAGTCTCTGCCCCAGAGGAGATGGAGACAGGGCACAGTCTCTGCCCCAGAGGAGATGGAGAGCTTTGGGAAGCTCTCTGGGGCACAGGGAGGCAGCACCTCTGCCCCCCGAGTGACACCGGAGCGTGCCCTCCCTAAGCTCTTTAATTAAAGCACTGGAGATTTAAACATTTGTCTTGCTGCTCCTGTAGGTCTGAGGGTGCTGGAATCACCTGTGCCTGGTTTTCCTTCTGCAGCCCTCGGTTTAATCTGCCTCACCTGGTTTAATCACCTCTCTTCCTGTGGCTTTCTGGCATTGCAGTCCTTGCAATCTTTTAATCTCAGTTAGGAAATAAAAGTACACATCTGGTCAAGGTTTTGCCAGAGGAAAGCTGTGCTTGCTTTTGTCTCCTGGATGGGATATTCAAACAGAATTGTTCCCTGGGAGGGTGTGAGGCCCTGGCACAGGTGCCCAGAGCAGCTGGGGCTGCCCCTGGATCCCTGGCAGTGCCCTAGGCCAGGCTGGAGCAGCCTGGGACAGTGGGAGGTGTCCCTGCCCTGGCAGGGGTGGCACTGGGTGGGCTCTGAGGTCCCTGCCAACCCAAACCATTCCAAGATTGTGTGACCAGCCCCACTGAGGGTGTCCTGCTGGGGAGCAGCAGCAGGAAATGCCCAGGAAAAGGGGATGCAGCACTCGGGAGCTGCGGAAGGCTGCCAGGCACAAGGAGAGGCGCTCAGCTGCCCCAGCAGCCCTGGCACTGCCAGTGGGGAGCACCTCCCTACAGCTCCTGGCTGCGTCCCAGTCAGACAGTGAGCAACCTGCAAACCCTCAAACCCACGTTTGCCCCAACACCAGCAGGGACTGGCGGGTGAGGTGGCTCCAGAGCAGGGAAGTGCCCACACGGAGCAGTGCCCTGCACACCCCCACCGGGAGACACCCATGGCAGGGACAGGGATGCGGGAGAGGCTGCTCGGAACGGGGAGGACAGGACACAAAGCCTGGAGGGAAGACACACCGATGGAAGCACACGGACGAGGGCACAGTCCAGCACTACCACGACACAGCTGCCCGGGTCAGCCCTGGGCACCGATGGCCGTGAGGCCCTGCAGGCACCGACCCTCCTGCGGGGGATACTGACCTGGGCTTGAGACACGACTAGAGGTAGTAGGCTCAATAATTTCTACAAAAAGGGAAAAGGAAAACAAAAAAAAAAAAAAAAAAAAAAAAAAAAAAAAAATTGGGGGTACCAGCTCCANAAGAAGAGAACATTCGGGAGTTAATCACACATGGAAGACAAGTACAGAATGAGACAGCAAACAGTCATGCAAGAGACAGCACAGTTCAGTCTCGAGTGGGGCTGGGCATCCCCGGCCTGGGACAGAGCTCTGTGCTGGAGCTGTGCCCAGCACTGCTCCCAGCTCCACTTTGTGCCACCAGCAGCACCATCACACTCCCACCGGGCCAGGCTTCTTGGCCCTGGAGATCTCAAGCTCCAGAGCGTTTCTCCTGGGAGGCACTGAAACCTGGCTAAGAGAAGGGCTTTGTTCACTTCACTGAAGGCAATTTCCTCCCATGAATATCAGTCAAGGTAACAATTTTGAACAAAGAATGTTTTAAAGCAATAGTTTTGTGCTTCGGTGAACTTTTAAGAAGTCACATCTTTTTAATTATTGAAGTCTTTCCAGAAGAAAACATTTCTCAGAAACATCAAACCCATTTGGAAGTTGTTTACTTCCCCCAGGGCAACCAATACAAACAGGCAAAGTTAAGAGAAGACACAGTTCTCCTGCATCCAGCCTAATGAAACAATCACCTGTGGCTTTTCATTATAATTTGACTTTAGAATTCATTATTCTGGGCCTTTTTATTAGCTTTGAATAGTGCTATGCAAAATGAAATACCAGTCCCAATTAATCTTGCACGGAAGCAAGCTCCCATCTCAATGCAGCAATTCAATACTCCTCATAAAAAAGGTTTAACAGAATTACCAAGCTCAAAAGATCATTGACCATATCTTGACTATAACAAGAAACTAATGAAAAAAAATGGGAGCGAGTTGACAAGCAGGGATGTGCAGGGAATGGCTGAGCACACACCAGCTCCTGGCCAATTTTGAGGGGTTTTTTTCCACCTACAGTTGCTTTTCAGGCTAATACTGTGCAAACACGAGTCCAAGAGAAATACCAGACAAATATTCCCCCACATAAAAAGTTATGAAGTTTCTTTACCCAACTGCTAAACTTCTGCTAATGCAGATGAATGTTTCCAACCTTAAAACCAATTATTCAACAGCTTGACAAACACACCATGGGTGCTGATGAACCCAAATCGTGTTTTAAAAGGAAAATGGAATCTGAGCTGTGTTACACTTCTAATTGGCATTAAAATCCATGAAGCTGGTGGCACCTTCAGCACAAGAAGGGCTTCAGGTACGGAGGTTTCCTGCCCCTGTGCAGGAGCAGGAGCAGTGGGAGTGCCACTGGATGTCCCACGTCCCTTGGCACCGTGGCAGCTGGGCACTGGGGAGGGAGAGCTGGAGAGGAGGCTGCTCGCCATGCAGGAGCATCCCAGGGATGTGCAGCTGGCTCCAGCGAGGAAGAGGAAGGACGGGGAGGATCCTCTGGGGGCTGCATTGTGCCTCAAAGCTCTGCTCAACTGGCCAAGGCACAAGCAAGGCTCTTCCCCCGAATATTTAACAGGCAGAAAGCAGAATCACCCAGAAATGCAGAAATACGTGAGACGCCAAATTCATTTCAGTGATGCCTAAGTTTGAAGAAAGTTGGACTTTGTAACAGCGGGGTGGATTGGGAAAGGGGGAAAGAGCCACAACGATGCATCTGTGGGGTTTGGACCACTCTGCTGGAAACCCCAAATCTGCGGGGGCACAGGGAGGGCCTGGCTGCCACCTGGACCCCTGCAGGGACAGCAGGGATTGTCCCAGCCAAGAGGAGCTGCTGGGGCTGAGGGGAAGGAAATCAACACGAGGGAAAAGGGAAACCCAGCACGAGGGAAAAGGGAAAATCAACAGGAGAGAAAAGGGAAAATCAACATGAGGGAAAAGGGAAAATCAACATGAGGGAAAAGGGAAAATCAACACGAGGGAAAAGGGAAACCCAACACGAGGGAAAAAGGAAACAACACGAGAGAAAAAGGAAACAACACAAGGGAAAATGGAAATCAACACGAGAGAGAAAGGAAACAACACGAGGGAAAAAGGGAAACCCAACATGAGGGAAAAGGGAAAATCAACACGAGGGAAAGGAAACTCAACATGAGGGCAAAGGGAAAATCAACACAAGGGAAAAGAGAAACCCAACATGAGGGAAAAAGGAAACAACACGAGGGAAAAGGGAAAATCAACATGAGGGAAAAGGAAACTCAATAAGAGGGAAAGGGAAATCAACACGAGGGAAAAGGGAAATCAACACGAGGGAAAGGAAACTCAACATGAGGGAAAAGGGAAATCAACACGAGGGAAAAGGGAAACAACACGAGGGAAAAGGGAAATCAACACGAGGGAAAAGGGAAATCAACACGAGGGCAAAGGGAAACAACACGAAGGCAAAGGGAAACTGACCACAGCAAATGCTCCCACCCCAAAATACTCCCCTGGGAAAGGAGGCTTTGCCCCTGCATGGAGCAGCCCTGACTTCAGCAGGAGAAACAGGAATTGGGGTCAAACAAGAGACTCAGAGAAAACAAAAACCTATCAAGATTTCCTCGATTTTGTATTTTAATGGCTGTTTTTAAAGTGTGACAACAATCTCAGTGCTCCTTAACTTCTCCCAAACCTTCATGCTCTGAGCAATTACAGCCTGCTCCTCATGGATGATTCTCAGCCTGCCTCAAATGTGTTGTGCAATGATGACAAAAGTTATTTTTCTGGCTACCTTAAGTTAGCAGCATCTTTTCCTGGGAATTTAGGAGTCAATCCTCGTGACTGTGGCTTCCTAGGAAAGGAGAAGTTCCTCTTGCTGCAGATGAACACCATTCTTTCCAACAACCAGGCAAATGAACACATTCAGTCAGTACAATATTGCATTAAAAGGCAAGAAGCCCTACCCAAACCAGCAGGGGTTGTGCTGGGATCGTGTCTCCCTGGGAAACATCGGATCCAGACTTAATTATAGGTGCTTAAGGTAGCATAAAGTCACTGATTCCTGGCAGCACTGGGGCTGGAGCGAAGGCGGTGATTTCATGTATTATTCTTGCAAAAAATCTCATTTTTAAATACATTATTAGATCAAGGCATTGGAGAGACGGATCTATTTCTAGTTTCAAGTTCTAGAACTCTTTGCAAATCTTTATTCATGAAAATGTTCAGGTCTATAGAGAGAAAACAAAACCAGCTGGTTTTGTGGAAGCATGCTAGGCTGGTTCATTCAAATTAAAATTTGTTAATGACTCCTTAGGAGCCCTGGGAGGCAGGGATGCGTGGGCAAGAGTGGCACTATCTGTACTGCACTTTCCTGGGACCCCAATCCTGCAGTTCCAGGACTGCTCAGATTTCCAAGGGTGCTTGTGGAAAAAGAATCTGCAAGTCTAATGGAAACCCATGCCTTCCTGTGCCGGTTCTGTGGCTGCAGTGGGGAATTCTCCTCCAGCTGAACGTTGGGGCTTTGTTTCCCAAAGCAGAGGGAGAGCAGCGAGTGGCCAGCAGCTCCTGGAGGGCCCTTGGCAGGGCTGGGGCTGTGTGTGCAGGACCCCGTGTGCCCTGCAGAGCCACCTCCTCTGGCCACCCAGGACAGCCAAACCCAGCTCGGTAGGTTAAAGCAGAGCTTGAAGTCAGGCTGGGCTCAAAAACATAAACCCAGGAATGTTCTGGGCACAGGGATACTGGCACAACATCCCTGGCTGCCAAACCTCCCTGGAGAAGTGGGGATTTCTGCCCAGCTCTAAATACAGCAATGCCCCGACCCCCGACTGCCCTCCTGGCCTGAACGTGTCAGCAGAGGGATTTGCACTCATATCCAAGCTGAACCTGCCCTGGTGCACTGGGAAATGCTCTGGCAGGTGCTGGTGGGGCAGCCCAGCTCTGCTGGGAAATCTGGGGGCAGGAGTCTCCAGCACGTTGTCATGGGAAGAAGTAAAGCCTGATGTTCTCCCCAAAACCAGTCTTGGCTGGGGGTGGTGAGCCGGGTCTAACGCTGGAAATAACCCAGACAGTCAGCAGCTGAGAGGGTTTAAATGGAGTGGGAGAATAAACCCCACGGATTGGTAGCTGCAGCCCTAATCCTCAAAAGGAAAACCTCTGGAGAATGTAAGCACTAAAGGCAGCTGGGCCAAGGGGTGAGGTTAAGTGTCAAGGACGTTTAGTGCTGCCTTTTACCAAAGCATGGAGATTGTGTCTAGAAATTCCTTTCTGATCCCAGGCAGAAAAGAGCTGGCAGAGAAAACCTCTTATCAAAACAGGAAACCATCCCATGAAAGGCTCCCCAGCACAAGGAGGCAGATTACAGGGAACAAAAGGAACTGGCTGCAAAAAGGCCCTGTGTGGGAAAGCCAGAACTGCAGCTCAGGAAGGGAACCACCAAAGCAAACCTGAGGGAAGGCACTCCCTGACCCCAGAGACTGCAGAATCATTAAGGCTGGAAGAGACCTCCAGGATCATCAAGTCCAAATTAAACACCACCATGTCCACCCAACCACGCAGTGAAGGAATAAGGTACCTTGAGAGAAAGAGCCCCTCTGCTCACAGAGAAATTCAGCATGGACCCAAACCTATTTTTGTCTGTTTTATCACAAGCTGAAACCCTGGCATTCTGCATAAAAACATGGAAATGGAAATTGCCAGACCAAAGTTAAAGCAAAATTCAATCAGCTCAGGAGGCTGAGGTCAGAGGGATTTAAATATGTTTGCACATAAAATCGTCAAAACAACAGTAAATTCCTCGGCGGGGGAGGAGAGCGGGGACAGCGGGGCTGAGAATTACAGACGTGTTCGAGGAGGGCAGGACCCACAGCTGCAGCTTCCTGACACCCAAGCCTTGGGAAAAATATGAGCTGGAAGGAGCTATTAGAGGATACAGGCAGGTAAAAACAAGCAAGTAAATAAACCCTGACTTTTAGTTTACCAGAGGCCAATTACTTGTAATTATTTGCCCAGCAAATCTCCTTGTACGTGGCTGGGAAGGCAGCGATTCATCAGCCCCTGTTTGGCCGAGCACAGGGAACAGACTGGGGCAGATTCCTGCAGAAATCCAGCGGGGCTCTGCAGCTCTGCAGCCGGGCTGTGCTCACGCTGCTCCGCCTCGGAGCTCCCGAAATAAACCCCTGTGAGCTCCTGTGAGGAGGAAACTCGATTAATTTGGGCAGGGATTACCCGGGGGAGCAGCCTGCAGGGGAGGGATCGGAGCACTGACCCCGCAGCCAAGCCCAGCCTTCCAGCCCCGAGAGCCCGGGGAGAGCTCCGCAGGGAGCAGAGCAGCGATTCCAGGCGGTCCGGGGCCGGAGAGCCTCTGCCCCGCGGGGACACCCACCCCAGAGCCTGCCGGGGCACTCCCGTGTCAGCCCCTCGCCATTTCGCCCACCGCAGTGCCCGTGCCCCTCCCCAGCTCCCTGGAACCCCCTCCCAGCACGGGCTCAGCACCAGCCCGTCCCTGGGACCAGGTCTAGAGCTCAAGCTGGGAGTCCCAGTTTCTGTTAGAGTGGTACTGCTGTGCCCACAGAGTCCCAGAGTCCCAGAATCCCAGAGAATCCCAGAATCCCAGAATCCCAGAGAATCCCAGAATCACAGAGAATCCCAGAATCACAGAACCACAGAACCACACAGAACCACACTGAATCACTGAATCACTGAATCACACAGAACCACAGAACCACAGAACCACAGAACCACACAGAACCACACAGAACCACAGAACCACAGAACCACAGAATCACACAGAACCACAGAATCACACACAATCACAGAATCACACACAATCCCAGAGTCCCAGAATCTCCAGGCTGGAATCACCTCCAAGATCACCGAGTCCAGCCCAGCCCCATCACCCCAACCAAACCCTGGCCCCAGTGCCACCCCCAGTCTGTGTCACCCCCACCCAGGGATGGTGACTGCAGCACCTCCCCGGGCAGAGCATCCCAGGGCTTTATCTCCCTTGCTGGGAAACCCTTTCCCAATGCCCAGCCTGGATTTCCCTTGGGGCAGCTTAAAGTTTGGGGCAATTAAAGCTGCTGGAGGGATACCAGGTTTTAAAAACGAAAAATGTGCTTTATTGTGAGTAAAGCCACGCCTGATTCCTGGTTTGGGGAATAAAAAGCAATGCTATGATGAATCCTTGGTGTCCTTCACTGTTTCAGTGGCAGGAAATCCAACCTGTTTTCCAAGGAACAGAAACTCTGGAATGTTTCATTGCTTTCTGCAGCCGCTCACACGTGATTTTGGTCTCTGCCACTCCTCAGGGGTTTGTCAGGGGAGGTCTGGGTTGGATTTTGGGAAAGGTTCTTCCCCCAGAGGGTGCTGGGCACTGCCCAAATCCCCAGGGAATGGGCACATTCCCAAACCTGCCAGAGCTCCAGGAGCTCTCAGGGATGCCCAGGGTGGGATTGCTGGGATTGTCCTAAGGAGAACGTTTCCCAACAGGAGAATAAAAAAAGCTTCTTTCATTTCCATCTGCATCAGTACAATTGTTTGACTTTGATATTTCGACTTGGAGGAATCAATAACTGGACCAAAACACAACTGGCAGTTAAATACCAACTTATTAGTTAATTAAAAAAATGCTCATAACTGCTTCAATTTATGACCTTTGATAATTAGCTGGGTTTATTTAAGCTAATCTCCCCCAGGCTTCATCAGCTTTGTTAAAGATTAATGATTTATTGTGAAATCGAGGTCTTTAAGCCTAGGGAAGCCAGAGCCTGTTTGAGTACCACGAAAAATGGAAAAACACTTCATAATAAATCTTTTGGATGGAAACTGTGAGTGGATGGGGCAGAGACGTGACCTTAATTTATTCTGTGTCTTTCTCTCACCCTTAATATTTTGCAATTACAATTAGAGTTTTTCTGCAGGTTTGAGTTATTACACCTTAATTGCCTCATAATGGTTTATTTTATTTAAATGGTTTATTCTTTTATTACAGGATGATAAATATTTAATAGCTCTACACCGGTGAGACGTTAAAAAAATAATAATGGTGAACTTGAAGTCTGAGGCCTGAAATTGCCAGGGAGTTTTCTCACTCCATCCTCCAGCAGCTCAACACCTCCAACTGATTGTTTTGCTTGATAGCAGGGGCTTCTCAATAAATATTCAAATATTTTTGAGGCTGTAGAAAACCACATTATTGACAGCTTTTCGTGCCCTGTTGTAAAAGAAGTCCAATGGAAGGTAATTTTGAAGAGACTCCAGGTCTGTGGACTCCAGCCCCGAGTCCCAGACTTGTCCTCAGCTGGCAGCACAATGGGATGAATTTCAAATTTGACTTAAATTCAGATGGAATTTGATTTCCTTATGGAAAGGCAGAGAAAGATACTAAACACATTGTTTTAATGCCCCAGTCTACTAAATGCTTATTTATTTATTTATTTATTTATTTATTTATTTATTTATTTATTTATTTATTTAACAAGTTCCAGAGTGAACCATCATGTTTTATGTAGGATGAACGATTTTATAGTGTGAAAAAAAATTAATTTAATTTAGTTTAACTCAATTTAATTTAATTTTAATGTGAGGGGTGGCATTATGTGTGTGTGTGAACCAGCAACAGACAAATTTATATTTTAATTAAAAACATTCAAAATAGTATTTTAATTAAAGGTCACATACTTGATTCTCTTGGCAGTAAAAATATGTGGTTTCCATCCTCACTCTCACAACAATTTCACATCTATAAGACACTGGTACATGCTTAAGGCTTTACCTTTCTCAGGACTGCCTGTATTTTGAATAAATGAATAAATCAGGGAACTTTGTCCTCAGCAAATGGATGCTGGCAAAAGCAGCCATTCATCTGCAGAAATACACCCACTAATGTGAGGGCACGTCTTTGCACCAGTGTTTACAGCACTAAAGCATTGCCAATGAGAAAGTGCAACACAGGGAGGAAAAGTCTACTAAACTAACCCCGGATTTTGTCAGATTTGAGAAACAAAGGGGAGCAGTGAGGTCCTTACAGGTTTCAGAAGGACCCTCAGCACCTGCAGCCCACCGAGGTGAGCCTGGAGAGGCTCCTGCCAAGCAAAACCCAGAGGAAAAAGCCCAGAGCAGGCCAGGGCTTCGTGGGGCTGGGAGAGCAAAGGGCAGTGGGCTGGTCTGATATCAGATGCCAAATCCCAAAGAAGCTCTCCCCACTCTGGGCCCAGCTACAAGACACTTTGGAGCACCACCAAAACTGAAAGGCAATAAAAAGCACAGGCAATCTGCAGTCTCTGTGGAGGAGCTGTGCTTATGAAACACTCCACATGGTTTACAGTATTTTTCCTGTAATGAGGATGAGAAAAGCACTGCTGGGGACGTGATCTGTGCCACTGCCTTCCCCTGGGGCAGCGAGGGGCTGCAGCCAGGCCCCAGGGCAAGTGCACGGCTGAGCCACCAGCAGCCAAGGGAGAGGCTGGAGCGCTTCCCGCTGCAGCCCAGCTGTGCTGGGTGCTGAGCACCCATCCCCGCTGCAGCCCAGCTGTGCTGGGGTACCTGAGCACCCATCCCCGCTGCAGCCCAGCTGTGCTGGGTGCTGAGCACCCATCCCTGCTCCAGCCCAGCTGTGCTGGGTGCTGAGCACCCATCCCCGCTGCAGCCCAGCTGTGCTGGGTGCTGAGCACCCATCCCCGCTGCAGCCCAGCTGTGCTGGGTGCTGAGCACCCATCCCTGCTGCAGCCCAGCTGTGCTGGGGTACCTGAGCACCCATCCCCGCTGCAGCCCAGCTGTGCTGGGTGCTGAGCACCCATCCCTGCTCCAGCCCAGCTGTGCTGGGTGCCTGAGCACCCATCCCTGCTGCAGCCCAGCTGTGCTGGGTGCTGAGCACCCATCCCTGCTCCAGCCCAGCTGTGCTGGGTGCCTGAGCACCCACTCCTGCTGCAGCTCAGCTGTCACTGCCCACCAGGGGAAGCATCTTCCAGGGTCCCACAGGCAATGGCAGCAAAGGGCACCCCCGGACTGCAGGGATGAGCCACGTGCACGTGGGAACCAGCAGGGCAGTGCAAGGCAGAGCTGGTGGCTGTGGCTGCCCCTGGGGCCCCGGCAGTGTCCCAGGGCAGGCTTGGAGCAGCCCTGGGAGGTGGAAGGGCATGGGCCTGGAGGTGCCTCCCAGCCCCTCTCCAAGGCAACAATAAAACATGTTTGTAATTCAAATGAGTGGAGGAGGAGGAATGTCTTTGCTCGTGGAGGAGGAAAAGGAACATTTCCGTGTAGAACACCTGGCCCTGCTGCTCTGAGCACGACATTCCACGAGGGCAAGGTCCAAGGTCCTGAGTGGACCCCAGTCCTGCTGCTGTGTCACCCGTGTGCTCTCTGTGCCAAAGCCAGGTGAAGCAGAGAGAACCCCACTGAATTCCATACATTTGGATATGTCTACCTCACCAAAGGCACATGAAAGACAACGCTTTGATTTAGTTATTCAAGCTACAGCGTTCTAAAGGATAAACAGTATTTGCTCACTAGTCCTCATTCCCCATTTCAGATTTTTCCAGGGAAAACTGCTGCTTTAATGATTTTTACAGCTGTTGAGACCATAACAAAATGAAGAAAAAGTGACAAAGTTGGCTGTGTCCTTTGAGCTTGGTCTTTCATTCATATGGATAAATGGAAGCTCATGAATAATGCAGACCTGGAAATCTGTTAGCATTTTCCTGCTCAGAAACATATGATTAGCACTGCTCTGACTCCCAGTAATGATATTCCTGTTCTCAGAGGTCACTCTTTAAATCTGCTCAACTGTGGCTGTATTTCTGGAGATAAACACGGCAAAACAGGCACTGGAGCTGCAGCAGGGGACACCTGTGCAGGTGCAAGTGCTGGGGCACCAGAGGCTCGTCTGTCACTGACTCGGGGAGTGCTGGAGCCCCCCGTGCCGTGGGAACACAGGGCTCAGCACAAGCCCAGCTGCAGCAGGAGACCCAGCAACCCACACAGTCCCACTCTGGGTTTGAGGGACCTCAGAGCCCACCCAGTGCCACCCCAATTCCATGGCAGGGACACCTCCCACTGTCCCAGGCTGCTCCAGCCCCAGTGTCCAGCCTGGCCTGGGGCACTGCAGGGATCCAGGGGCAGCCCCAGCTGCTCTTGGCACCCTGCAGGGAACAATTCCTGCTCAATATCCCATCCAGCCCTGCCCTCTGGCAGTGGGAACTCATCACCACATTTACCAGAAAGCCAGAAGAAGGAACCAGAGGAATCTGCCTGAGTTACACGGGAGCAGCAGCTTGGACACGGGGAGCTGCCTGGGGAGGGTTCCCATGAACTTCGGGTCCCCAGCCTCGCAGGGTTTGTGGTCCATCTGTGCCCAAGGGACGGTCCCTGTGGGGCTGGGCTCGCTGTGCCTTGGGGCACCCCAGGGAGGTGCTCCCCTGCCTGGGGAACTCCGATTTCTGAGCCCACCACCTCCTGGAGGGTTCCCTGGCTGAAGGGCTGCTCCTGCAAGCTGCTGCAGCTCTGGAGCACAGGCATGGACACCCCTTCCAGGACAGGAGCCACTGTCACCAGCAGCTCTCCCTCACCATCCACGGATCCCCACCAGGCTCAGAGCGAGCCCCCATCCCCGCACGGGTCCAACACGTGCCCAGAACTGGAAACTCTTCAACTGCTCTGCTATTTGCTTTCACTGGCACAGCAATTTGTGAATAACTTATTTAGTAATTACTGTGTAATTATAGCTCTGCTGATCCCTGACGAGCCGAAATCCACAGACAATGCCTATCAAATGAATCATTACAATCTCTATAAATTACACAGGAGATGTGCCCATGTCATGATGAGATTCATGAAATGACTACAATTTCTGTGAAAGGAGATTAATTAAGATGGAGTTAGAGTTTAAGAAGGAGCAGATAATCCTGCCCCTGTGCCCAGCCCTGGAGGCACCTCTGGGGTGCTGTGTCCAGCTCTGGCTCCTCAGCACAGCAGGGACAGGAGCTCCTGGAGCTGAGGAAGAGCCTGGAGCATCTCCGTGCCCAGGAAAGGCTGAGGGAGCTGGGGCTGCTCAGCCTGGAGAGGAGCCCCAGCTGAGAGGGGCCCTCAGCCCTGGGTGTCCCTGTCTGTCCCTGTCTGTCCCTGTCTGTCCCTGGGTGTCCCTGGTTGTCCCTGTCTGTCCCTGGGTGTCCCTGGGTGCAGGAAGGGGCAGAGCAGGGCCCAGGCTCTGCTCCAGGGCCCAGCAATGGCACCAGAGGAACCGGGCAGGGATCAATCCCAGGAATTGCCCCTGCACAGGAGGCAGAATTTCTGCCCTGGGCAGTGCCAGCCCTGAGCAGATTGTGCAGAGGCTGTGGAGTCTCCTCTCTGGGACGTTCCAGAACCGCCGTTCCAGCCCTGTGCTCTGGGAGGGCACCAGAGGAGCCCTGCGGTGCCTCAGCCGGGCCCGCCCGCGCTCCAGGCCTTGGCTCGGGCCTTGCGGCGCAGCGGGGCAGGAACGCTCGGGGCAGGGGAGAGGAGCTCAGCAGTGACCCCAGAGGGGATTCCTGCCGTGCCAGGCGGCTCCCAGCGAAGCACGGCCGCCTGCCCTTGGCGCAGACGCCTCCTGGAAGCCCGGCCTGCTCTGCAGGGCCTGCCCAAACCCTCAGGGCAGGGCATCTGGAAAAGCACTTCCAAAAGTGCCTTTGGAACGGGCATCCTCTGTACAACATTCTGCTCTGACGTTAGCAGGAGCCGACTTTTCAAACTTGATTAAGATGAATAAATTGAATTACCTTGATGTAGAAGCTGAAGAAATGCACAGAACTACCTTTTTAAAATTACATTAAAAAAAAACCCCACGACCAAAAACCCCCACGTTTATGTCCCCTTTGATCCAGATAAGCCACAGTTTATGAATCTGTTCATAAATTTCCACTCCTGCACGCATTTCCTCACGTACTTGCAGCACGCTGGACAGCTCAGCACCAGCCTCAGAAACAGGGCTGGTGAAAGATGGACAATTTATTGACTAAATTAAAGCTGCTGCCTCGTCATAGGGTGCAGCCACTCCATGAGATTTGCTCCTTTCTTCCTCAGTAATTTAAAACTTTTCTTCTTTCCCTTAGAGTATAATTTTAACTGAATAAATTAACAGAATTTAAATGATCCAGTTCTCATGTTTGTGTTTTATTTTTGAATAAAGTTAGTAAGTCTAAATATTGCCAAGCCTAAAAATCTGAATAATTTATAAGAAATGGTCTCTACAGGAACAGTGCCTTTCCCCACAGTAAAATTCAGGTTATTTCTGTAGGTGCTTCATGGCAGGAAACTCAAAAGTCAAGAAATCAGCTTTGTTACTTTAGATATGTAGGGAGAAAAGGAAGTTTCTGAAAGATTCCTTACAGGCCTTTTTCTGTGAATAGTTCTGATATCACAAATCAAAGCCTCTGATGCCAGTGCGTTCCACCCGAGGCTTGGAAGAGCCCTGAGAAGAGAAAGCTTTTATGCTCAATTCATGATTGCAAATCCAGTCCAAATCTCCACACATAAACCTGGAGGTGGAATTAAGGGTGGCAGTAATTGAGCTCTTGATTTTCGAGGCTCGTTGAGGCACCTCAGCATTCTGTTACTTCTGTGGTTCAGCACAGAGGTTAATTAGTGCTTGTAGGGCTCACTGAAAACCTCTTGGTTTTAATCCTCTGAAGTTATTTTTAGCTTTCTTGCAGCCAAAAAAAAAAAAAAAAAAGGGATTTATTTTTTTCCCCTTCCTCTTTTCCTTCAGCTCACCGAGTGCCCAGACACCGAGGAACTCCCAGCAGCTGCCAGGAAGATGCAGTGGAAGCTGTGGAATCACCATCTCTCTGTATTTTCTGGTAATCTCTGAATTACAAACACTTGACTCGGTAGAAGCACACAAACTTTACGGGTAAATGTTTGGGTTTAAGCAAATGCTTTTGTCAATTAACCCAGAATTTGTCTGGGAAATTATTTCAGATTTGGCATTTTCCAACCTGTTAGATTATTTGCTTAAATACCAAAGTCTTGGGTTTAAAATCTATTTTCTGATCTCTCTGAAAACTCAGGATATCCTTGATCAATATCTAATTCCTTTGTAAAGCCCCCTGAGCTTTGCTCCACGACTCAATATGAAAATAAGTTCTGCACTTAATAGCCTTCTAATGAAGAAGTGCTTTGCATTGGGTTTAAAATTCGTCCCTGATCAGTGTAAGTGACTCTCTCCTGGGCCTGTGTTATGAGAAAACTTCCTAATGCACCTTCTCCGGGCTCGCCAATATTCCAATAACCCACTTTTCCTGCCCAGGATAGACAGTAATTGCCTTTAGCCCCTTCCCTTGGGGATTGTTTCATCCTCTGTTCCCTACCTCCCCTTTCTGAGCCTCCTCCCTCCCCCCTCCCCAAGTTTTGAGGCAAAGTTTGTGTTCCAGACTGAGCTGTAAAATATATTTATATCATTATTTATAGTGCTATTTATAGCACTTCTTGTCTTCATCCCGTTTGTTACAGAAGGTATTCTTTGGATAATCCATCTTTTTTTTAAATTTACTTTGAGGTTTTCTACTCTGAGAAGAAACTCGAGTTACAGCGAGCTCTGACCACGGGTGCTCCTCACGCTGAGGGGGCACAGGCCGGGAATTAAATTCCGTGGATTTAATGGAATGTTTGAATCAGGGCCAGGGTGGGACTGCGGGGTGTCTGTGCAGGGCCAGCAGTTGGATCAGTGATCGCTGTGGGTCCCTCCCCACTCAGGATATTCCCTGATTTTATGGTAATTAACTGACACTTGAGATGAGGATTTGGCCACGCTTCAACCCCTCTGATTCAGCCAGCTGGGTGAGAAGATGAGTCCAAAGCCCACGAGCTGTGGGTGACTGCAAAATGTGTGCAAAAAAACCACAAATGGAACAGACCAGAGCATCAGGGCAGCCTCAGCAAGAACCCTCAGCAAAGACCCCCGGGCTTTTGCTTGATTTTTATTTGATTTCTCCCTCATCCACTCTCAGGCCTTTAAATTTCTGCTAAATGTCAAGGAGAAACTTGTGTTCCTGGCCTTGCTCAAACGGGTTATTTCTGCCTCATCCCATCTCAGTCACTTATTGTCATATAATTCATAATAAAGCTCAAGCTGGAAAATGGATTTAGAGAAAATTCCTTCATAACTCTCGGTAATTGTTACCTGGAGCGGCAGTTGGCATCCATATGGAAGGAGCTCAAAGCCAACATTTAACAGAATTATTATGACTTAGGTGAGTGGGGATTTGGCCCTTTATCCAGCTCTCTGTGACGAGGTGAATCCGAGGTGCCGCGTTCCAGCAATCTGCTCTGGAACGGCCGCCCCGGTCCCTGCCGCGGCACGGAGCCTGCGCCTCGGCTGAGCAGCTTTCCCCGGGGGACAGGGGACAGCAGCCAGGGTGTCCCCTGTCTGGGCATCCCGCGGGCAGTTTCCAGGGCTGCAGCCTCTGGCAGCAGGAGCGCTGCGTCCCGGTGCCCCGGCTGGATGCACCTGGGTCTCCGCGGAGCTGGCCGTGGATTTACGGCCCTGCTGCTCTGCTGCCCTGGGTCTCAGCAGCTGGGCGCACATCCAGGACGGGCCCTGGAGCAGCACGGCCTCTCCTGGAGCAGCACGGCCTCTCCTGGAGCAGCACGGCCTCTCCTGGAGCAGCACGGCCTCTCCTGGAGCAGCACGGCCTCTCCTGGAGCAGCACGGCCTCTCCTGGAGCAGCACGGCCTCTCCTGGAGCAGCACGGCCTCTCCTGGAGCAGCACGGCCTCTCCTGGAGCAGCACGGCCTCTCCTGGAGCAGCACGGCCTCTCCTGGAGCAGCACGGCCTCTCCTGGAGCAGCACGGCCTCTCCTGGAGCAGCACGGCCTCTCCTGGAGCAGCACGGCCTCTCCTGGAGCAGCACGGCCTCTCCTGGAGCAGCACGGCCTCTCCTGGAGCAGCACGGCCTCTCCTGGAGCAGCACGGCCTCTCCTGGAGCAGCACGGCCTCTCCTGGAGCAGCACGGCCTCTCCTGGAGCAGCACGGCCTCTCCTGGAGCAGCACGGCCTCTCCTGGAGCAGCACGGCCTCTCCTGGAGCAGCACGGCCTCTCCTGGAGCAGCACGGCCTCTCCTGGAGCAGCACGGCCTCTCCTGGAGCAGCACGGCCTCTCCTGGAGCAGCACGGCCTCTCCTGGAGCAGCACGGCCTCTCCTGGAGCAGCACGGCCTCTCCTGGAGCAGCCAGGGCTGCGTGCTCAACGTGGACGTGGTCAGAAATGCCCCGGGGAGCACAGAGCACGGGGAGAGAAAGCAAAATCCCCTCTGATTTAAGGGAAGAGGCAGAGCCTGGAGCTCCTGAGCTCCCAGGGGGGACGTGCTGGAGGCCTGGGCTTTGGGAATTGCACCAGGAGCCCTCTGCTGTGGCCTGGGTGTCCCACACCCTGCACAGGAGCCAGGGCAGCTGCAGGGCTCAGATGTGTGAGCAGCCCTTCACGGGAGCGTTTGGAATTCCCCAGAATGGATTTCAGATCTATGCCCTGTCCATCACCCCTCCGAGGGAGAGGCTTCCCCTGCAGCCCAGCAGGGGCTGGAGGAGCTCAGGACAGTGGCTGCACCCAGGGGCAGGACTGGGAGGCATGAAGGGAAAACGAGCTGCAGGGCACCAGTTCTCTGCACAGTGATGGCTCCAGGAGACCTTGGGCTGGATCCAAACCTTATTAAATCAATAACTGTCCTTGGACTGGCTGCAGCAGGCTCCTAATGAGAACAGGAATTTTCATTTCCGTTTATAAATATATATATACCTACACACACTTTTTATATTATATTTTCTGATGCAGACCAGCCTGCCTGGCTGAGACAGAACTATGCAAATCGAAATTTGATTTGCTTTCCAGGTCGGTATCTGAGAGATAAAATAGCAAAATCTTTCTTGGGTAATTGGACAACAGCAGAAACTGTGGACACAAAGGGAATTTCCCTGGGGAGTGTATTTCTCTCCAGAACTGTCAGATTTGGTGGGCCAGGCAAAGCTGTCGAGCTAAAACTGAGCAGAAGCCTGACACACACCCAAAGGCACTGAGACGTGATTCCTCAGTCAATAAAACGAAACTGCTGAGTTTAGGGATGACACTGAACTTTGAGAACAGGGCAGCGCTGGCACGTTAATTAATTAAGTCTGTGTAAATTCCTGATGAGCCTGCCCGCACCCAGGCTGGGATCTGGGGGAGATGCCACGGGGGATGCGGGCCTGAGGCTGGCAGGGAGCCCACGCCCGGCTGCAGCCGGGGACGCTGCGGGCAGAACCACCCCGTGCACTGCCCTGTGCCCGCCCTGAGCCCCACCCCAGCGCTCCCCGCTCCTGAGGAACCCTGCTCCCTCTCCTTCCCCAGGGCTGCGCTGGCCGCACCGGGCTCCAGAAAAACCCAAAGCAAAGGCAGCGAGGCGAGGAAGGAGCAGGACTGGGAAATGCCCACCATGGGGAGGCCGTGTCTGGGCCGCAGGCAGCGAGCAGCAGCAGGGCTGCGCCCCAGCTCCCTCACTTCTCTCAGGGTCACTCAGGCTGGAAAAGACCTCCGAGACCATCGAGTCCATGGTGAGGAGATCTCTGGAGCCCCCTTAGGTCTGCTCCTGATTGCCAGGGCTTGGCAGAGCAGGAGGCAGCGCCAGGAGTGACCGTGGGGACGGTGCCCTGGGCAGGGTCACAGCAGGGCCCTTTCCCCCTTTGCACAGACCCTGGAGCCAACACCAGCAGCTGCTGGTGCCACTGGGAACCACTGAGAGCGATCTACACCGAGCTCATTTACATTTGGGGGAGAATATTCATTTTATTTACCTTCCCGATCTGCGGCCGATGTATTGGGAATATTAATACACGAGTTTAATTAGGAACCTCCGTGTAGGAACCGGCATGCAAGGCAATCAACACATGGAAATTGAGGGCACGGTCTGGTGCCTCCGGAATGCTGGAGACAAGATCCCAAACGTGTGGCACCAACCAGGAGTGCACAATCAGATGCTTGCTCAGTGAAGTCCTTGCGTGATGAAATCAGCGCAGAAAATACCACCACACCCCTCTCACAAGGCTCCTTCTCCTTCCAAAGGTCACTCCTGACCTCTTGGGCAGCTCTGCACAATTATTTACATTTTTTCATAGTTACTGGCAATATATCTGAGGATTCTGTGTAAGCCTGGACATTGGTAACACCTCTGGATCACAGAACCAGCCATGTAAAGAACAATTTCTCTGGCAGCTGTTAGGAAAGGACAAGGATGCTCCCTGTGGATTGCAAAGCTTCCTTAAGAAAAGTGTCCCTTATCAGGGATCCCACGCTTCGAACGCTTCCCCACAAAACCCAACACAGCTGGAGGATCCAGAGGACCCAGCCAGGAATAATTAGCAAATTGCCATTGACTATTCATTTTTTGGAACCACTGCTTCTCTGCGTTTTCCCTGCCAGGCTCAGACTCCCTCTCTTCCAGCTGCTGGATTTTTATTAACAGCTGGATCTCAGGCACGGCTGCAGGGATAAACTCCGCTGTGCTCCCAGGATCTGGGATGTTCACAGCCCCCAGCCAGTGATCTGCCAGCCTGTCCCCGGGGCACAGAGGTCTGGGGGACCTCTGGGGAGTGCCCCCAGCTCCCAGCAGCAGCGGGGCTGTCCCCTGTCCCTGGGTGAGCAGCCACAGCCCAGAAAGTTCTCCTGGTCCTCCTCCCGCCGCGGGCACTGCCTGTCCAGCTCCATGGAGCCTCCGTGTCCCTGGCTCCCTGCGTGTGCCAGCCACACAGGGTCAGCCTGCACCTTGTCCTGACACTGCCTGACCTCCTCGTGGCTCCCTGATGGATCACAGAGAGCCACAGCCCTCTCCATGGTAAAGGGAATAATCCTCTTCCTTCTGCCCTGGGGTTCTGTGTGTTTGGATGCAGATCCCACTAACGGAGGCTGGGCTCGGTGCTGACCCGGGAAAGGTCCCCAGCTGTGCACAGCTGCTGTGTCCCTTAGGTACAGGATGTACATTTCCTATATTGGGTGCATTATGTACATTGGTATATCATGTTTGTTATATGGGGATGGGCAAAGAAAAACCCACAGGTTTTCCCACCCTGCTGCAACGTTTCTGTTAAAAAGCCCACCCTGGGAGCACAGAGCAGCCAATGGCCACTGAGTCCCCAGGGATGCTGGCCAAAGGGCTGACAGTGGCCGTGGGAGACCTCACACCCCCCAGGTCACAGCACGGGGTCACTCTGGGGGCTTGGGATCCCCCTCCCCTGCCTCTGCACACCCCAGGGGGTTCCCAGAAATGGGGCTCCCAGGTCACCACTGTTCCGAGGCCAGTGCTCTCCTCAGACTGTGTCACAGCAGTGCAGCTACAGACTGCAGCACGCCCTGGAATCAGGCAGCAATTCTATTTTAGCACTCCTCAAGTAACAAATGAACCTTCACCGAGCCCTGCATTTGGTTACCGAGTGCTGCAGCCGAGCAGAGCTCGCAGCTCCCTCGCACATACCTGAACCAGCACATATGGTCCACTCTCACTGCCAACAAAATGAAATGCAAGAGTTTCACAGGAGAGAATTCTCGCTGAAGGACTAGGGAGTCCACACTTAACGAGTTGCTACCCTGAGAATTACTGTTACTTTTTTTTTCTGTCGTTTTTTTAAAGGGATAATGCTTCGAGACAATATTAATGTAAATTATAAGCAAAGAATAAACGTCACCAAATGATCCTCATTCCCAACCAAAATCCAGATCACCACCTTTAGGACAGCTCTCCTTGTTTTGACTGGATTAAAACAATCCCAATATAAAATAAGACATTTTAGCCTGGTCTTTGAGTCAAACCCCTGAGCCAACATCCCCCCGTTTCCCTCCCGAGGTCAGGAGCAGACCCAGAATTCTGTGTTTTCTCTCAGACCATTCTGCTTCCCACCTCCCCTCTCTTTCATGATGGAGAACATCTATTTTTATGATTTGTACCAATGCACTTGGTACTTCCATGACATTTTCAACCTCTGCCTCTCAAAGTGCTTTTCAAGGGTGGCTACAAGGCACCTCACAATTTAAGATGGAAAAAATCCTGGCAGCAGCTCAGAGACAGATTCAGCTCTGCTCTGTTCAAATGAAGCCAGACCTTCCTTTTACCTGCTCTGAATTGCAAATACACCAAATTCCAGCTCCTTCTGGCTTAACATTCCTTTGTTTTCACTTGCATTTCCTGTTTAAAATAAGTGCAGCATCGTTCCCACTTTGGTAATGATCCCTCAAATATTAAATAAATGGCAGAAAAGGCTCCCTGTTACTTTGTGCCTGTTGATCTCTCCTGCAGGAATTTGGACTGTCCTGACAACACTCATCATGTGGGGAGTATGTTCAGGAGGAAATTTCACGGAAGGAAGGCAATGACTGTGGGATTTAAGCAGCTGAAACTCTGCATTTCCACGCAGTGAGGAACAGCTGTATGTGCACACCCGGAGTTCTGTCTCTCTTTTATCACCATCAGAACAGAGCAGCACCAGAGCTCCACCACGAACGCCTTTGGACCCCCCAGCAGATGGCTGAACATCCAATATCCAACAGCAGTGAAATGCTACCAAGCCACAGCTAAAAATGCCTCCCAAACTGCACCTGGGAGTCCCATCCTGGGCAGCCTCCACGCTGAGCACGCAGCGCTGCGCCTCTGACGCTGCTCACTGTCTTCTCCAAGAGACTGCACTTCTCTGCACCAAGGAGTGACAAACCGAGCTGGGACAGAGCTCTGGCACATCCCAGCCCTCCAGCTCAGGCCTCTCCTGGGCATGTGCTGGAAAACCTCTGCCCTTGGTTTGCAGCGGCCCCTCAGGGACCCGTGGCTGCCGCCCGGAGCTGAAAGCTGTGGCTGTGCACTCTGTGCCTCTGCACGCCGTGGCAGGGTGGGGTCAGCTGGGATTTCTGGCAGAGCCACAACCCCTGATCCCCCCAGAACACACCGGGGCTCTCAGCACCCAGACCCTTCCCCAGCACGGAGCAGCCACCGCCAGGCGCAGGAGCTCCGAGCCCCGGCGAGCGCAACGGCGTTTCCGGGGCGTTGAGAGGGACCAAGCACTCTGCTCCTCCTGGGCTCTGGAAGCCAGGGGTGTGGGAGGAACCAACCCTGAGCATTGCCACACGTCCCCGTTACTTACGGTTGAGAGGCAGGCTGGCATTGGTCGTCCCTAGCTTGTTGGCTGCGACACAAGTATAGTTGCCAAAGTGCTCTTCTGTCACATTGGTAACAGTAAGAAGGGATCTTGTACTATAATTTTTAATAGTGATTCCTTGTTGACCATTGATCAGTCTAGAAAGCAAAAAGAAAATGTCTATAACTCATGTACCACAACCAAGATTTATTCTATTTTTTTTCATAGCTCTCTTTTCTTTCCTGGTTTTACAGACAGCCCCGGGAGCTCTTTGCAAGCTGCCAGTGCCTGAGCCGAGCACAATTCCTGCACTTTGGAGAGGCCATGGACAGCCCTGGGGCTGGGGCTGCCTGCGTGTCCTGCAGCTGAGAGAGGAGAAACACCCACAGCCCTTCCTGCCCGGAGGAGTGGGGCACAGAAACCCCTGGATGCAGAGCTGGGATTTGAAACTGGGCAAAGCCAACTGGGAATTGAAATACCCTCCCTGGGGCACACAGGGGTTGTGGTAAGCCTTTCCAAGAGGGTTTTCTCAGCCTCTGGAGTTTGTCGTGTCCTTGCACAGCTCTGGCTGCGGGCAGGTGAGGATTAGGAGCCAGGATTGTGACCATGGTTTCGTTTATGGGGCTCTACAGCTGCAAATGAGCCTTGCAATTAGGGACAAAACGCTCCAGCAGCACTGCTGAGGCAGCCGCCTGGGCAGCATCAGGTAATGAAGCACAGGAAAAAGCCAAATCAGGGCTCTTTTCAGCCAGCTTTGAGCTTCCCACCCCAAATTCATAGGAAGAATGCAGGTGTGTGGATACTGCTCCCAAAGCCATGTCAGGAGCATTGCTGGGCACCAGGACAAAGCAGGAGAACCAACTTTAATGATGTTGTCGTAGGCAAACCACGTCTGATCAAACAAGGAGACGAGAAGGGGAAGCGTGTTATTAAAAACTCGCTACAGTTATTACTCATAATTCCTTCTATTTCCCACAAGGAGCAGTGTTTTGGATTAAGAATACAATTTTTGTCTGCTATATTGAAGAATATAACCATATATCCTGGGAATTAATGCCATCTTCCACCGTTCTGTCTGGAAACCTTGGCAAATCTGTCATTAATTGCACTTGTGCAGGTTGTGGACTGAACAGTGCTCATTGTTATGTGAGTGCCTCTCTTCCCATCAGGTCCCTGCAGGTGCTGCTCACACAGGGATTTCTCCTCCCTGGGCAGTTTGTGTTGCTGTAAAGGACTCTGCTCTGCCAGCCCAGGGGTGGGGAGAGGACATGGGCATGAAAACATAAAAATGGGATTGCAGCGCCTGGTTTGGGGTGAACACTGCTCTTGGAAGAGTCATCTTTTGTCCAGAAAGCAAAAACTTCTGTGCAAGGCAGAAATTTGTCCCTTCAGCCTTTGCACATGGATGTTCTCCTCTAGACCCACCAATGGCTGTCCCTCTGCTTCCTGCCTCTCCTGCAGAAAATTCCAAAAGAGCTCTTCACTCCCAACCCCCCCTGCTGTGCTGCTCCCGTGCACAGGGTGCCCAGAGCAGCTGGGGCTGCCCCTGGATCCCTGGCAGTGCCCCAGGCCAGGCTGGACACTGGGGCTGGAGCAGCCTGGGACAGTGGGAGGTGTCCCTGCCATGGCAGGGGGGGCACTGGGTGGGATTTAAGATCCTCTCTAACCCAGCTCAGTCTGGGATCCTGTGCCTTGCCCCAGCTGTTTCCAAGCCAGCTCCACGCTCTTGGCCCATAACCAGGGTTTGAGCTACACCATCTCTGTTTCAGTCGTGAGGTTCACCTCCTTTTTTCCAAGAAAAAAGGGAGTGTTGGGATCGTTGCTGTCACCATGCCCTGTCACGGGTGACATCTGCCTGCTGTGAGCTGCTGCCTCCCCTGGGTGCCCAGGGGTGCCAGCTCAGGGCCCTTCCCCTCCCGCTGCCCCACAGCCCCGTCCCTCAGTCCCGGCTGGGAAGGGGCCGACGCAGGGCTCAGGGCTGGAAGTCCTGGAGCCAGCGGGGCCGGACAGAGACGCACATCAGTGAGCACCCAGCTCCCAGAGCAGGAGCTGGCCAGAACTGCCCAGGGCTGTCCGTGGGCAGCTGGAGGGAGCAGATGCTTTTCCTCGGGAATTCGTCGCTCCGTGCGTGGCTCGGCCACGCTCAGGGCTGAGCCCTCATTTATCATTTATCATTTATTGTTTATCGTTTGCCATTTATCATTTATCTTTATCATTTATCGCCTGGGCCTCCCCCAGTGGCTCCCAGGCTGCAGCAGCACCCTGGGGTGTGTGCAGCCACCCTGCCTGCCCCTTCCCCTCTGCTCTGCTCCTTCCCAGCCCAGGCACCCGCAGCCCCCATCAGCGCCAGCCCCGGGGCCCTGCCTGTGCTTTCACCCCAGAATATCTGCACCTCGGTAGAACTGATGAAGCCACGACAACGAGCCTTGTCATTTCAAATGTAAGTCTTGTTTGCTTTGAGAAGGAAAGGGGAATTAATGCTTTAATATTTTATTTAGGTGACTTGTGGGCTTCTTCCCTGTGGCTGTTTAAGGTCTGAGTTCTAATTTCTGTAGCCCCAGAACACAACCTGAGAGCAGGCGTGGGTTCAGAGCTGGCACAGTGAAGACATTCTGCTCTCCACAGGGAATCCTCAACAGTCTTCAGAGCCACACACATTTCCAACAGCCCATCCCTGGAAGTGCCCCTGGACCCCTGGCAGTGCCCAAGGCCAGGCTGGACAGGGCTTGGAGCACCCTGGGACAGTGGAAGGTGTCCCTGCCATGGCAGGGGAATGGGATGAACTCTAACATCCTTCCAACCCAACCATGTGATGGTCCTATGACAATTTTAAGATGCTTTTATTAACTTCTCCCCCAAATTTTCTGCAGCTCTCCCCACCCTGTGCACCAGCACCTGTGGGAAGTTACTGAGCAGAGCCCCTGGGAAGTCAGTGATTAGGCAGAATCAGCCCTCTCTGCCTCAGATAACTTTATCTCAGGGCAGTCTGTCAGTGCCTCTGTGGTGAGCTTTAAGGGTTCTTTTACGGTGAGGTGATCCCTGGAGCCTGGAGCGGTGGCTTTGGGTTTACATCAATCTCAGGAACAGCAATGTGGTTTCCAGCCCAGAAGCCGTGTCTGAGACACTGCACCACAGTGATGACCTCAGGGCTAAGGCCCTCTGCCAATTCATGGAGCATCGAGTCCAGGTGTCTACGAGGAGTCCCAGCCAAGAGTCTGAGGAGAAATGGGACCCTCTCCACGGAGTGAGCGGAGCCCAGCAGGGGCTGCGCCCCCAGGGGGCGAATTCAGCCGCGGAGTTTGGCTGCAAACGACCTGCAGGGCAACGGGGGAGCCTCCCCCCGAGGGCTGAGCCCTCTCAGCTCCGCATCAGAGCTGGCCAGTGCTGGCCACGGCTCATCCTGAGCTGGCCACGGCTCATCCTGAGCGAGCCACGGTTCATCCTGTGCTGGCCACGGCTCATCCTGAGCTGGCCACGGCTCATCCTGAGCGAGCCACGGTTCATCCTGTGCTGGCCACGG
>VZSE01008979.1:0-16467 GCA_013398275.1 Promerops cafer
GGCGGAGGAAGGAGGGTGAGCAGCGACAAACACAGCCGCGGGCGGGCGGTGAGGGTAGCCCCGGGACGAGGGGACGGGGCGGGCGGAAAGAGCGGGCGGTGGAGGGTCCGGTCCGAGGGGGGTGGGACAGACCCATCCCCATCACTCCCATCCCCATCACTCCCATCCCCATCACTCCCATCCCCAGTTGATCCCTTCCAGGGAGAGGCCTGTGGGAGGGTTATTCCCTAAACGTGGGAACATCTGGAATCTGGGTTTTGTTCTGTGAAACTTAAAACAAGTCTATGCATATCTTAGATTCTTTTTTTTTTTTTTCAGAACCTCTCTATGAAGTTGCTTTGTGAGTGCAATTTTCTACTTGGGACATTAAGACTGAGGGCACTGTTCTGGTATCTGCGCCTAAAAAGCCTCTTTGCTGAGTGAAAAGCAAAGATTTATTTGCCTTACAGGGGGAGGATCTGAACACCTTGACAGATTAGTTAGCAACATGAGGACTTAAGACATGGTCACAGGAGATAGCCAGACTGTTCTTTAATATGGTAGAAAAACAGAAAGATACTCTGGGTGCGTTGCTGTGCCTGTCAGATACCATGGGAAATCTGTTCTCTGTGGGAAATTCTAGCCATTATTTAGCAAAGCAAAGGACAGAAATTCTCAGCTCTTCCTTTAAGTTCCCTCTACACTTGCCTTTCTCTATAAGAAACATGTGCTTGGCCAAGTATTACTTTGCAGAGTTCCTATTAGCATATGATTATACAAACACATCTTCTGCCCTGTCCTCATCTCAATCTTCAACATCTTCATACTGCTTTCCTACTCAGAGACACACCATAGCCATCTGTAGCAATTTTTCCCAATTATTCCTGGTATTTACTTTCCAAAGGCTAGACTGTCTGCTGGTAACTTTAGAGTATAACATGATAATGCCATGAGAGTTTATAGTACCAGTATTAACCAGTGCTTCTTTTTGTATAATTCTTTTAACATAACTTTCCGGTATCTTTCAGAGCCCTCCAGGCCCTCACTAGAATAATATGAGTTTTGCTGTTCTACAGATTATGTGGTAGATCTTGTCTCTGACTAAGATGTAAATGAAGTGCCATCTGCTTTAGTCGTCCCTCTCACTCATGTCTCTCTTGTCCCAGCCGCAGCACTGCAGATGTCGCCCTGCTGCACGCTGAGGTGGAAGTCCCTGTTAAGTGCCTACACGAGGAAACGTGCTCTACCACTGAAAAGACCACCATGAAAGACAGGAAAAGTCCTGAGTATGAGAACCTTGTGACTGCAATGGAATCACAATATGAATCAGAAGGAATTTAGTAGAGTACCAGCTTTTCCACTTAAGCAGCCATGCAGGGCTGCAGGTACTGAATAGTGAACTTAACAGAAGGAAACTCTTCCTCCTGTTGTCCCTCTGTTCTGCTCTCACTGCTTGCTTTAACCCAGAGGAGCTGCATAACCTTTTGGTCTTTGGTAGACCAGGCCCTGCCTGCGGGAGCAGAAACCCCCAGCCAACTGTTTGTCTACCTACTTCCACAGAGCAAGTTGTGTCTGAGCAACGTCAAGGACCAAGGGCAGGAAGAGAGGATCTCAACGAGTGAGAACATGAAATTCTTTAGCCTGTAAATCCAGGAGTAGCTGGTGCA
Source organism: Promerops cafer (assembly GCA_013398275.1). Classification (NCBI taxonomy): domain Eukaryota; kingdom Metazoa; phylum Chordata; class Aves; order Passeriformes; family Nectariniidae; genus Promerops; species Promerops cafer. The sequence continues at coordinate 1,647 of VZSE01008979.1, forward strand.
ATGCTGCCAGTCAGTAACACTAGCAAGGGATACTCTCCAATGTGTGTTCCTGTTACAACATCCCAGGCTGCAAGGAACCAGGATTGTGCTGGAAATGGAGATCCTCTGGCTTTTGCAGCTCAGCAAATATTGGTTGTACATCCTGCCTGTGCTTGTGTCTTTCTTTTTTTTTGTTACAGCATGGTAAACAGGCCACAGAGGGGAGGTTGATGTCCCAGGAATGTCATTTTTGCTATCAGACTGGAGCTCAGTGCTCAGAGAGAGAGGGAATGAGTCTCTGAACTGTCACCCACTGGTTTTCTCCTGGAAAACCAGTACTGATGTTGAAGGAAATGCTGGCATTTAATTTTTACGGTATGGGGGCCAGAGGCATGATAAAATAGTGAGAAATTTGAGGCATTTGGGGACTGATTAAGGGACCTCTCTGAATACAACAGACTGACACCAATTTACTCTGTGGGATGTAAGTCAATCTGTGTGGTTACTAATGCTGACCTGTCATGCAACATGGATGTGGTTCCTGCCTTCCTCTGCAGTGCACTCCCCACAGTATGCTGTCACTCAGCAGCCTGATTTGCCTTGGCATTGTTAATTGTTTGCATCTTGCCTGTACTGCAGTGCTGCTGTCAGCTCTGTCCTCCCTGTCTGTGCCTCCAGCCAGCATCCCTTTGTCCTTCAGGCTTGGCACAGAGGAGGAATGCCTCCTGGCTTTAGCAAACCAAATTTGTAAGAGTTACTGGCTTTTTTAGAATCAGTGGGTGCAGCAAGGAAAGCAGGGGAAGCAGCTGAGCTCAAGTCACACACACCCTCCAGCTTGGCCCTGACTTCACCCACAAGGCTCATCTCTGATCGTCCCTTTCTCGGGTCAGCAGCCTAACAGCAGGGTCACATTGCTGTTTGTGGGCTGAGTGCTGTGTAGAGCCACACTTTTACCTTTACAGCTCTGAATTGTAATGATGCTTCTTCTCCAGGACATGACATGGGCAAGATCAGAGAAAAAAATCTCCTGCCTATATTGTGAGGGCTTCACAAACATGGTGACAGCCATGCAGGGAGGGCTGGGCTGGGTGTCAGGCTGCACTCCAGGGAGGCAGACAGGACCCAGTCTGTCTCTGTGGGACCCATGGCAGTCAGCCCTGAAGACCCCTTGCTGCAGAACCTGCTGGCATCAGCAGTTCCAGAGGTGCTGCAGAACAAAGGAGTTGAGGGGAATGGAGAGCTGCAGCCATGCACACACAGGGCAGTAGCATATGGTGCAAGGTCAGTACTGGGTGGGAAGGGAACTGAAAATTTCTCAGCTTCCCCATCCTTACCTCAGCAGATCTAGGCCCAAAACACATGCCATGGCACTCTCCTTTCCCCCCTAGATATCATCCTCATTAATTTTCAATTAGTTTGGTATTTTGTGCAAGTTTTCCTGCTGTTAAAAGCTCTGAGTTCCAGGTTCACTCATTGACTGGGTAACACCATGGTTTTTCCATCTTGTGATTCCTCCCAGCATTGATCTGTTCTGAGGTCTGGACACTTTCCTCAGAAGACATGAAGCCTGGGAGAAGCTACAGAGGAAGAAGGCAACAGGAGTTAAGAAAGGGGGAGCAGATGCCCCAGATGGACCAGCCCCTATGTACTCCATGTTGTCACACCTCCAGTTAGGGCAGAAAAGGACTTTGGTCACAAGTAGCAGAACAGTGGAAACATAAGAAGCCTGTCTCCAGTGCTGAGATGTTTTTCCCTGGGCAACAAGTGTGTGATTATTTCTTTATTTTACTTTTGGCATGTTTTCCATGTTTCTAGTAAAACCTGTTGGCAACAAAACATTTTTCTTCTGAAAGCCACAGAGGGTTCTGCTTTGCTGCATTGCCATCAAACCAGAAAACTTCTCCTTTCCTTGCAGTGGTCACTCACCCAGTGCTCATCTGCTGAGCTCTGCTCCAGAACGGAAGGAAAAGCTCAGCTTCTGCCCTGAAAGGACACTGCCTCCCAAAAACACCATCTCGAGTGGCCAGCGCAGTGTCATGAGACTCACAGTTCCCCTTGCAGTGCCTGTCCCGTGGAGGGGACCTGTTGGCTCTTACACCTGCTGGGTTTGCAGGGAGGTGGGTAAGGGGGTTTACTTTCTTCCCCTTCACCCCAGTCATCTGGAAGGATCTGGGAGCTGAAGGGAAGAGTTATCTAAAAAGCTTTTTACTGAAAGCAAAAATTGGAAATGCATGAGAAAACAAGAATGAAGGGCATAAACAAACACTTGGCCAGCTGTGGTGCAAAGGAGGTTGGGTCTGCTGAAACCTCGAGGTTTGAGTGACAGCAGGCTTGGGGCTGACATGGCTGTGTGCTTCATGGAGGATCCACTGGGGACAAAGCAAAGCCTGAAATCATAGACCTTGCTCTCTTTTGAAGCTAACCTCCGTGATAAAGATCAGGGTGATGTCTGTGAGTCATGAGGAGGTGCCTGAGAGAGAACATGGGAGTGTGAGTCATAAGGAGTTGGCCATTTTTGGACCACTTGTGGACCATGCGTGTCCAGAAGTGCACAAGCTATTCAAAAAGCAGAACACAATTTGCTTAGGCAATGATATACATTCATGGGTTCCAGCTTTGTACAAACTCCCACTTCTTCAAAATATTTACTAAGAAATAATTGCAACAAAAAGCATTCAAGTTTATTGATACTCTCAAATATTGCAAAATTTGCTGGTGGTACTGTCCTAAAACTAGTCAGTAGGGTCTTGGGATTTTTTTATTTTTGAGTTTTCCATGTCAAATGCTTTCAGAGAGTTTGATTTGTCAAATTGTGCTGGATGCTGCCCTTGTCATTCCTCTACTCTGACATACCTGAAATGCTACAAGTCAGTTACTGAAAACACTTATCAATGTGGGATGATTTAGAGGGAATTACTTTAACTAAATAGCAGAATAGACAACCCTGCTGCAACTGCTGACTAGGAATAACCATTCAAAGACAAGGAGTCTTCTGCAAACAGCAGGGCTCCCAGGAGGGGCAATGGACTCCATGGCCTAATTTAAAACAGATTGAGCAAACATGCATTTTTCACAGGCTAATGGACCAGAGGGAAGTTAATGAGCAGCCTCACTAGCTTGTACTCCATATAAAAAAGATTACTACATATGCAAAGGAAAAATTCTTTATTATAGATAATGCTGCCTTTACCCATGATGTTGTTTGTGATTATAGTTGCCAGGATCCTTGTTAACTGAGCTTAATTTACAGCTGGCTAGTTAATGCTGTATTTGGATGCAAAGAACAAGGACCCAGGGCACAATTCCCTGTCTTCACAATGCAGAGAAGTTGCACCAGCACCACTTCTGCTCTGATTTACTGTTGGGAGGGATACTCCAACAGACACGTCCAAAACCAGGGTGGAAGGGAAACCTGTCAGCACAGGGTCAGTCAGGTGTTCTGGAACAATGGGGTGGGCTGTTCAGTACCTCGGTGGGTTTCTGGAGAAGTGCCGAGCCTGGAGAGGAAGACTCCTGCCCGAGCAGGAGGAAAGGGCTGGACCCTCGGCGCCGCGTTGCTCAGCAGTGCCTCACTTGGGGTATTTGACAAACTGACACTCTCACACTGAGTGTCGGACTCAGCTTGTCAAATACACGCAGTGCCACACTGCAGCTCCCGGGGTCACAGTGTCCTCGCTGGATGCCAGCCTGGGCACACAGAGGGAAAAGAAGCACAGCAGCTGTTGTTAACTTCAGAGGCTTTTTCCAGTTAGCAAAATGCATCATTAATGCTCCCATATTTCCCCCTCCTGCACTCTTTTTTCGGGTGAGAGAGAGCCACACCAGCAGACACTGCCTTCTGCTGAGGAGAATATCCACTATATTCATTCAAAAGTCAGAAAAAGAAGTACAACTCTGCCCCTGGGCATGGACATAGGGGTTCATCACTAACTCTGTTGGGGGCTCCTCCATTTGGCAGAATACTGTAAAGATTTATGATGCTGAAAGAAAACCAAGCTCCACACAGGGAAACAATGAACTTCTTCAGAAGCGAAGTGAAACTTTCTCTTCCGTTGACAGAGGAGACCCCCTTCTGCTTCATTTCTAGCAAACAGAAAAAGCCTTTCCTGCAATAAGTGGAGCTTTCCACCTCCAAATGCTGCCATAATCCAGCCTTTAAGGGTGAACATTATATTCACACACACACACACACACACACACACACACACACACACACACACACTTCTTGCACAAATACAAAAGATGCTTGTTCTTTTAACAGGAGTGTGCAGGAAATGCAGAAATGCACCTTAAGAGAACTAAATAACAAAACATATACAAGAGAAGATGTTGCACAGTATTACTCTGTTCTGTGTCTTTTTCAGACGTTGACTGCTTAGAAATTCGGTCTAAAAACAGATTTGAAATTCTGATACTGTACAACTCTCCCAGAATAATCTGTACTGGCTCCTAAGTCACACACCCATTCTGCACAACACTGTTTATGTCATTCATACTCTTTGTGGAGTATGTCCAGATATAGCTGAGTTTTTAGCATGGTGTTTTAGCTTCCTTACCAGTCCAAGGATTTTAATTTCACATGACCAGTTTGTGAGAAAGTAGTCATGCTATTTTTAGTATCAAAATAAAAACTGAAATGTTTTTGATTATATTTTTTAAGGTAGACCATTAAAGACACTAAAGTAGAATTAGATTAAGTATATTAACAGTATCACAAACCATTCCTACCTCTAACTTCTGTGACTCTATTTTAGATGATCATAGGATTCCATCTAATATCACATACAGAAACATACCTGGAAAGGAAAAGGTTTTTTCAGGTGAAAGCATAGCAAATACATGTTCTCTGAACCCAGAAGAGAGTGGAGTAAGACTTAAGAGCAAGATAACAGCTACAGCTTTAAAGGTAAAATCTGATTCTAGACTGAGTCACTGCCCAAGCTTTGCAATTCTGGCATTCCCCTGTCTCCACCTTCGCCTTGGGTGCAATGTAGACAGTGACCAGTTCTGTGTTCTGGCTCCTCATTCCAAATGCAGTTCAGCCATGGCAGATAAAACTATGTAGCAATGGATAAAAGCAGCATGTGCATTTCATGAAGATAAGAAAATGGCGTTAATAAGCTGATTTAAGATCAGCCTACTGGAGTACATGTGAACCTGGGATCCCCCAAAGGACTCTAAGCCATACCAAGATGTGGGGAAGCCACTAGAGAAAGACTAAGGAGGCTGTTCCACAGGTATCAGTGATGAGATTGCCTTCAGCTTCAGTGCTGATGTCTAACAGGGGCAGATCTGGCCTTGGAGGGGGAAGAAGAAAACAAGGCAGCACTGCTTCTGCAATTGAAGCTTAAAATAATCCCCCGTTGTGGCTTTCTGAGGGGAAAAACAGCAACTTACAATGCTGCTATGAGGGACAGATAAGGGGTGGGGACACAATGGAGATAATTCTATCAGCAGATAGGAATGGAACTTGAAACTCTACCCGTAGAGATCATATCTGCTGTGAATGGATTTGTCATTGTCAGAGCTTCTGGTTTCAAGCTGAAGTGGGTATTTCCAAGTAAAAGCTCAGTGTTATAAAACTGAGCAATCTACTGCATACTCTGAAGGCAAAACAGAAAGAATTTTTCTTCCTGCATTCTTGAGTCAGTCCCTTACCAAATTCACAAAAAGACCCCTCCAGGCTGCACATCATTGTTTAGGTATTTTAACAGGGCTGTCAGACTGTTCTGCAACTTGTAATGAAAATGAATGAAAAGTAAGATTATTGGACAGATTCAACTCTAAACCTAATAACAGCATGCATGGAAGTGTGGCTGTGTGGTTTTCACATGCTGAGTAGCAGAGCCCTAGGATGCAGGCTGCAGCCATGTCAAGGCATGCATTTATTATGCAGGATTTGAACTGGAATCAAGGTCATCTCTGCTCTCCCCTTGGTGAAACACAAATCACAGCCTGAATTGAAAGCAGGAGTCACCACAGATCTGTGGCAACAGGGTCTGCTGAACCCCTGGCCAGCTGAAACCTTGGGTTGTGCCTCTCCTAGGAGCTGGAAGTCTTTGTCATAACAGAGACAAACAAGGCTTTGCTCATGACAGGCTTCCACTGGATGCTGTCCTTCTCCATATATCACCTTCCTATGCCCCCAGCCCTGCAGTGGACACTGCAAGGAGCTTTGCCAGACAAAAGCTGTCTCACTTCAAAGCCCCCAGGAAGGGCCTGAAAATCCCCCCATTACCTTCAGGTCACCAGCCTCACATGCTCCCACAGCCCCTGCACTCCCCAGAGCCCCTGTCCCTGCACACTGGACTCTGTCCCCATGGCTGCTCATACCCCAGACACCCAAAGAGGGGAAGAGGGTGAGTGCAGTAAACTTTCGTCTGCTTTACTGAAACCATCAGGAGAGTGAGAAATGGAGCTGAAGAGCACACTTGCACACAGCTGGGACAGGGTCTCTGCCTGGTTACACCCTCCTCCATCCCACACCCTCTCCTGTTCATTGTGAACTGCCTCATCTCTGACTAATTCAGATCAAAATCTCCCACTGCCAGCAGCTCACAGGCAGCATGTGTCTGTGTCTCTGAGCTGAGGGAGCACGCACACATGTACCCTGTTGCTGAGTAGGGCTGCATATCACTGCTAATCATAATTCATCTTCATCAAGGAGCCGTGGTCCAGAGTGCAGTGCTCCCTGGCTGAGACCAGCGGCATTCCACCTCTGAGCCTGCGCTCCTCACACACACCCAGCCAAATGCCACCTCATCCCTGAAAGGAGGCACCAAGAAGCCCCTCTGGCTTAGGCAGACACAGCCCCAGCACCGAAGGGAGGCAGCCCAAACGCAAGCAGGATTAAGACCCCTCGAAGTTCCAGGTGTAACATGGGGTGGGAGGACAGCTTTCTTCATTGCCAGGAACACGGACACCCCACACCTTGCAGTGTCCCAACACCCACAGGCCTTTGGGACCTCCTGAGAGAGAAACAGGAGAGGAACCCCAAAGGACACATCCTCCCCTGTCCCCAGCCACCCCTTCCGTGGGTAGGACGGGGACCTGGCACCTACCATGGCTGGGCCATCCTGCCCCGCGGCAGGCAGGGCCGGCAGCGCGGGGCCGCAGCGGGGGTCGTGCAGGAGCGCGGCGGGGGCACAGCCTGGGCACACAGCTCGGTTTTGAAGGGGCTGCTCCTCCTTCAAGAGGAAGCTGCGAATGGGGAAGATAAGGCTGAGGTTAGATAACAGGAAATATCTGGATGTGAGTGACAACACATCCAGGTTGTGAAAGCAGCTCTCCCCATCCTGCCGTGCGGCATGAGGCTCACGAGCGGGGTGAGGGCGAGCACCTCGGCCTTTGCCCGGTGCAGCCACGACAGCTCTGTGGGCTGGGCACACAGGGCCTGCAGCCGGCCCAGCCACTGGCAGCACAGGGAAAGTCGCCAGGGCAGCTGTGGGCAGCCACACCAACTGTCCCAAGTCCGGCCACCTCGGTCCATCCATCTCACAGTGGTCAGGCTCCGCTGCCCTGGCTGCTGAGGAGCCATGCAGAGGGTTGTGAAGACACCAACAGCCAGAAGGGCTCTGGTTCAGGAGACAGGCTCATGCCCAGGCTGTGCACAGAGGGGTGGATCTCTTACCCTGAGAGGAGTCTGAGTGAGGTGCAGGGAAGCAGAGCTCTGTTCTCAGCGGTGGGCTGACGCTTCAGCCATTGCAGGAGGTTTCGTTCCAGAAGCTGCCTCGCAAGGCTCACCTCACTTTTGAATTCACGGCCATGCCTCACTTCTTCTGTTCCCTCGCACTCCCATGAGCAGACAGGTTTTGCTTTCCCAGTTGCAGCACCCAGCCAAGGAGCTGGCCCTGCTTCTGTGCCCCTGCCGGTCCCTCCACACACCCTCTGGTGTCCACTGAGGTCCCCGTCCCGGTCTCTGGAACATCCACAATGCCTGCCCAAAAAAGTAAACACCAGTGTACAATTTAGAGTTGTAACCAAAGCAAGTCCCACAGTTTCTCCTCTCCTGTCCCCTCCCTGTACCGCCCTCAGTATGAGGCAGTCTCAGGTGGCACCTAGAATCAGTGCTGTTTTCACCCAGCCTGGCCAGAACCCCAGCTGGCCAGCACAGCTGTGGGGACAGAGACCAGCAAGCTGCATTTTCCCAGACCAGCAGCACAGGCTGGCCATGCAAGACCAAAATGAATTCAAGCAAACCCAGGAATTTTAGAGACATACCTCATATTTCTAGGCCAGTACGATACACAGTATATTTTGTAAGGCAAGGATTCATTAAGAATATATTGTTCTGCGTCTCCACCATCCCAAGCATGTTTGCCATCAGCTAGCCCTGACGGTGTGACGGACACTTGACACATCCCTCTTGTAGGATTGGTTTTCCCACTCCCAGCAGTCAGGTGCAGCCCTTCCTTTCCAGTTTTGCCTCCCCACTGCTGTCTGGCTCTTCAACCAAACCCCACAGACACCCTCCAGTGCTGGTGGCTGGAGCCTGCCCTAGTCCAGCAGCTTTCAGTTACGTTATCAGCATGCCAGGACTGCAACCACAGACTTCATGTTTCTGCAGCTCTGACCAAACCCCTAATCTGGAAGGCACTTATTTATGCCTCCAAATAACTGAGCCCCTTGGGACTGTGTGCAGACATAGTAAGACCAGCCATCCTGCTAACAGTCAAACCCATTCCCTGTGCCCGAGGAAGAGTCAGATAATGAGGAATACAGTTACTGTCCAGTTCCTCTTTCATTTGCCTGTGTTTTAAAATATACCATAAAAGAGGAATGGACAGGTCTGGGTGGTTTTGTTCTGTTTTTACTTTGGTTTTAGCTGGCTGCAAGAAGTAGGTCTGTTCATGTAGTCTGTGTAGTTTTTTATGCTAGCCAGCATGAGCTTCAGTCCATGAAGGCTTTCTAGGCTTGCTTTGGTGACAACATGCCACCAGAAACCTGAGACTCATCAGCTGGGGCAGGGGGAGATCAAGCAGCCTCCCCCAGCCAGGACACTCTGCTTTGCCTGCACCTGACCCCAGCCCAGTCCTGTGGTCCCACAGTAATGTCCAAGGTGAAAGGCTCTCAGAGAAGCTGATTTCCCCTATACTTTGCAGATGTCACCACACTGCCCAGCTCTGTGAAACAGCCTTGAAATCACACTCAGCATTTCCCAATGAAGGGAGTGTTTTCAGTGCACTTGCAGCGCACGCAGCTTTGTAGCTTGCTCTGGAAAGAGGAAGAAAGGAGGTAGAGAAGCTGTGGGCATCACAGACTGCCATCAAATAATGTTTCAGAGGCTTCTGTATACTGCTCCCCAAATTTTATTGGAAAATCAGTTGAAAAAAAGTGCATCCATTTGATTAACGTGCAGAAAATTCTCTCACACTGCAGTCTCAAATTCTTGTACTTTTTACCTGCCAAAAAGTAGGATTAGCAGGTTTGTATTGGACATGGGAAAACTGGGACTCTAATACCAATGCTGCTCTGTGCAGATCAATCCACACAGACATGAAACAAAAAAAGGACATGGAGCTCTTGGAGCAAGTCCAGAGCAGATCCACAATGTTGATAAGAGGACTGGAGCACCTCCCTGACAAAGACAGGGAAAAGAGTTGAGGCTGTTCAGCCTGGAGAAGAGAAGGGTGTGTGGAGACATTATAGCAACTTCAGTATTTGAAGGGCCTACAGACACTGGAAGCTGGAGAGGGACTCTTCATCAGGAACAGTAGTGACAGGACAAGGAGTAATGGGTGCAAATTGAAAGAGAGGAACTTTAGTCTGGATATTAGGAAGAAATTATTTACTGTAAAGGTGGTGAGATACTGGCACAAACTGCCCAGGAAGTTGTGAAAGCCCCAGCCCTGTCAGAGTTCAAGGCCAGGTTGGATAAGGCCTTGAGCGAGCTGGTCTAGTGGAAGGTGTCCCTGCTTATGGCAGGGGGAGTTGGGACTAGATGAACTTTAAGGTTCCTTCCAACCCTTACCTTTCTATGTTTCTGTGATCCAAACTGACTTAGCCAAGGCCAGGTGATTGCAGAATCTGGCCCTTGGTCAGCATGCCTTCACAGCAGCACACCAGGAGATTTTACACTGGGACGCTCCTTGCACAAACATCTTCAGTGCCATTACACTCCTTTTGATGAAGGAACTAAAGCTGTGTGTTATCAAGTCAGGCCCAACTCCAGTCATCAATGACTGTCTTCCATTTCAGTTTGCTCAGTCAATCCAGTTCTGCCATCCAGAAGCATCCAGAACTAAGTCCATCAGTTTTGAAGCCACCATATGAAGGGATGGAAAGACAAATTATTCATACATCAAATTCAAAAATACCAAACCACTGTTCTGAAGTTTCTCCTCCCAGGTGAAGAATACTATTAGTTACTCCTGCATTGGCTAACTGTTCATATTGTTTTCCTTCATCCTTAGATCTTGGAGAGCTTTCAGACTAAATCTCAGAGAGCCAGTTGCTACCAGATTTTCTCCTGAGCTATCTGTGAGAACAGCAGGCACTGCCTTGCCCTGCAGGGAGGTGTTAATGACCCAGGGTCTAACAAAGCCAGCAGTGACCCCTCCAGCAGTCAGGTCCAACAGAGCCAGCAGTGACCCTTCCACCAGTCAGCTGTAACACCACCCTTTCCAGTTTGTCCAGATGTGGGTGAGCTTTGACACTTCTCAGCATTACAGGTGCTGCCTGGGAGAAGCTGTGAGACCCAGGGAGAGCCCACCATGAATGCACACGGGGGAAAGGGTGAAAAGAAGGGTGTTTATGTGAGAGACCACAGCAACCATGTGAGCGAGGAGAGGAGGAAAGGGGAGACCAGGAGCAGCCCTGAGCTGCCACTGCAGCACTTCCCTGTGCCTCTGGAAGCGCTCATGGTGCTGGATTCTCCAGGGAGCAAGATGGGCTGAATGTTTTCACAGTTCCTTCCCTCCAGAAGATGGCTGATTATGACAGCTTAGCTCCAGGCATGAAAACAACCTGCAACAGTGCAGGAAAATATCACAACTATTCCTTGAAGGCCAAGCTGTGCATGATGGAGGAACTCACTTGGGAGGTCTTTGATCCCTGCTTCTGGGCAAGGATCTCTTCAGACAGCAAGGTTAGAGACATTCCATCCTCACCACCAGCTGGCCTCTAGGAACAAGACTTCTCAACTGCCACGTCTTGTCAGCAAAACTCACTTAGCTGAACCCTGCCTCACTGGCCAGCCTGAGCTTTGAGTTGTGTGAACATCTTATTCCCATTTCCATTCCTCACCTTGTTCAGAAAAAGAAAAACAAATCAACACACCACGTGGACCTCCAAGTTTTGCTGTCAGTGCCATCCTCCCTTCCTGCCTTCTTTTCTGGCAGGTGCACAGCAACAAGTCAGAGGCTGGGCTCCAGCAAACAGAGGATATTTCTGTTCATGGCTGATTATGCGTTTGGCACATTTGTTTTAGGCCTCTGGTTAAGGGGGGGAAAAAATGAGAAAGAGAGAGAGAGGAAAAAAAAAAGTCAGACACCCACCAGGAGGCTCAAAGCTGTTTTTCTGATGGACAGTGAGAGATAAGAAAACCCCACTAACTGTCACAGCTACTGAATGACCCAGAAGACATCCTGTACCTCATACACTGTTAAGAATAGCATTCAGGGAACAGTAGTGGTGTTGCTACTTAATCCTAAAGAATTGACCAGCCAGAGGTCAAGCAAGTTCAGGTAGCTTCAATTTATTCTTATTTAATTTTAATGAGTACACTTGGATTTTTATATGAGTGGAGGAAAACCAGACTTCCTTTTTCCCTCCAGGTCTGACATACCTGTTCAGTTGAGACCAGTTCTATGTTCATAGCTGCTAAGTAACCTTGTCTAGAGATTTTGCTTCAAAATAGAGTTGTATTGCAGCCACCTATCTTCTTAATTCCAGTGCATCATTGAAAAATAAAGCTATATTTTCCCATATTTGCTCCCTCAAAGGACTATCTTTTTTCTTGCAGTAATCTTATTACATGGCTAAACAAAGAGTAGAGTCTTACTCTAGGTGTGAAAGATTGATAGACTTTGTCTCTTAAAGAAGTCATAAGCTATGGAGCTGCTTTATTCACTGCTGGTATCAATACAGTTACTTCTGAGAACAGAATCCAACCCTAGAATTCTAAAAAGACAACCATGGATTCATTTTTTTTTTCCATTAAAAAAATTTAACAAGCATTTAAATTGTCAAAGACAGGATTGTGCCAATTCTTTTTCACAGGCAATGGAGGCAGAGAGCGACTGTGCTTCTGACACTCATCACTGTCTTTTACTGAACATGCAGTAACTACATTTTTTTCTCTCTGCATATTACTTTCAGAAACCACACATTAGCCAAGTTTCTCTGCTGCCACTTTCTGGAGATCCTACCAAATGAATATCCTGGGTACAAAGCACTGGTGATGGCTACAAGGCATAGCAGGCAAAGGCCTGTGGTGAACCTGCACACTCCTGCTCTGCGACTACTGTCTCTGTGCCATGCCAGGCTCTCTCCCACATGGGACTACAGCAGGAAAAGCAGCTTTGCAGTGGTGCTCTCAGACTGCTCTCCCACTGCTCAAGGGGCCAGTGCTGGCAAAAGCAATTGGCAGTCAGGAAAGAAAAACCACATCAGGCCTTCCATGTGTGGAGATACCACTTCTAAAGGCTTCTAAGTCACAGATAACTGGAAACGGGGACTGCAGCTAGAGAGATACCAGTTGCCCAGTTCTTCCATTCTTCCTTTAGCATCTGCTGCTGGTGAACCCCAAGTGATAGGGTGCTGGGTCAGCCAGCCCCTAGTCTCATCCTGGGCAGATGTTCTGCTCTTCGGTTAAGCCACAGAAATGACTGCAGGAACAGCATGGGGCCAACATACCAGGAACACCTAAACGCCAAGTTGATGTGTTTATCAGTCCTGCACTCCACAGGCAACTGCTGCAGTGTCACAGAGATGTCCCTCGAGCATTGACCACTCTCAGACCCTTCACTCCGGGCTTCTGGGAGGAGGCAGATGTGCAGTTATGGCTCACCCCCCTTTTAGAACACAGAGCACATTTCAACACCGCTGCCTCCGCTTGCAGAGTCACTGTCAAAGGGAAGTTCGTGACCGCGGGGCTCTGGCTCGCAGCTCGCCTGCTGTGTTGCTCAACAGTGACAGTTGGGTTTACATCAGCCACTCTTCTCTGTGGCAATGAAGTGCTTCCCCAAGACCATCATAACAGAACAAAAGGGGCTTTCTGTACAACACACCTCTGTCTCTCAGTATGTGAGCCATCATGCTGCTAGGCCACCTCGTAACCATTACATCAAACCTCCCCATTTGGGACACAGAAGATGTTTGCAGACATTGTGGAAAAAACAGCTGTCACAGCAGGATCACCTGCTTCATCAGACCTCTTCAGAGTGGCACAAGAAAAGCCAAAACAGAATTGTGTGGGTTGGTAAAACTGCCAACAAGTTTGCAAAAGGGGGAGCCCTGATTTTCATAAGCATTACCTTGGCTGCTGCTTATGAAGGCTTCTCACCCTTCCCAAGAGGAAAACTGTACTTTGAGAGAAGGCCACAGCCCTCATAACTTGGCCAGCCTTTTCTTTTCTTTTGGACTCTTAAGAGATTATTCATTAAGTCATATGCCTTCACACTATAGCTGAACTGGGACAGACACACCAAACAGACCAGAATCTCTCCAACACCCATTATCTATTTCCATCACATCTTCCCTCTTGTATTGGAGCTTTTGAGACATTCCAGGGTGTTTTCCAGTCCAGTAAAATTCTATCAGCACACCTCTTCCCTCTGCAGTGCCTCATGTGACAGCCTATAGCATCAATGCAGGCTGAAAGTCCAGCCTGTAGCAATTGGGGATTTCTCCCCCTTCCCAAAGCAGCTGAGTTGCCTCACATCCTTTACTCGTCAGGTATGAATCAGAGATCCCTTCAGGCAAGAGCATGGAAATACATGGAAGGAAAGAGGTTTTATTGATCCTGATGGCTTAATCTTATCCCAGGATGTGAATGAGCTTTAAAAACGCTCAGACTGAAAAGTTCAAATGTAGACACAAATGTCTCTTTCCAAAGCAGCTTATGGAACATTGCACAAATCCAACAAGGCACATAAGGTCTATTTTAAGCAACACCCCAGCCTTATCCAGACAGTGAACTTACACTTGGCACCAAGAAAGACAAGAAATTGCCCATCAGAGCACATGGCCCGAGTGAGGTGTTAGTGTAAGAGCACTGATTGTCCGCTGAAATGCCCACAGGCAAGGAGTCAGGCCATCCATCCGCCTGCAGGGCTGGTCAGAAGGGCTGGCAGGGACACAGCCCTGCTCGCGGCTTTCTGTCAAAGGCTGAGCAAATGTGAATGTTGAATCTTAAACCTGGAGCAGGCAGGGCCACTTCTCTGAGCAGGTGAATACCCAGCCCGATGGGCAGGCTGGGCAGGGACACGGCTGTTCCAGCAGTGTCCTGTCGGAAGAGCCTCAGCCTGGAATTCGGCACGCCACAAAGACAAGTGTCATTTAAAAACTGTTCTGCTGTGTATCAGAGGTGTGGTTATATTAAGGATTTGGAACTTTTTAGTAGATACAAAGTCAAATTTAGCCTGACTGGTACAAGGAAGGGGGGCGAGAGACAGGGAGAGACGCTGAGCTCCCGAAGTCACCGGAACACCGCGGAGAGCGGCGCAGCCTCCGCAGGTCGCAGGGCAGAATGAGCTGCCCCGGCCTCGCAGAGCCGCCTCTCGGGGCCGGGCCGGGCGGGGCGCAGCTCCGCCAGCGCAGAGCGGCTCTTGCTCGGGGCAGGGCCCGCCTGGGGCGGAGCAGCCCCCGCCGCCCGCGCTGCCTCCCGCGGCCGGCAGGTGGC
>VZSE01008979.1:16495-38633 GCA_013398275.1 Promerops cafer
GGCAGCGCCCCGAGGAACCCGCGCCCCGGCGGGGCCGGCGGCCGGCAGAGCCCCGCGTTTCGCGGCCGGCGGTGCCGTGGAAGCTGCGTGGGAACATTCTTGGCGGTCCTGGGCTCCCGGCCTCTCCAGGGAGAGGACTGCTGGTCAGAAAGGGACAAGGACGACTTTCAGGCGGCGGGGGGGGCGGGTTTTATTTTTAAAATCCGTGTAAAAATACTGCAAATAAAGCCTGAGCCGGCTGACGGGCCCGGAGGCTCATTCGCAGTCAGCGCCGGACAGTCCCGCTCAGTTACTGCGAAAAGCTGCAGCACCAAAGAATTCCTGGTCCTGGGAATTGCCTTCCTGACAGCCCTGCTGTGGCCCTCGATATCACTGTGTCAGCCGCAGCTTTCTGCTGGTACCCGGCTGAAAAAGAAAACTGCAGGGCTTGCCATTGCCAGTAGTGGCAAGAACCTGGTTCCTGTCAGCTCCAAACCATAATCAAACTCACACTGCTCTGCTGGCCATCTCCATCCCTGTCCCAGCACTGCTGCCAAGCACAGTGTGTGCTCAGGGACTGGCCCTAAGCGTTTCTGGGTAGTGTGTGCACATAGCTGATGGTAAACACCTGCCATGGACCCGATTCCTGGGCACAGGGCACCTCGTGCATCTGCACAGGATCACAATGACCATCTCTCCCCCACTGGTCTAACTTTGCATCCTTCAGCCTGACCCAGCGAAGTTGTTCCTTGCTATGGGGCAGTTACAGTCCCTCAGGTTTTGCAGGTGTTTCCAGTTGGGATGAGCACTGTAATGAGTTTCATGCTACCAATGCCTTGAGACAGGGGAAACTTGAGGAACAAAAGGGATGGGTGAGTGACAGACCGCATCACACAGCCAGCGCTGGGTGTGTGGATGTGGCATTGGTCAGGGTGCAAGTGAGTACTCACCACTGGAACGTCCTGCACGAAAGGGGCCTGTGCCAGGCCTGAGAGGATGCGAAATGAGATGAGGAACTGAGCTGACCCACAGACAGCTCACTTCCTGAGGAAGGAGAACCAGCCTCAGGGAGAGCAGGGACAGTGGGTTTGCCTGGGCTGGGATGAGTGATGGCAGTTGCAAACCACAGTGGAGCAGGGGCAAAAAAGGAGATATTATTGCTCTTCAAGGACACCTGAGTTGAATCATCAGGAGTACCTGCACTTCACAATGGGAATTGGAGTTCCAATAACCATGTGGTGGGGAGAACCAAGGCCAGTGCAGACAAGATGCCTGCTCTCTAGCTGTGTGGCCATGCCAGTGTGCCTCACTCCTGCAGCAGACCCAGAGCTCCCTGTGCATCTCTGCAGGGCTCTGACTCCTGCCCCTGGGGTCCCACAAGCGTTCCTGCTCATAGCTACACAGAGGTCATTCAACCCCTTTGAGCAGCCCCCAAGTCACACTGTTACTGGTGCAATTTGTTGATGAAAATGTGGTTTGCAATGTCATTTTCTTAGGGAATGAAACATTTTGTTTCTCTACTCAGGGACACATTTTTTTTCTTTGATCAATCTTTGGGAGATAAATAAAAGTATATATGCATACTGAATGTGACATATTCCTTTTCACATTTCCTTTCATTTATTTGATGAAGTGAGAGGGCTCTCCAGTTTCTTTACATATGTAACATTTTTCACTTGCAAAAACATGGGAAGAATAAAATAAATGCATATTTCAAATACTTTTTCCTTTCAGCCCTTGGTTCTTAGCCTGTTGCATCATGTGCCCATGGGAAAGATAAAAAAGTATTTCTTACTTCATGCGACCTGAGAATTTGGGGCTCTCTGTCTCTTAAACCTTTTCTCAGTTTACACAGACACACATGCACTTCCCCGCATGTACAGTGTGACAACAGCTTGAAAGCAAGTTTGTCTTCCCCAATTTTTTTTTAGCTCACATAAAAAAGATTGGGAGCATTTAACTTCTCACAAAGTCCTGGCTTTAGGCATTCTTGAGCTTGCCACAAGCTGACAGCATTTGGCCAGTTAGACTGTGCCTGTCCCAGACCTTGCCAGCAGTGGCACCAGGCAAGCTGCCTGCCCAGTGAGAAGAGAGGTCCTGAGGGGTCCACTGCAGTGAAAACTCTTTCTCTCAGGAAGAACTTGAAAGACACAACCCCCTAAAACCTTCTGCATTTCAGCTGTACACCAATTTAAATGCATTTGCAACAAAGTTTGACAAGGTCCAGTAAAGGCTAAACTGGCACAGTGGGACTGCTTCCCATTTTCTTTCATTCCTGTCTTTAAAGGAGGGTTTTTCTTCCAACAGAAAAGCTTCCCTGCTAACCTGCAGCTCACAGCACAGCAGAGCTGTGCCCCGAGGAGCCTAGGTCACAGAGTCAGCCAGACAGCCTGGTGCCCTCCGTTGGCCATGGTCCAGCCGGTGCCACCCGGCACAAGCAGGCAAACAGGTGGCAGGAGATGTGGGGACGTGCCCTCGTCCTGCCCAGCAGCTGGAGGAGAGGAGGGGAGGGCAGCGACTCTCACCCAGCCTCCAGCCCGTCCACAGCACGGCGCTGCTCAGGCAGTCAGACACTGCCCTGCCCCGTCCCGCGGCTCTCACCGGGATGAAACCCAGGTGCTGTGGGGAGCACCCAGCTCTGCCCACACCTCTGAACAGAACAGGCCATTCCCGAGCCCCAGGATCAAACAGCACGGGTTTGGTTGTGTCCACATTACAGAGCCCTCGAATCCACATGTGGAGCCTTTGTGTTCCTAAAGCATAAGCCTTCATTTTTCATGTGGGGTTTTTTTTCAGTTCAAAGTGCATGAAAGAAAACACATCCTGTTCTGCAGTTCATCTGAGCAGTGTTTGCATAGCATGAAACTGTACACTTGCCTGTGCTGCCTATTGGCAACTATTCCTGATTTTATGATATTGTCCAAACAGTGTTCAGGCATCATTTAGGAGAGTATTATTAGCAAAGGCTAAAATAGTGCCAGGGTGTGAGCTAATAATAAAGTAGGATAGACAATCACTGGTCCAGTGCTCTTAAGCTGAGAATGTTTTGTTCACAGCATAGCTACAGCCTGAGAATCAATGGAAGCTGGAGGGATGTGATTTGGGAGGTATGTAGTTTATACACTGCTCTGCCAACTGGGATATCCCATAGCATCAGGAAACCTTGGTCCTTCCAACACTGCCCTGTTTCTTCTTTTTCAGCGACCATCAGCTGCCATACAGTAATGCAAGCACTGTAATATTTATATTCTTATATAAATAATCACAAAATCAGTTCTACTAGGAAGGTTGTTTTGGTTAAAAAGAGGAACAGGAATGAAGTGTTGCACACTGTGTAGGGGTTCAGGCAGAAATGGGATGCACTGGATGTGCTGGGTCTGCAGCAAGCAGAGGATTGCCACCTGGAGAGCAGGAGAAGGCTTTTCTCCAAGGAGAGTGACAGCATCACAAGTAGCATTGTGGTACCATTCTTAGAGATTATGGATACTAAAGCAGCTGGGATCAGGGCTGTGTGCACTGATAATATGGTTTTGAAGGGTTGCCTTGGTAATTCTTCAAATGCCCAGCAAGCTTCTTTGCTCCTGCTATTTGTACAGGATACAAATACTATGGGAGCAATTTTGGGAGCAGGAAGGAATCAGTGTGGATTATTCCTAAAATCAGGGTGGTCCACATTTCCATGGAAAAGTAGTCAAAAACATCTCAAGGTCATTAAGTTAAAAGAAAAGCATTTAAGAATAAAGACTTTTTTATGTGTTTTGAAGGACATTAGAATCTCTTAAACAGCTCATTTTCTTCTCTTGAGCACAGCAGAAATTGCTCATAGTCAGTAATTGATCCAATACACTTCACCCTCTGCAAGTTTTCTGTTCTGACACTCCTCCCCGCCATTTTCTTTATTTACTCACTGTTGAAAACTATTTGTGTTTTCAGTCTGAGATCACATCCTCTGCCACAGGCTGCTCCCAGCTCGGGTGAACTAATCAGCACCTGACCTTCCTAGAGAATACACCTGGCTCAGTTAGGGTGATGCTGTTCCAATGAGATGGCCACTGCCAAGGGACTGCCTTTTCTAAATTATTATTTGTTCTCAGCAAGCTTTACATTATTTCATGATTTCTTAGATGTTTCTACCTGTCAGTTATTCCAGGGACTTCTGATGAAAAGTGAGGGCAGAAGAAAATCAAACTGGAAGACTACAAAGAGCTGCCTGTACTCCGTGGCGCCTCTTCCAAGCCTCACATCTGGAGTGGGAATATTCGTATGCATGGAAAGGTACTTTGGCCTAGCAGAAGTTGGTTCCCTGCAGCACATTCCTGAGCTGCAGACCGAGCCCAGACTAACATGATTTAAGTGGCAGGGCTTCCATCCCCTCAGCTGGGAAATGCTGCCAAGGTTTTACGGATCTTGCTGTTAGGGCAGTTTTCTTACTAGGTTTCAATCTTAAGTATCCTTTTGCACAGTTGCATCCCACTAGTTTCAGATACAAGCTAAAATGAAGAAGAATGACATGAAATGAAGCCAAGGGAACTGCATTAAGTGATGTTTGCAGAGTACATTGATAGAAGGGGACAGAATATCCTTGGGAGAACAAAGAAATTGATTGTTAATAACACATTTCATGATGCAGACACCAAAGAAGTTTTATAAGTGCTGTGAAGTCCCCATGTGTTAAGCTCATAGTGCAGACCTGCAAAGTGATCAGGGTAGCTCAGGGCAGAGGATTGCAGGGTGTGCATTTGGATCTCGTGAGTTATCAAGCAGCCCTGTGCCTGCCCCCACACAGCTGGGTCATCTCCAGTGCTGGGCATCCATCCCCACAGGGATCTGCTGGACCTGCTGGCTTGGGGAATGCACAGGCAAGTGGGTAGCTTCTAGGAGCAAGGCTCAAACTCAAGAAAAGAGCATCAATCTGACTCTAAGTACCTGACAAACTTTGTTTGGTTGTATGAGAGCTAAACAGCACAGAGGGAATTTTAGTGATGCCTGCACTGAAAATGGATTGCTAGCCTAAACCCTGAGCAGAAGATCCAAGCCCAGCAACATCTGACAGTAGCTGTATTGGTTCACATACATTTGGCAAACAAAAAGGAGTTTTAAACTGATTTAATTCTTCCAGCTTTTTCTAATAATCAAGCTGAGATGAGAGCCATGCTGTGGACAGAAGGAAGGTCAGCAGACCCCCAGTATCTGTCAGGTGAGAGAATTAAGAAGATGGATAAAGAGGAGAGATTTGATGAGGGTGATGGGAAAGAGGACAAAAAAAAGTTAATACCAGAAGTCAATTACAACAAATTGAACAAATTTTGGTGCTGCCCCACTCATTGAGGATTTCTCAGTGAGTGGAGCAGCACCAAAACAAAGTCTGAACATGCTGGGACATTGGACTGGTCCTGAAACATAAACTATCCAAATCACTGCCAGCAGTTTTCTTTTGAAAGCTTCAGCTACCAGGGGAAAAGAACTGGGCAGCAGTTGCAGAGGGGGAGATCCAGAGAACTTCACAGGCAGGTACAGCACAGATGGCTGTGAGCTCTGTATCTTTTAGGTGATGTATTGGAGTTCTAATGGCAGCAACATGTATAACAAATGAGGTCACCAGACTAATATTATTACAACAAGTTCCACATGAATTAATCATGTTTGAGCCATGATAACAGAGGGTTGGTTAGTGTATTATCTCTGAGGCTCCCATCTCTCTGGCACTTGCTCTTAAGCCAGTTGCCTTGGGATGGGGCATGGACTGTTTTCTTTCAAAAGAAAGCAAGGATTTCTTTCAAAAGCAGACTAATTTATTCTGAGTTTTATTCTTGGGTAGGTCAAGCTTTGGTAGTGGAAGCAATTCCAAAACTGCAGTATGATGTTTTTTGTAAGGTTTTATGTTGGCTTTTTTCTCTCCTTTCTGTGCAAGATACTGTAAGGACCCTGGGAAAGTTTGCCCCAACAGCCTTCTGGTTTTGAGATAAATATAATCTCTTTATAAAAACACACACTCACATAGCTTACAGCAGCCTTGTGCTGGATATGGTGTTCACGATAAATCACACCACCTCACTGCCAAACCAAGTCTGAAACAAAATGAAAGAAACTTCTTAGTGAATGTCCAGCTTTATTTCTGTCCTCAACAGCAGGAAACTCATGTGAGAGGTTTTTACTAGTCCTTGCACCAAAAAAAGAGGTTTGAGAGATCTCCACATAAAGGTTTTTCAGAATTAATACACACATAGCTTAGCATACATCAATAAATAGAAACTCTTATGACCATGAGAGGGAAAAGCCATGCCAGTGTGGAGCTGCTTGGGTGCCTGTGTGTGACATCGATAGGTCTGGTGGCTTCCAGTGTGACCATCCTCCCCGATGCTGGGTGGCTGCCAGGCTGTTACCAAAGGAATAAGAAAATAAAGAGAATGAGAACTTTGACCAAACTCCTGGTAATCAGAGCAGTTGTTAGTTGACTTGCACATCACAACAAAAGTTGAAGTCAGGTTAATGGCAGTGGGTTATCCATGGGTTATTTTGCTCAGTCTGGTCATCCCAGAATCACTGCTGTGCTTTACTTTGCAATATAAAAGATGTCTCTGTGGCTCACATGTAGCAAGCAGGAAACCAGCAGGAAAGAGTGAAGATTCCACAAAAATTCCACCTTTTCCTGTATTACTGACTGTGCTGATGCTTTCTCTGTTCAGTTCTTGTTTGGCTCCTGGGCACTCACCCAGACTCACCCTCCGGCAGACACAAAAAGTGCCATTCATGGACTGAAAACTGGAGCTTTGGTTCTGGGTAACCATTTGGCTGACAGATGTTTCTGCTTGCCTGTCTCCGTCATCGGTTTTTCTCCGACTAATTCCTATCCTAGGAAGTGTGTGGCACTAGTGCAAAGAAGGAAAGGGGAAACCCACAAAAAATTAAAAACATTTTAAAAGCCTTGGGGTGTGAATTTCCAACCTGTTGGCCGATGATGTTGGGAGGGTGCGCCTGCACCTCCAGGTATGGATGGGAGCCTGACTGCACTGGATATTTCATGTAAGTCAAAGGCACAAGTTACACAACATCTCCCAACTCTTGTTTCACAGGTCAGGAAGTGCCAGCAGTCCAACAGTTCAGAGAAATGATGTCTGACAAAGTGTGCAGGGCTGAGTCCTGGTCCTACAAGGATGAGAGACACCTCTGTCCATGCAGAGCTGTCACCTGTGTCCCGGCCTTCGAGCTAAGACCAGAATCTTAATGAGGACTGTGGTAAAGCAGCAGGCTGGTAAAGCACTGGGTAAAGCTCAGGAGAAATTCTGCTTTCTTCATTCCTTGAGCAGATCAGATCTCATCTTAGTTTTGCTCCCTTCAATGAGTCCCTGATGGATTAAACTGGCCCATAGAAAGGAGGCACAAAGCTCAGTATATTTTGACTTTTGAAACCACCTTCAAACAGATCTTGACAAAGCCACCTTACCCCCTGACAGCTCCTTCCTGCTGGAAGAGGGCCTGGATATGGCTCTCACAGTCCTTGTAGACACTGTTGAGAGCAAGGCCAGAAGGCAGAGAGCTGGGTCCAGCAGCAGTGTGCAGTTCCTCACATCCACTCCCCCAACACCATCCTGCTCACCACCACCCCCTGTTCCTGTCATTCTCCCATCAGTGTTTCCTTCCAGTGTTCCCCAGCAACTCCTCAGGCAATGCTGGCCCTTCCCAGCCTTGTAGGCAGGCTTGAAGCAATGGATGAGCTTTAAACAGCAGAACAGAATAAAAATTGCTTCTCCTCAGCAGTTTCCCCTTTCCCCAGTTCCCCCCCCCACCCCACACTTGCTGCCATCAGATGTCTTTCTTCTGACACCCATTAACTCATGGATTGAGAGTTTCGGAGAGAGACCCTCACATCACCTTGTCCCTTGGACCAACCTTGCCCCTGACTGAGCTCCTGGGCTCTGCTCTCCCCTCCTTGCCATTTCTTCCCAACAATTCTGTGTGAGCTCTCTTTGCCAAGGTGATGAACATCTCCAGCCAAAGTCCTAAAGGCCAAACAGAAGCCAAAGTCCCTGGAGTTTATTTCCTTTTCTCCTCTGTTTTCCTCCTTTATCAGCAAGCGACAGTTTCCTGGTGAAGATGGGCAGAAAGAATCAGCAATATTGAGCAAACTAGGAACGCTTGTTCAGTCCAAATGCCCCCAATATTTCCAGCAACCAAAGCCCCCTGTACCCAGAATATTTGTCTAGAAAACCTGAAAAAATGTAAGAAGTCAAAAGACAGCCGCTTTCTATGTTTTAATAGTTTAATTTCAAGCTACCCAAGGTTAATTTGGAAAAAAAAAAAATAGAAAAAGAAACATACAATAGGTTTCATTTGTTTTTACCTGTTTGGTTTGGTTTCGTTTCATTTCTGAAACGTTTTGGCCTTCGTGCAGAAAAGTAAGAAAACAGAAAGAAATATATTGTTTTCTTTGTTCATTTCTCATGAGAGCCACAAAAATCCATTTCTGAAATTGTTTTATTCCTAACTTATGTCTATTAACTGTACAGTGTCTGCAATGATCCCATAAAATCCTTGGGAACATGGACAGCAGAAGAGCTGCTCATTCTTTCCAAATGCCAGTGTGATGAGGGAGGGTGCCACATGACTGTCACATCACCAGCTCTGTGACAGCCCATGAGCCCCATTCTCTGACCCATCTCATGCACAACTTGTGCCTCACGGAGTCCCAGGACCTGCACAACAATGGGCTTTTATTTCCCATCAGTGAGGCTGATGGGCCTCGCTGCTCAAGGAGGGATGATGGCAACATTTTGTATATGGGCATTGCTGCATCTTAGTAGAAATATTTTGAGGATTTCTGGCTTCCTGGAGAGCCCTCTAAGCTGCTCCACCTTTGGAAGCACAGGACAATGGTGTTAGAGAGTAAGATTAAAATCTTGGAACTTTTACATGCATTTTTACAGAAGGGGTGAGGTCACAGGAAAATTACTAAGTTGTTGGAAGGAGACTGGGACTGTTTCTAAACATTTGTCATTTTCCTACAAGGGATTTCTACCACCTCAATAAGCAGCTGTCCAAGGCAGGAGGCAGTTGAGGGAAACACTTTGATGACACTTTGGCTGATCTGGTCCTGGTGATGCTTCTAAGGGCAAGACAGTTTTGCAAAGCTCCTCCACCCAATTCAGAGCACTGTGACTAACTCTCCTGCATACAGCCCATTTCCTCAGAACAGCAATCACAGGCTGCAGACAGCAGCCTGGTCCTGCCCCAGTGATGTCCCAAGAGCAGCCAGCACAGTCCAGCATGTCTGAGGGAGCCTTAACAAGGGTGTGATACCCGGCCCAGGAATTCCAGTGTCACAAAGCAATTATTTGTAATAACTCAGAGTAACAATTTCCATATGTAGGACTCAAAAACAAGAACTACAGGTTAGGAGATAGATACAGCTTGTTAGATGAGAGCAGGATTTCCATGTCCTTTAAAATAAGATCTGTCCTGTTTTCTGTTTTGGTCTCATCACCCCACCAAAATAAAATCAGCTGCAAACAGATGTGTCAGTGAGCAGAGGCGGAATTTTTGCTAGAGGTGTGAGGTGGGGAGGGTTTGACATGGACTGAACTCTCAACACCATGATCATACTTTACTGATTAAAGAGCCTGGACAGATGCACCTTTCACTTCCAGTTTAGATTAAAACCTTGACTGTCTCCTCCAGGTCGGCAAGTTGGGTGTTCAGGCTCTTTCAGGACTGTCCAGAATGTGGAAATTCATACAGTCAGAGAGACACAAGAGACAGACACAAACTGAGTTGTCCCTAAAAACTTCCATGCAAAGAAGCCTGTGTGCTTCCCTGCATGGAGGAACAGGATCTTCTTCTGCTCATCCCTCAGAGAGTTCCTTTGTCCAGCTGGGCAGAAAAAGCCAGGAAGGTGAAGGTTAATGCCAAGGAGGTTATTTAGCTTGAATGGTGGCTTTTTTTTTCTCCTCCACCCCCCATTCCAACATGCACACCCACAAACACACACACAGGGTCCAGCACACACATATCCTGGAGCAAGGACAGGAATTCCCTGCAGGACAGCAGGACACAGGCAGGACCTCAGATGATACCGGCAGCTGGTGCGTCCTTGCCCTCACCCCGCAGAACCCTCAGCCCTGTGCAGTGCTCAGAGCTGGGTCACCAGCCCCACGCACAGACCTTGCTCTGTTCCTGGGCACAGCATCACCCTGGCTGCGGCCAGCACAAATCCTCTGGCCCCCCTCCAGCCCACAGGGTTTCTTTCCCCCTTTCTCTGCCAAAGCAAATTGACTTGTGACACCTTCCCTTATGTTTTCATCCTTTAAAGGGTGGAAAGCTGAAAGCCTGGCTTCACTGCATTCACTTCCATGCCTCCTTTGTGCTCTCCCACCTGGATGTTAAATAAGCTCTTTCAGGGAGGACTGGCCACTGGAGTCACTGTGGGCAGGCAGGGCAGCGTGTGCCCATGCACACGTGTGCTGCACCCGCTGCCAAGCAGAGCCCAGGGTGCCCTTCCCACGGCCCAGGGGGAACAGTGCTACCCCAGGAGAGCATCCTGGCTCCTTTTGCTCCCACTCCCCAGCTTTTCAGCTCCCTGGGCCTTGGTCATCCTGCTGTTTTCATTTCAGAAAAGCATACAACCTAGTTCATCTCTTCTCTCACGTAAAACACGTTGCAGGTTTTGACTGAAAGATAAACAAGAATTTTTATGCCCTGTAGATCTTGGATCTTATTGTCCTCTAAAAAAAAAATAATATATAATTTCACAATCTCAAACAAGACCTTGTGCTGGCAAGTGGATACCTTCTTCTACTTCCTGCACTTTAGCAGAAACCTAGTCCACATGTACACTACACGCTCACCTCCTCAATCATACATGGTTTGCAGCATTTTTCCCAAACAGAATGAGAAAAGGCATGTCCTTGAACTAAATGAACTCTGACTCTTCTACTCCTGAATCTTCTATTGACTCCTCTACTCCTCTCCTTGCATGAGATTTTGAGGGACCACTTTATGACTTGTGCTTATGTAAAATATAACACTGAGCTATTATAACAATCCAGCCAATAATAAACATTTTAATAATAAAGGTGATGCCAAAACCAGGTGGGATCATCTGACAATTTGTTTTGCTAACGAAGGCACAAAGGACCGAGTCTGAAGCCCAGTGGAAGGCACCTGTGCACTTAGATGCAGTCGAGGAACTTGGGTGTAGCCAACAAATCCCTTACCTGTGCTGTGACAGCGGCCAAGGTGCGCGGTACCGGGTCTCGTGCCCCGGCGATGGGAACAGCGCCCTCTGCCAAGGTGAGTGCAAGGAGAGCCTTGCCAGGATCTCCTCTGCCTTGGTCCTGGTGCAACTTGCTCTGTTAGCACAGCGGTTACCAACAGGAAGTTCTTCAGCTGTGCAGTGCCTTGGTGAGGGCATCTCAGCTCTGTTTATAACAAATTCAGAGCCTAGAGGTAAAAGAACCACAAGACACCAGAATGTGTCATCTGGCCGTGGAAACTGGGAAACAAAGAGCTTATAAATATGCAGGGACCTCCCTGAGTTCCTGGGACCACATAGCAAGAAGACAGAAAAGCTCAAACATATACAGAGAGGAATGTCTGCCCTCCTCCCTTTCCATGTGCTTCAGCCAGGATGTTTGTGCGAGAAGAAAGCCAGTTGAACAATAAAACCCACATGTCAAATGTGGAAGGGAAGTCTGGAGTCCAACACACCAAAAGAAAAGATTGACACAAGTTCATCCTCATGGTAAGGTTCCCCTCTCTAATAAGGATGCACATCACAGCATCTTTTATAGGGGCCAAACTGATAATTGCAGAGTGTGGTACTTGGCACTTTGAACTTTTCACCCAAGAATTGTGAAGCACTTTACAATTAAACCTAAACATGTCTTCATATGAGATGGGAGGGGCCATAAAGAGATAGCTTTGCTTATTTTGAGCATGAAAAACACATAATTCCATCACAACACAAACCAGAAGATTCTGATTCACCTGGACATGATGTTTTTAATTAATTCTAATGGAATTATGCCCAGTCAGACTAAAAAGCCAGAGGACTTGCATGTCTTCATGCTTAGAAAGTGTTCTTGTGACCTTTTGTAGTTACATTTTTAGTAGTAGAAATTATATAAAACAATGGAACACAAGAGTCCTCACTTTAATAAGCATTATTAACACCTCAAAACATGGAGTGGGAAGGAAAGTATTGTGAACCAAGTCTGGCAAGCCATAAAATGAAGTGAGGTCTATGCACTGGGAGGTTTTACATCTGAGTACTTGCAAATTTTCACCAAATTTTCATCAGATTCATTCATTTTGGTTGGAAAAATATTGGCCTCTCATCTGTCTGTGTGGCAAAAGTCCTTGCTAACAGGGTTTCCTTTTACATGTAACGCAAAAGTAATTAAGTTCCTAATTAGTTAAACTGAACAAATTCTGGCAATTACTTCCCTGGCAAGGAGAGTCAGTAGTTCTTTCTGGACTGGGGTTGTCAGACATTTCCAGAAGGCAGCACTGAGCACCTCTCAAAGCCTATGACTACTCCTCCTGCTCTAGGCAGCTGACAGAGGTGTTAATGTCCCAGAAGTGATCCCAGTGCAAGGTTTCTCTATTAAAACCATCTCCAGGCAGCAGTCAGGTTTGCCACATGCCCATGGTCCTCACCACTCTCAGACAGCCGTGGTGTGTCAAGGGTCAGGGCTGGTGGATTCGGTGCCCTTCGCTCCTGCTGCTGCCCCCAGTTCAGGAAGGGCTGTAACAATATCCCTTGCCAAATGTCTCCAGCCAGATGAGGAGAGGAAGAGGTTAGAGATACAGCCAGGGAGTCTTCAGGTTCTGTGGCTTCCCTGCTGTATTTACTTGCTTCTGCATGTCTACAGCAAGTTCGAGTGAGTGACTGCTGCCCTGGCTGAGGAGGCAGCAGCTGGGGCTGTTAGATTCCCAGCCCTGGCACTGACCACCACAGAGGTTTGGCTTCTGTCTGTCTTTTTCCCCATATTTTACTTTCAGATTCTCTTTAAACTGGCATATAAGCTGGTTTCACCAGCAGCAGCAGCAACAGTGCTGACACAGGGTTTGCACTGTGCTTGCAGATCTTATCCCAACTTCATCCCAGCAAAACAGAACATATATTTCACCCAGCATATATTTCATATATTTCTTCCCAGTGATTACCAGGGCATAATTTGGACAGTGGTGGAGAGCCAAAAGTGTTCCCAGCTTATGACTGGCACAGGAGCTCCTTATGGGGAATTCCTGAGGAAAGAGCTCAGAGACACTGCTGGAGATCTCTAGTCCAGTGTGGTCCTGTAGGCTGCAGCTCATAGCAATAGAGAAATGCCCTGTGCCTCCAAATGTGCTTTCCTAAGGGAGAAATGGATTATATGGGCAGGGTCCTGCTTATGCTCTTACTTCTGGTGGATCTTTTTGGTCACCTTTTTTCTACTAAGATTCACCCTTTAGGGTCAGTTCCTTGGCATGCACAAGCTGGTGTTATTTCTCTGACTGCACTGAAGCTGTTCTGCCTGTGACTTGAGTAATACAAACTGGTGGTCTCAGATGCTCATCACTGGTCCTCTCCAGCCCTTTTGCCATCACCCTCAACAAGGAGATCAAGTGTTTTTAGCACCCATAGAGACATTGCCATGTCATTCTTATCCCCGTCACGCTCACGCATTTTTGCAGACCAGGTGGATGTCCCAGGAAAGTTTCTGCTGGAGAACTCCTTGTTGAAGCTACAGGTTTGTTCTTGCAGAGCAGAGCACAGAGGTGCTTTGCAAACATTCTCACAGCCTTTGAGCAGCACAGGGCATCTCACCACTACATATTCAAAGCCTGAGTTAGCCTCTTCCTCTGGGATCACAGGCAGGAAGTAGTAGTCTACAAGCAGAAGCAATTTGGGGTGAAGACAGCCCTGCTGCCTTGTCCGTGTGGCTGCTCTGAGCAGGATTACTTCCACTCTAAATGTGTTATTGCAGGGAATAGACGGGAGCTGGGTGGGGCTGCAGGGGCTGCAGGGACAATAAAAGGAAATGCCTCTGCTCTGCATATGGTCTGGAGAGGGAGGGTGCTAGTGCCAGCCAGGAGGGGATGTTGTGCAAGACAGGGTCCAGAGGGGAGGCATCTGCATGAAAACCAGAGCAGAAGAAAGTATTTGAGAGAGAGTGGATGCGTGCGTGGGTGGGCGGTGTCAGGGGAGTGGGAACGAGACAAAGGAGGCTGTGTACGGCTGGGTGAGAGCGGGCTGCAAAGACGAGATGAGAGGCAGAATGTCTGTGGGTGGCATGGAGAAGGATGCAGCGCCTGCTCCGTGCTGCCAAGCAGAACAGTGCATCCCAGATGCTCTGACCACCTTTTCAACCCCATCAACCACACCCTTATTTTACCCTGTTAACCCTCTATATCCAATGGCCTTGTCCGAGGAAGAAAAACTGTGGTGTAAGAGTCTGGGTAGGGTGCCAAGGTTCAGCAAGAGCTGTCCATCCCTTCAAGCAAACAAACAGCATCTTTTCAAAGCTCCCTTGAGCACACAGAGAGGCTTCAGAGTTGCTGCAGTGTTGGGTCTGAGGGTCATTAGAGAACAACCTCTCCAGAAATGTTTCTTCTGATTTTTGAGTCACTGAGCCATCTTCTTCTTACAAAAAGTATTCACACATATCAGTGTTACCACAGGGAAAACAAAAGCTTCATCCTTCATTGCAGTAGCCTTCCAACTACCCTCCTCCCTACAACTTCAACATTTTGCAGTTCAAGTTTTTGCTTCTTCTGCTTAAAAAAAAAAAAAAAAAAAAAAAAGGCTTCATTTGGAGACTGCCTGACCCACATGGCTTAGACCAAGATGCAGCTGACCCCCAACACCTGGGGATGCTAGCAAGTGACATTTGAAGTCAGACCCCTCTCTAAGCCGGGTTCCTGAAAAGCAGTTGACAGGGGGCAAAGAGGTTGATAAATAAAATTAACAGGTTTGAAGACAAAGTAGAGAAAAAAAAAAAAATCAAGCTTGTTCATAAATATCCTTCAAAAAGTGAAAACATAAGAAATAGTGACCTAATGGGAGGCTCTGCTCAAAATTCCAGAGGATCATGGTAATCTGATATGTACACTGACTTCATGAGTTTGGAGTCCTTCTGAAGAATCAGACCACAGCAACACACACTTTGTCTTAGCCCTGCATGCCATCTCCTCGCCCTGCTGTTATGGCTCTGGTTTGTAAAGGGTTCCAGTTTGTTCCTTTGGTGGATTGTAATTGCCCTGGATCAGCTTCAAATAGGAGGAAAAAATGTTAAAAAAAAAAGACAACAGGAGCCTTCAGAGGTCCTGAGCACTGTGCCTAGGTGGTGATCTCATGGCAGTAATGACCTCAGAGGTGTGTTTGGCTTTGTTCAGATTCACAGAACTGCCTCCTGCCAAGGATATTTTAAGTGGGCCAAAAACATCTGTAAACACAGCCATCCAAAAACACATGCTGAGGCCATGCAGTTACACACACACATCACGTGTGTAACATCACATTAACTCATATGTGCTCCTCTTGGGAGATATGGGATCTGCAGCCACGGTCACCTGTTGGTGCTGTTTATCCCACAGCTCAGTTTATCTCACAACTCAGTTTATCTCACAACTCAGTTTATCCCACAGCTGATGCCCCAGCCCACAGCTCCCCGTGAACTCAGCCCATCAGTTGTAACCTGTGCCATGCAGTACAGATGTCACCTGTGAAGTTCCTGATCCTGGATCCCAGACTGGGGGACTATTCCCAGGTCTTATTTCTCTTATTTCATGTTAAAATAATTTTTGGGTAAGCCATCTGAACTTTGCTGTGCTCCTCATAACT
Source organism: Promerops cafer (assembly GCA_013398275.1). Lineage (NCBI taxonomy): Eukaryota > Metazoa > Chordata > Aves > Passeriformes > Nectariniidae > Promerops > Promerops cafer. The sequence continues at coordinate 32,298 of VZSE01008979.1, forward strand.
AATCTGTTTGAAACAGGAAGGAAGGTGCTCCTGGGGGGTGCAGTTTTCCAGGGTGAACACTGTACTCCTCACAGCGGTGGCTGTTTGATGGTTGTTGCTCAGAACTGCTCAGCAATGACTGCAAAGAGCTGTGGGTTGCCCCTGCAGAGTCCTCAGTGCTCTGCCTGCTGACATTCTTGGTGCTCAACACATGCACTAGATCATTTTCACAAGCTGCTGTGCATTCCTCTCCAAACACACGTGGGGTGCACTGATTACCTCCTTTTCCAAAGGCTAAATCATGTACACAGGACTGAGGCTGGAAGCTGGCAAGAAGAACAACCCTGTCTGCACAGGCAGAGCGCTTCCATGGCAAAAACTCATACTCTCAAAAGCACATATTTTCCCATAAATGGCCAGTCACAAAGAACCAGCAACCATGAGCTGATGTGGGCATAGGGAGGAGCTCTAATGTCCATTACTGATGAGGAGCAGCTCTGTGGCATGGTTGAACTGCAGGATAAAATGGTGACTTCACAGCCAGTGCAATGAGCACTGATGGTGCCTGGGGCCCTCGGCCAGCACACAGGGCTTGGGACTTCCACCTGCCCCCAGCCCCTGGGGGACACAGAGCAACAGAAGCCTCTTTTCAGCACACTCAGGTTTTCAGCAGCTGCTGAACATCCAGACCAAGCAGCACACACCTCTGACTCCAGCCTCTCTTGGGCACTGACAGCATCTGACAGGATCTCCTGAGCTAAACAAATTGCCTTTGAGGAGATAGAGAGTACTCTTAACAACCACAGCAACTCCTTTTAAACTATTTTAGAAAATACACAGCTTTAATCACCTGTTTAAACTATATTTCAAAAGCTTTGTCACATAAAGCCGTGGAAAAGGCTCTCTGAGCCTGCCAAAATTTAGAGTATTTTCTCTTGAAATGACTCTGTTTCAGTGTACTGTTACAGCAGATACCAGACACCACCAAGGTCAGATCACACTGTAACATTTGCTGTCATCCTGAGTTTGCTTCCATCCTGACTATTTGACCTCATATTTCCCATGCTTGGTCCCTCTTAAGAAAGGTGGTTTTGTTGGTATAGAATCCCAATAGGTATTTTCAAGTTCAAGGAAAGTGAAAAGAAACAAACCCAAGCCCCCACTGTGTGATCCTCCCCTCTGTACCAATACAGAGACTGTGCTTTTTTCAACAGGCCTCTGTCAGGGAGAGATGAAAGGCAGAGTTCAGGACCAGGTCTGAAACCTGGACTTAATCCAACACCACTAAATCTCTGGCTGCAATGATGTTACATTGCAGTAGACAGGAGGGTGGAACTGGAGGGAAATGATTACCAGTGCTTGAAAGTTTCCCCTGAGTGTGCTTTGGGGCCTCTGTTAGAGTTTCTTTGGATCTTACCAAGGCTTATTCTCCATCACTGTATGGGACAAGTCACTGCTGCTTCAGTGTTTCTGCTGGGGTAGTTTGCACCAAGAAGACTTCAACATCAGCTTCACAAAGCAGAGTTCTCAGGTGACCTGGCCTTTGTTCAGGAAAAAAAAGGAAGTCACAGGTCTCCCAGCATCCAGGGAACTCCTGCCTTTCAGCTGCTTCAACAAGACCCAGTGTATGAGAGCAGAGAGCTGGGAAGGTGCTCTTTTCACCTGGGAATCAAGCCCTGAGTTCTAATAATCTATTCTACCTACAATTAAGCCGTCCCAATGCAAATAGACATTCCTACCCTTTCAAACCAGCTTTCTGTCAAGATATTTCCAGGCAGGCAATGACAAGAACAGGCACGGGAAGAGAGCCTTCCTCATGCCATTACTATTAAAGATCTAAAGACCTGTTCTCCAGCTCTTTCCCTTTCCGGTCCCTCCCACATCTCTGCAAAACTGTTTAGAAAATATAGCTTTGCTAATCCAGAGGCTTTCTCCTCTGAGTCTGCAGGGCTCTGAAACAGAAGCAAGACAAAACCTAATTATCACATTGATTAAATCATGGCCCAGTCTCACTGAGTTTACTCATGTGATTAAAGTTTCATTGAAATAGGAGAACAGGGGGGCAACCAAGGAGTCATCCCACCAATTTCAGTGGATTGTAGATTTTTGCATGAGTATTTACAACTAAATGATGGTTTAACCCCACTGGAACTGGCTGGTCTTGCGTGCATGGAAATGCAAAAGATGAGGTCACAAAACTAGCAACACCTTGGCCAAATAACTTTGGCCAAAACAGGAGTGAGGTGTTTTCTAATCCTGCAGCAAGACACGCTGTGTGTTTGTACTGCAAACAGAAGCACAGCCCCAAGCTGGGGGGGAGAGGAAGGCTCTACCTGTGGGAGAGCCTGTGTGTGTTGTAAATACATTTTTTGCCTGATCTAACAGCAAAACTATGTGTCGCCCCACTCTAACGAATACTAGGCAGGCAGTGAGGGAACAAATTGCTAAATGGGAAAAAAAATCACAAAGCAGCAAGTCAGCCATGAGAGGTAAGGGTCCTAAGGCTGAGGGTAAGAAAGGGCAATGACTGGCAACAGTGGCATGGGAAATGCATACCTGATGTGGGGGTTCAGAGGACTGTGGCAAGAAATCCTGTTATAAAACTGACTTTTTGCCCTGAAGGAGAAACGAAAAAGGAGTATATGCCATTTAGAAGCATATTCCTTTTAGTAGCCTTCATGCTCTTCAGACATGCCCAATCATTGTGTAGAAACCCTGATGGTATATTCAGCCCAGAATGAAACTACAACACACAAAGGAACCAGGCAAACAGGATGCCAGCAAGCCTTGCTAAAGGAAACACCATGCAAATCAGGGAGAGGAGGTCACAATGACTACAGAATGTATTACTTCTATAGCAGGGGCCAGCTCAGCCTTTGGCTTGAGAACAAGATCAAGCCAGGGCAACTGTGTTAAATGACATTGTGTAGGGAGGATGTCATGGACTGGCCTTCACACATCGAAGGTTACCATCCAAGTCATGGCACGGGAACACAGATTTTTTTTTACAGATCTGACCCATGCCCCAGCTAACCCAATCTCCTGCTCTCAGATGCAGCCCATGACTTACTGCTCAAAGCGTTAGGGTTAGGGTGTTAGGGTTAGGGTTAGAAAAGGAGGGTCCTCCCTGGTTTCAGCTTACTGACAGTGCAGGGCCAGACTTGATGAAGTGTCTTAGCTAGTTCCTACAGTTGTTCCTCTAATTAGGCCCACTGGACATCAGAGCATTGTATGCACAGGTAGCAGTGTCAGCAGCATGGCACACCCTGAGTCGCGCTATGCGTTTGCAGCACTGTGCTATGGAAAGCAAACCCAGGAGCATGGTGGAATTATTTGTTGTTCCTGTGTGTTGGTAGACTCTTTCAAATAGTTTCTCTTCACTATCAAGTAATAACTCCAAAAAATAAAACAAGGTACTCCTATTGGTTGAGAATTTTTTTCCTTCTGTTCAGCCCTGGTCTGTCTGAGTGGCTCTGTCAGACAGAGACCTCATCGCAGCTGCTCCCACAACAGCGTCATGGAGATCTGACAGCAGCAAAGTTTCCAGCCTTGTCCCATAAACAAGCAGAGTTTTCCAATCCCTTCCCTGCTTGCACTATGTTCTGAAACAAATCCATAACCAGCAAAGGAAACAATTGCATTGGCGTGGAACCCCTTGGCTTATTCTTATTTCTCTAATGTAGATGGAGCCAGAGGTGTGGAATTGGGTCCCTCTATGATGCCTCCCATGGGATAATGCACAGTTTGCATTTCTCCAAAGCCAATGATTTGGAATAACAGTTGTCAAGGAATTTGTTTTGGATGCCCTTTTGAAAACAAATCCCAAACTGTTGGGGTTTTGTTTTTTGGAGGGTGATGAGTTCTTTTTTTAATAAGATTTTTTAACTCTAAGAGCTACAGTTGTAATAAATTGGTTTTGATCTGTTCACCAATGGGCTTACCTGCTAGAAAAGGCTGTTTTGGTAGAGTAGTGACATTCAGGGCCCCTTTGAAAGACACCAGGGACCTAAAGACCATTGATGCTGTCAGATTTCCAAGACTGAATTCCTCCCTATAATATCCAGGCTTGCAGCCAATTTAGCTGGCTTGGAGCAGCTGTAGCTTTAAAACATGCTTGATGTGTATTCTGATTTCAAAAAGGAAAAAAAACCCCAAACAAACCCAGCATTGCAGTGATTCAGAAAGATACACAGATGATGGAGTGGAGCAACAAAGTCAAACACAAGCAGGCAAAGCCAACACAAGCAGAGATGACCTTTCTAAATTCCACAGCACTAATTCTGCTCCTTGGAAAGAGTGCCTGAGCATTTGTACCCCAGCCTGATACAACTATTTCCTTTCTCCATATCTGATTCCCTACATGGCTGCTGAGATACCATAAAAAAAACTACTTTGAAAACACAGTGAGCTATTTATGATTCGTTTTTTATGAAGACTCACTGTTCCTCAGAAACTGATCATTCATGGATGTTTCTTGGGCAGGAGGCAAAGAGGAGGGAAGATGATTCTCTGTTTAAGTTGGCTCAGAAATTTAGGAGAAATGTTCCCATTGTTCCTGACACATTTTTCTGACCTATGGCACACAGATATCCTGAATCCCCTTGCCCATGCAGTGGAGATAAAGGAACACAGCTCACGTCCACCCAGCTACCAGTGGGCATGTACCAAGCTTAGAGGCTCTAAAGCATTTTTATCCAGTATAGTGAGTGTTGTTAAACTCAGAATTCAGAGGCACTTACAGCTGCAGAGGAAACCTTTTCTGCTCATAGATTGGGAAAGAGGTACTTTGGAAAGAAAAGATCAAGACATTTTATCCATGGGAATCCTTTGGAAAAGGCTGTGCCATTTTAATTATTGTATTGTTGCTACAACAGTAAGCAGAACCATATTGAGACTGTGGACACTAAACATGGAAAAATATGGATGAAAAACACTAACAAGCACCAGTCTTGACTGCAGCCTTAAATTAGTCTGTCCCAGTGGTACCTTTTTGCTTACAGGAAATGCCTCCTGAGGTATTTCCCAGGAGAATGAGAGCTGATGGGGAGGGACTGCATAGTTTGGAATACTCCATGAATGTGTGTGGGGAGGCAAGGGGGAGGAGGGGTCGGCGGGAAGGAGGAAGGGAAGGAGGAGACTGGCTGCTTTATTTTGTCTTTTTAAAGGCAAATCAGATTTATGGGGGGGGAGGGAGCTACTCTTTCATTTTCCGAAAATGTCTCTTATATATCTTACATTCAAAAGTATTTGAAATGGTTGTTTAGAGACAGAGAAGATGTCATTCCCGAAATTTCACAACTTGTCAAATCTTGTATGCAGAGAGAAAACAAAGATCAGACCACAGAGTACCAGATGGCAAATACAGTATTCCTCATATTTCTTCATAGTTTTTAAAAATCTTTTGACCTTCCAAGACAGTCTGTGTGACTGAGATGTGCTGCACCCTCGTTTTCTAAAGACTTCCATTTATTTAACACTCTAAATAGTTGTTTGCAGGACTGAACCTGTGACGTGAAAGAGATCAAAATAGCTTATAGTGGATTAGAGTACATTTTTCTCATGTAATATATCCCTTTCAGCACATCTCCAGAGAGGGTTTTATAGCACAGATATTTCCCAAAGTGACAGAACTGTGAAAGTGTGTGCCCTTGGTACGTGTTTACCTTGGAATAGTCTCTCAAGAGGCTTCTTTCTCAACACAGACTTCTCCAGAGACACAAAATTTCCCTGCAGTGCAGACAGAAAATTTTCTAAAGGAAACTTCCTACACAAGAACTAAAACACACAAATGGGTTTGTAGGGGGACGAGGGGGCAGAAAGGCACTTTGGCCCCTATTGCTTCTCCTGCCTTCTCTCTGCTAACTGGTACTAGAAGCCCCAGCACCGCAGGCAGCCCCCCGGGCAGACCCCACTCCAGGCAGCACCAGAAACGGAGCACAGAAGGAGCTCGGGCCAGTCTCTGAGGGCTGTTACACCCCACTCTGCTCTCTCTGGTATGGCAAAAATCCCTAGGAGAGGAGCCTTAAGGGTCCTAGAGTGGGAAACAGAGTGCTCAGGTGCCCTGGAGTGCAGAAGAGCGGCTTTCCAGAACACACGTGCCCGTCTGTCCCGGCTCTTGTCACTTCTTGGCTCTCCCACCGCGTTTGCCCAGAAAATCGATCTCGTAGCGTCACTTTCTGTGTCCCGCTCTCCGTGCCAGCTCCGGGCTCCTGGGCAGCGCCCACCGTGGTCATCGCGGCCACAGCGAGCTGGGGCAGAAGCAGCTCCGGGGCGGCCTCGGAACCTCTTCCCGTGCCCGAAGGGGCTCCCGCGGGCCCCCGGGGCTGGGCAGTCCGGCCGTCGGGGCCGCGCTCGGGG
>VZSE01008979.1:38805-123682 GCA_013398275.1 Promerops cafer
TGCGGGGCCGGGGTGGTGCCTGCGGTCGGGACGGGCATCGCGCGGGGCTCTGGCGGCGCCGGCGCGGCGCGTTCGCAGAGCGGCCGCTGCATCCCGCCGCCGATCCAGGGGAGCTGTCGGGGGTGCGTGCCGCGCGCTCGTGTCGGGACAGAGGGACAGGCGCGGTACCCTGCCACCGCTGCCTCGTCCCTTTGCCTCCCCGGCAGCAGCGGCTGAGGGCAGCTGGCGGCACCGGCTGCAGCCCGACAGGAGTGCCCGGGCTTCACGGAACCGCAGCTGCCCGTGGTGATTTTTCAGCTCGACAGAATAAACAACAAAATATCGTTTTAGCGTAAGGTTAGCTTGAAATAATGGAAAATAAGAGGGAAAACTGTAAGCTATTCCCAAAAATGCCAGTTTGAAATCCTCAAATGAATCATCCAACACAAACAGTAGCTGAGTGGAACAATTTTCTTTGCAGGGAGTTTCCACTGGAATAAATAGCAAGTTCTGTTAAAAAAAAAAAAATTGCAGCTGGTTGTAATACTTGTAATGCTTGCCAGGGGCTGGAATGTGCCCACAGCCAGCGAAATCCTTGTGATCCAGAGTGATGGTTCACTGCAGCTTTTGCTGCCACTTCTTTAGAGCCACTTGCAGTTTTTACCTATGAGCCCTACCTAAGACACAGGTGGCTGGATTTCCCTTTACCTTCTGATGTTCTTCCATATTTAGAACATTCCTTAACAAGGACCTTAACAAGGTCCTAAGCAGACCCCTGCCTACTGATGCCTGTGTGTCACCTAGAGTTGCTGTGATGTGGCAACTCCGTGTTACCTGCAGACGATGGAAAATGAGGACCTTTAACAGAGTGCTGTTTGCCTCAGCATCACAGCCAGGGTCTCACTTGCACAGCCTCAGCAGTAGGGCCATGAACGCCTGCTTCTGCAGGAGCACAAAGCTCTACATAGATTGTATTCCCCAGATGCACAAAGCAGGACCAGGCACTGCACCTCAGCCTTCCACTGATGCCTTCAAGGACCTGGTCATCTGTTTGTCCCGCATGACTTTCAGCTGTTTAAGCCACTGGTACTCGATGGATTATGTACAAATGGGAATATTCCTGGTCATGACACAGCTGTCTTGCTGAGACCTGGTTCATATCCAGTTCCTGGGTAAACTTCCTGGGTCCCTGCACTGGTGCTTTCCAGTGAACAGATAAAGAGAAGTATTTAGTCTGTGAACCAGAGGGAGGTGTTCAGGAGGCTGTTTTGGTAAGCACAGACCTTTTAAACCTGCCCCCCGAGCCTGCAGCTGACCAGTTTTCTCCAAGATCTCACTGCCTGCACAGGCAATAGCTTGGTTGTATCCCATCCATTTATCGCCCTCTAGCGAGGTCTCAAAAATTAACATAGATTCCTTCCATGAGGAAAATAAATATTAGAGTTTGTTTAAAAATATTTCCATCTTCTGAGAGTCAGTGGCTCCAGGGAATCCCTGTCAAACATCATACCACGCTTTGGATGGTTGCATAGCCTGATTTTGGACAGGCATGGGTACATAATGATCGTGTGTGTCTCCCCAGCAATCTCTGGGTGCTCAGCAAAGGAAGGTCTGCAGCAGCAGCACTGGACACAGTTCCTTTCTTCTTACCCGTCTTTAAGTGCTGTTGCACTTTAGGTTTTGGCTGAACCCACATGTAGATCACTTGACATGGCTCTGGTCTAAGTGATTGCTTATGCTTCTTGGTACTCCACCTTCCTTAATTATAATTCAGCTGGGCTGGCCCCAGACTTGGGAAGTGGCCTTGTCTTTGCAGAGGAGCTAGCTCCAGGGGCTGGAACTCTTTTAGGTTGTAACCAGGGGATGTGATTCAATCATCTGTGTAGTCAGACTGGTTTTACTTCACAGGTGTGGAGATGATGAGGAATGTACCATGAATATGGTTTCTCTTCATTAACCTGAAGATGTAGCGGATGCTTGTTCTTCATGACCAGCCATGAGGGATCACAGATCCTCGCCTGCTTGCAATGCATAAGATTCTGATTTGCAGCTCCAATGCAGAGATCCTTGTGGATCCTTTCCTAGTCCCTCCTGGACAGCATTACCTCAGCACACTATACTCCATCTTCCTACCTGCCCCAGGCTCAGCACCCCTCTGTCACGCCAGCACCCTCCAAAACACCCCCAAATTCCTGTATTTGTTCTGTTTGCTTTAATCCATATACTGCTCACTCCTCCACTCTTGCCAGTGACAGCATTCAGCTCTTGCTGGAGCAAAAACTCCCAGCAGGTCTGAATACAAACGCCTCTGGGAATGCCCACAGCAGCACTCAGCCACTCAGGCTGTTGCTCACCTGTGTCCTGCATCACCTGTGTGCAGTCACACCTGTGTCACACTGCACCTGTGTCAAATGAGCACCCTCAGCAGCCCCTGGAGCACTGGCAGGGCATGGGCAGCACTGCTCAGGGACACCCCACATGTCTGCCTGGGGGCTGGCATGCAGAGGTCACCCAGGGGCTCTGCTGATGTGTGGTGCTGTGGTGCACACTGAGCCACATGGATGGTTTCTCAGCTAAGTCAGGAAATCTGCCCTGGCAGCTCCCCACCCCTCTGTGTGCTGCTGGTGAGGGACTGACATCTCCTCCAGGCAGTGTCAGCACTGTGGGTGCTGACATCTAACAGAGCAAACAGAAAGTCTCCTTAAACAGCACCTTCTCCACTTCATCCAGAGGCTGGAAGTGTGACAGTCACCATGGTTTAAAACAAAGATAAAAACCAATAAACCCCACTTCTTCTATCTTCTACTTCTCTGCATTTCCTCCTGAGGTGTCTTAGAGCTGTGGGAAGAGGAACTGGCACAGGCATGGGTGCTCAGTGCCCATGCACTAGGGATCAGCCCTTCTTTGCTTGTGCACAGTGCTCTCCTCATGTTCCCACAGAGCAAATGGCAGGACAGATAAGGACATGAAAGTTTCCAAAACCAGGCACCCATAGTTAGCCTCTTGGAAAACAGCTAGGGTGGAGCCCAGTTTGTGGCATGTGAGAGAGAAACTGAAGCAAAACAGGATGTTTTTGTGATTTAAAGCTTATTTTTCATAATTCCTATTTAAAGGCTTGGTTTGGTTTGGTTTTGAAGTTGTCTGCTACATTTATTGGGAAATTTATAACCCAAAGAGGTTTGTGCATGTATTATGTGTGTATGCAGATGTGTATGAGCACGTCCTTGTGTAGGGATTGCTCATGAAGAGGCTACTACCCAACCTGAGGAAAATTTTCCTCCTGAAAATTAGTAAAACCAGTAAGTACTAACAGCTAAGTAATGGCAAATATAAATTCTATGTAGGTCTTCTGTAAATCTTGCTGGGTAATTGTTTTTTGCTTTGAACACCTCAATATAGGAAAGATTATGTCAAATTATAAAGTGTTTACCAAAGACCCAGGAAAATACTTATGGCTGGAGGTATAAGTTTGTGCATAAGCATGTTAAGCCCAAGTAATGGGAAATGGGGCATAACAGGCAGATCAGGAAGTCTTTGGGGTAATCTGTACCCCACAGTATGTCCTGTATTTAGCCTAGTTTCAGCTGATAGAGTTTTCACACTGTGGATGTTAAGGCAAAAGTGAAAAAGAAATACTGTGAGAAATTAAAGCAGGGAATAATATAAGAATAGAATAATTGTCTTTAAATGGAATGTTTCCTGGACTTTTCCACTGCCTATCCCTTCAGGCTGTACTGGAAATGGAGGCACAGAGATCAACATCTCCAAAAAGCCCCATGGCCACTCTCCAGGTGCTCCTGGGGGCAGGTGAACCTCCATGCCTCTGTGCTGTCTCTCTGTCACACAGATCCAACCCCACAACCCCAGCCCGTGCCCTGGCATGGGGCATGAGGGGTCATTACTCTGCTTTAGCCTTACTCTGGTTGCCAGGGGATGATATACCCACTCTCACCACCCCCGTCCCCTGCAGAACACTGGCATTTCATTACTGCCTTCAAGGGAACATGATTTTCTGCCTTTGTTGTTTCTTTTCCTTGGCTCATCTCTGAGTTTCTGCAGTGGCTTGCAGCAATTGCTCCTGTGGAATAATTATAACAGCCTCGTGTAAGGAGCTTTATGTGCATAGTAGTGATTCCACTGCTTGTATTTTTCCACCTCTCATGCCATCAAAGAATGGGACGTGTTCTTTAAGGCCACACAGCCTGACTTGCATTGGTTCATAGCATTCTTTTTAGTAAAAGAATGTGCACATTTCTTTGCTAGCCTTGGCAAACTCTCCCATGGCCTCCAGGTTATTTGATCTTCAAGCTCCTCATCAGCTCTGGTCAGCTTCTCTCCTCTTTCTCAGTCCACTGGCAGCTCTTCAGGCTGTGTTTTCAAACCTCTCCTTTTGCACCTTCTTTTTCACATGGGCTCAGCTGCTCCCTCCTGTCTTCCCTTTCTTGACCTTTTCTCAGCTGCTGAGCAATGTCTCTCTCTTGGCCTCTATCACTGCTCAACCCTTAATGCCTTCCTGCAACTCCAAAACTTGGCAAAAAAGTGCAATTGTTTAAGCGGAAATCTACTTTTATTTGCCCAGCTCATGTAACTTTAGACTCACAGCTCCACTGAAATTCATGATGTTTGGATCCTCATTTGAGGCTAGGATGTCTATTTTTCATTTCAATCAACTGCAGAATTCTGTGTAATTAAATCCTGCAATTCAGCACAAACCTATCCTGGGGTTTGAGAAGTAGTTTGGCAGTAAATGCTACTACGAGTGTGCCCGCACTGATGCTGACAGGCAGATGAGCAAGCAGCAGAAGGAGGAAAATGCCTTTCATGGTGTGTGTGCTAGCAGAGATGCTGTTGGTTAACCCATTTTTCAGCCAGCCAGCTCCACGAATGCCATTTAACAACCGCCGGGTCTGTATAATGCTAACGGGATGCTTATAAGGCATAAAGGGATTAATGTTCAGCTCTAATGAAATCCAGATGCACAGAGCTGCCTCTTCTCAAAGTCCTTTCTCTGGCCAAGCTGCAAATAAAATGATTTGATCATTGTAAATCAATGAGAAGCACCATCACTCAACATGAAGCAACATTCACTCGGTACTTAAGGTCACAGGCACCGAAGGCAGCTGGCAGTGGCCTGGTGGAGGGGCTGGGGTCACCCACTGACCCTCTGCCTGCAGCAGCCTCAGTCTTGTGGGGGGAACTTGGGACCTTCCTTGGGGTGCACAGTGCGTGCAAGTTTGCCTTAGGGCTGGGGGAAGCTGGCTTGGAAACCAGCCTCCTTCTGTCCCCGAGCAAAGCCCAGGGCAGTCCTGAGGGTCTGGTCACTCTGGTCACTCTCCCAGGGGTGCTGTGGGCCACTGGCACCTTGGCCTTGCCCTGGGTGTGTGTCTGGGGGAGGTGAGGATTTGAAGCCCTGTCTGCTCAGGAGACACGGAGCATTTCTGCCTCGTGAACTGTTTGTGGTTTGCACTTTCTCTTCCTTGTGCGGTTTATATTTTCCTTTGTCACACACCAAACCTGGGTAGTCTGCATTTCAAGCACTGGGAGTTAATCTGGGCCCTAGCAAGGTCTGGACCACCATACACATGCTCAGAAGCCCTGCATGGAAAGGCTGAAGTAATTCTACAGCTGAGCAGACCCAGCTGTCTATGAGTTTTTAATTTTTAATATGACAGGAGGAGGGGTTTTGAACCGAGAGGCAGGGGGAAAAGGAGTTATTTTAAAGACACTAAGGAATGTGTTACATTTTTCTGTTCCTCAGGTTTGGCTGCTCTGCAAGTTTTTCATTTTGCCAAAGCTCAATTCAGTGGACTGTTTATTTGCATTCTTAAAGAAAGAACGTGATTCTTAATTTACTTTGGCCTCATTGATGAATTTTTATACTGTGAAACCCAGCAAGTTCCCTTCCAATGTTATGTATATACAACTTCATAACAGAAACTTCTACCCCACAGTACCAACCTAAATTAAATGGTCCAAAGGGCTTTGTAAAAGTGTGCCCCCTCTGATTTCCCATGTGAGTAGTATCTGTAGTCACCTTTTAATCACTGATGTCATGCTCACCATCAGAGCATGCCTCAGCTTAAGGCCAGAGACCATATAGAGCTGTGTGTAGAGCTGTGCAGAGGTTTTCTTCAGAGCTGTAGAGGCAAGAATTCCTTGTGTGGTGTTCCTGGGGTGGCTTTCAGCATTGGTTCAAAGGAAGGAAAGGAATGAGGAAAGAGTTCCTATATAAAATTATATCAAAACATGTAGGGGCAATCTGTTGTGATGAGTTTTCACCATGGGAAGAAGCACTTCAGGAAAATCCTAGCAGGTCCGAGCTGTTTGGTTTAATCCATTGTCAGCACATATGTCAAATTTATTTGGCCCTGGACATCAGAATTGCGACAAAACTGTCTGGACCTCCAAGAAAAGGTGAAGAAATTTTGCAAAACAAGGTGCAAAAAATACTTTGAGTGTATCCTTTGGATGTTCAGGGCCTGTTCCTGCTGCAGGTGATGACTAAGAATCATCCTCACCAGCAGTGAGCTTTTTTTGTGCAGTGCTTTTTTTTGTTGTTGTTGTCCCAGAATACATAAACACCCCTGTCTTGCTGAACCTTAAGATTTGCAGGGAAAAGACCACCTGTGGATGTTCTCAGCAGAGGCTGCCTGTGATTTTCAGAGATTCTGTCCACCAACACTATATCAGGGTTGAGGCTTGGAAATAGCAGGATATTTTTTAATCTTGTATTCATCAGTTTTCACCTCTCTGTCTGGTTCTGGGACCTCAGAGAGGGAGCACAGAGCTGCAGGTGGGCACCATGCTTTTTACAGAGGCACAGCTGATGGATGAGAGCTGTGGTTTGCCTTCCTGCTTAAAGCTTTTGGGCCCCTTTTCAGGTGCCTGTCTTTGAGAGACAGTTGAGAGTTTTGCTCTGCTTTGGGACCCTGAGCAGTGCCCTCTCATGAGACTGAACATTTGTGCTGTTCTCCAGGCATGGGCATTGCTGGTGGAGGACAAGGCGAGGCTGTGCTCAGTAGCCAGAAGCACAGCCCCAAGGCATGACAAGTTCCAAGTGTCCTTATTTGGGTTCCAGCCCAGTGCCATTTAAGAATATCCCCGTTACATCAGCTGCTCAGAAAGACCTGCTTCAGTCAGGAAGACTGGTGCTCTGCGTGGTGACAGTCCCCTCCATGCTTTGCAGGACATCCTCCCTCATTGCCCTCCACTGTTGGCATTGCTCCAGACTCCAAGGAAGGCACAAGTAGTCCATGGGAGCAGGGAAAAAATATGGCATGGAACAGATGAGCGTGAATTAACCTAATCCCCAACCACCTCCCTTTCCACTTCCAAGTGGAAAACTCACTTGGCCCTTGGCAGACAAGAATTGTTTCTCCCAGTCCTGCTTATATGGGACACTTTAAAATAAACCAGCAAGGTTCCATTTCTTGGAAGGAAAAGGAAATATTTCAGTGTGTCCTTGTAAACTGATTTAGTGCCACCAGGCTCTGCATATTTTAAGAAATGTTTTCATTTGTTTGGAGCTGTGTATTAGCAGTAAGAGGGAGGGAAGCAGTTAGTGAAACATGACAGGAAGATGAAGTTGTGTAAAATGGCTCAGATAAATATTTACACCCAACTTTCTTAGCTCTGAGTTCACATCAAACCATGGTTCATACACAGCATGTTTTTTTGCTGGGCCTGCTCCATTTTGGAGCCTTCTCCCTTCTCTCTGTTGGGTCATGCTGGCAGTGAGCTGGAAGGAAGCTGGTTAGCAATGCCTAGTCATGACCACAATCATGGGACCACTATCTCTGCTGGCATGCATGGCATCCTCACAGAATCACAGAATGGGTAAGGCTGGAAGGGACCACAGTGGGTCACCTGGAGCAGGTCCATCCTCCCCGCTCAAGCAGAGTCATCCCAGAGCACAGTGCACAGGATTGTGAGCAGACAGTTCTGGAATATCTCCAGAGAGGGAGACTCCACACTCTCTCAGGGCAATCTGTTCCCAAGGTTACTTTACAGAACCTGCACAGTAAAGCTCTTCCTCATGTTCAGATGGAACTTCCTGTCTCCCAGCTTCTGCCCATTGCCTCTTGTCCTTCTGCTCAGCACCACTGAGCAGAGCCTGGCTCCAGCCTCTGACACCCTCCCTTCAGAAGCTGATAGACATTGATGAGGTCACCCCTCAGTTGTCTGTTCTCAGGGCTGAACAGGCCCAGCTCCCTCAGCCAGTCCTTGTAATGAGATGATCCCATCTTCTTCCCCTGACTGAGAACTGTGCAGAGAGAGGGAAACCAGTGTAGAAAACAAATCACAGACCAGGCTTTTGTTTTGGTCCTAGAACTCCAAACATTCACCTTTAAGAGACACTTGGAGAAGTGGAGGGTTTTTAATCTTATTCTGAGCTGGGCAGGAAACCAAGGCTGAGAAGAAAAGACATCTCTTCCAAGGAGCTGATGGCATGGTGTGGGAAGGAGTGTAGCTTTTCCAGGCAGTATCAGCCAAGACCAGGCTGTCAGACGGGCACAGCACCCTGATGAGACTCAGGGCAGACAGCTGGCCTGCCTCCCAGCGGGTGCCCTGTGATGGATTTCCCATTTGAAGCAAGGGGGAATGGCTGCAAGACAACAGCTGCTGGAGCCTCTGCTAAAACTGTTCCAGCTTGAGGGGCCACGTTCAAACTGTACAGTTTGCTGAGTGGCAGATGAAGTCTGGGAGCAGGGGTGAAGGAGACAGCAGCCGTGTGAGTGCACTTTTCCCTAAAATCGGTTTAAGGGTAAATCCATCCACAATGGCAAGCCCAGGTTTTTTTTCACTTCATGTAACCTAATGCCTGATTTCTTTTTATGCACTGAACAACTTTCTCTTCTGTTTTGTTATCTTTCTCTAATGGCATTTTCTAACTAGAAATGCAACAGCAGTCTGATGTGGGTACATGATAGGAGCATCCAGTGCTCACATGAGCAGAGCAGGAGGCAGCAGTGTCCACATTATCTCATTAAGAGACTTCCGTAGGCATGCCTCTGCTAATGTAAACTCATTATTGGCTAGAACAGCAGCAGTTGTTTTCACATGGATGGATCCAAGTCTGAGTGATGAATTGTTTCTCTACTCTTAACTGGGTTCTTAAGTATTTTTTTAAGTGTTGCCTGAGAACTAAGTGGCCGTGTGCTACATTTATACAGTAACTTTTGCCCTGTTTCAGTAGACCACTGGCAACTGTGCTCAGCTGATCAGTAGCGGTGATCTGCTATCTGCCCTGACACCACGTGCTGATACTGTGAGGAGAATATTTGTAGGAAGATAGTGTTTCACCACATCCATGCAAGAATAAGAATAACATTGATGATGTGGGCTCTGAACAATCTGTGATGCTCCAAATAATCAAAGACATTGTGGCCCATGTTTTGCTCTCTCTGACCGTGTCTTTAGCAACATAAGCCTCCCTGACAGATATGAATGTCAGCATGAAATGAACTCTGAATCCAGGATTATAAAAATTGGGGTGGGTTTTTTTGAAGAGTATATGATACCCTTTAATCATCTTTGCAGCTGGGAAGTGGACTGTTTGTCTAACGAGGGGAGTGACACTGACAGCTTAATGCTCACATAAACAGTAACAGAAGCTGGCAGCTAAGAGCATTGGGAGCAGCAAATTTCCCCTGGAAGTGTGAGCTGGGTGCTGCAACCCGACCCTGAAACGCTGGGGTTGAAGAAAGCACAGGGTGGTTTCAAAGAAACAGTGTATCAATGTTTCTGAAACAAATATTTCTATTTATGTTTTGCGGGAAAATAGCCCTGTTAAACGATTTTTTTTTTTTAATGTCTGAATGGCAACTAAACCAAATAGCATCATTCCAGTGCCACAGGCATTGCAAACTTTGACCAGCTATTGTCAGAAGGAAAATCCATCCTGTGCTAAGCAGATGTCATTATTTTTCAGCTCCATCCCATCTTAACTATTTGGAGAATAACATTCAAGTGCAGAGGTCAGTGGGGGGGAAGAAAAGCCACTGCTGCTGGCCAGCTGAGCCATAGCATAGACCATACATGGATTTGGAATGAAGGGCATCAGACCCACAACCTCCCCGGTGCCAAGAAGTACACAGCTAAAATCGGCAGCTCAGAGATGAGTAATGCACAAACATGGTCCAGAGTGTTAGAAGTGTTCCAGCACTTCCAGAGTATGTTGGGTAGATGAGTATCTGTTTCCATGGCACCAAAACAGCACAGAGATCACGCCATGTCCTTCAGCAGTTCTCTGATTCCGTGCCCAGTGAATGAGAGCAGAGCTGACCTCCAGGAAGAGCACTCCCTGGCCCCGACGTGGAGGAGCACAACGAGGTCCCCTCTTCATCTAGAAGCAATTCCCATGGGCAGGGGCTGCCCAACGCTGCTGGCAGCCAGGTGAGCCTGGCTGGGAGCCACCAGCCCCCCCTCGGAGCCCAGCCAGCTCCGCTCGAGCCCAGTCTTTGGGCAGGATGGTGAGGGGGCTCAAACATCACACAGAGGACTTGTAATGCTGCTTCTGTGTAGTGAGATGGGAGGGGTTTTTTGCAAGAAAACCATAAAACTGTAGAGCTTAGAAACATGCTGGATTCAGAGTGCATTTTCATGCACTGTGAGAACACTCAAGGTGTTAGGAGATTCTGTCCTGGTCCAGCAGTCTCTTAAGAAAATATCACTCACATGGGCTGGCCCATACACAAGCAAATTGTTTAAAATGAGGTACATTTAGTTTCATACATAGGTTGTCCCATGCAGAGAGGGAGTACACAAGCAACTGTTTTACTTTGTATGCCTATTGAAACCAAAGGCAGAACAATTCATTATTCCTCTATTAAATATGCAAATTAAGTATGTTAACCCTGAAACTGTGCCAATTAACTGTGTCAAATTCCCTCAGTCAGATGATAGTTTTAGAGTGGCCAAAATGATTGCCTTACCTACAGTAAGGGGATTCCATAATCTCAGTGATGTCCTGCCAAAGGAACGTGACTGGCTAGGATCAAACAGACTTTGGCTGAGGTCTTGGAAAGCAATTTTTTGTTTGCCTAGAGTCTGTTTGGGGTCAGGCAGCTGGACCTCTGGACAGCTGATGATCTCAGCATTTTTTTCAGAGAGATTGAGTATGGGGGGTACCTTGTGTCCTGCAGTCACAGCATTTCTGTGGAAACTCACAGTGCTGTCTTTATTTGGTTTCCAGGGGTAGCCCAGTGCCTGCTGGAGGTGGTGCTGTAGGACAGGTCCTCAGACAAGGCTGTTTGGAAGGCACTGCTGCCACCATTCAGAAACAGTCTGAAAGCCTTCCCAGTGGTCAGAAGAAGAAATCCACCACTACCAACTCCCTGAAATTTATTCTGGGATAAATGCCCTCCTACACTAAAATTCCACCATGTCTGTCTTTAGTACCACTTGTACCCCAGAAGAGAGTGGTTTTGGAGTGGCCAAAATGATTGCCTTACCTAGAGCAAGGTACTGTGTGCCGTGGGATTCTTTGGCACAGAAGATACTGTCCCAAGCAAGGGTTTATTACAATGCCATTGAAGACATTGCTGCAATCTGCAGTGCCCCTGGCACAGAGGTGCATCAGCTCACCCTGTCCTCATCAGTGACCCCTGCAGCTGGCAGCTGCTGGTGTTTGCCCCCAGGCATCCCCACCCAACCTTGCTTCCCACCTTAAGATAGTTCATGGCTGATGCTTTGCTGCATTATGTTTGTAGGAAGGTTTTACCCTATTAAGGCACTTCCAGAAGCCAGATGTTCTGTTTCAGTAGGGACTTCCTTTTTTAAAAACAAGCATTTCTGAGCTGATGTTATTTTTATTCAGTTCTCCTTGTGAAACTTCCAAAGACAGATTTTTGCTTGGCAATGTCACAGTAGGGTATGAGGGAGAAATTGCTGTCCATCTGCCTCTGTCTACATATGTACCAGGGAACCTACTCTGGGAGCACTGCTGATACTGCAAAGCTGAATATTCATATATTAGGAAATTGATTGATTAAATCACTCCAGGCCCACTCCAACTTTGAGTTATGTAATCATACATTCTTTTTCACAAGGTCATCTGTGCTTTGGAGGCCTCTGTTGGACCTGATCAGGCATGGAGTCAGGAGTCTGTGTTGTAGGAAGCTCTAGCCTGTAGGATTCCCAGGTCCCTGGCTGCAGAAGTCAAAAGGTGTCTAAACTAAATGGGAGATGAGGAGGATGTCCCTTCCCTGGCAGCTGGACTCTACTCCAGCCTCTGCCATGCATTTCCTTTCTGAACAGCGTTAAATCACTTCCACCAACTTTTATTTTCTCACACAAACCCCTGGAGACAGACTGGCAGCCATGCTGAGCTCCTGTAGCTCCAGGGAGGGTAAAGAGAAGCCAGTACTTCAAACCAGCCCCAGCCAGCCTTCCAGTTTGCTCTGAAAAACCAGACACAATGTGGTGAACACCAGTCACAGAAATTGACTGAAATGGCTCTGTCCTTCGTGTGTCCATCACTGATATGAGGATAATACCTTCCTCTGACATCACAGGAATGGTAATGTTGTCATGCTGAGCTCTAACAGCCTTGCATCCTCAGAGATGGGACCCGTGAGCTCACATATAATGAATGTTTTCATTCTTGCTCAGCACAGACCTTGAAAAGTATACAGTTAACAAAAGCAACTTTCCCCATAGGAGCTCTCCCTCATCCACCAGCAATCATGGTTTCTTTTATTCTTAGAATTGTTCATATTTTGTAACATTCAGAAGTCAAAAGAACAGTAAGTCTCAACATGCTCTGAACTCCCTGGCACTTAAAGCTCTAACATAGGCAAATGCTGAAATTAGCAATGAGCCACGGGACAGATTTTCCCATGCTTACTAATCAAGAGTCACTGATGTAAGGATTCCTCTCCCGGGCTAAAATCTCTCCTCTTTCTCCAGCACAAAATTTATGTAGCAAATAAAAGGAGACCTGTGACCTCTGTATATGTTGACTTGGATAGTTATAATTTCTAACACAGTCACCCCAGTTCTGTGTTATACAAGACTTGGTGGCTGTGGCTGTTAAAAAAGACACAAGCATCTTGAGGTTAGGCTGCCTGGAGAGGGGCCTGGTAACAACCTGTTTGCTGAACCTGTGAGTCATGGAAAATGAAAATAGAGAAAAATCTGCTAAGGAACCTCATCTATTCCTCCAGCTGATAAAGTACAGCTCCCTAAAGTATTATATGCTCTTCATATCTTTGTCTGGTTTAAATATCTTCATATCTTTGTCCAGTTTTAAATTGTATTTCTGTATCTTTCCTTAACAAACTATTCCATGGTATGAGTGTTTGGAAGTTTTTCTTGAACTTCATACTTTGTTTCTTTTCCTCTGTTTATTCATATAATTACTTTGAGATTTGGCTGTGAAAGCATAAATGTGAGAGTTGGCCAGTGTTTTAATGATCAGGAAGGGGAGGGAGGTGTCTGACAGCACAGATCATGGCTTTAGTGCTGAGGTTTCATGATTATTAGCTAGACAAAAAGCAAATTTGTAGAGTGCAACGAGCAGGTCTGCTTCCAAGGTGGCCAGGCTAACTTGAATGTCTTCTTGTCTTGCAGAAGATGAAGCCCATTGTCCAAAGAAGACGATCTACCTCATCTGCCATTACTAAAGCTCTTGGCAAATCAAAGTCCCATTCCAGGTAGAAAAAATACCTTTCTGATTCCTGTTTCCATCTTTCTGCCTACACAGACTGAAATCAAACCGGTTTTCAAATTCATTTAACAGTGTTGAGGGCAATTTGGTCCTGCAGCAGGGGCGGGCAGGGGCAGGTGGAGGGGGACGAGGCACCAGACAGACGTGGTGGGTTGCAGGACATGAGCTGATGCAGATTTAGCACCCCTGTGGAGCATCCTGGCGTCCCACCTCAGAGTTTCCCTGTGCAGCCACCCCCAGCTTACTCACTGCCAGAGCCCTCTGCAGCCCCTGCTCCATGTGCTGGACTGCCAGTGGGAGGGATAGTCCTGAGAATTGCTTCTGGCTCAGCTACAGGTGCACCTGGGCAGGTGAGGGGGCTGGAGCTGCTTCGGGAGATGGAGGGGGTGGTGGGAGGCATGCCCAGGCCCTGACAGCCCTGTGCAGGATGGCACCAGCTCAGGACATTTGTTGGAAGAGCCGCCAGACCCAGACATGCTTCAGGCCAGCCACGTCCCTGTCAGGGGGCAGCAGCTTCCCCTTCCCACCAGCATGGCAGTGGAAAGCTGCCCCCATGCCTGCACCTCCATCGAGTGTCTGCTGATGCTTTGCTCCTGCAGTGAGGCACCAGGAGTGTCAGCAGACAGAGTCAGGGAGCCACATGCCAGACATGCACATCTTCTGCTGAGTGTTCTTACTTAGCCCTGAGCTGAGCACCTCAGTCCAGTGGGAGCTGAGTCCTCCTTGACCTCGTCCCCTCCTGCAGCACTGTGTCACTGCTGGAGACAGACAAGGGGATACCATGGTCCTTTCTGCCTTGCTCTGATAGCAGTCTTGTAAATTACATTTCCTAAGGGATTTGTTTCATTTGATTTTTTCTTTCTTTGTAAGAAAGAGAAGATAAAGCTGAACTGATTGACACTTTAACCTGGACCAGCCCTCCTGAAGAATATCCCTTTTGTATCACACCGTTGGTGATCAATGCACAGTACAGCTCCTCTGGAATGAGGGGGGTGTCAGTCTCACAGGACCATTTGATATGAAGGGCAGGACTGATTTTCCTTTGGTTGTCATTTGACTAAGCTATGTGACTTCTTTTTCCTTCCTCCCACCCCCTCTAAATTGCAGTAGGGAAAAAAAAAGTGAGGAAGAGAAACAAATTCTTGACTTTATTTGGCTGGAGAACATCCTCATGAGGGAGGGAAGCTTTAAATGTTTATTGTGATGGATTGCTATGGAAGGACCTGGTCCAATGCCATCTTTGCTTAGGCAATGAAAGCATCAGTCAGGTTTTTTTGCTATCCTGCCATTGTGTTTTTAAAGCTGGGTAATCCTCCAGCTTTAGGAAATCCACTGCTTGGGATTGTAAGATGCTGTGGCTCCCACTGCTCAGCTGATGGACATGGAGAACTTTGAATATCATATCTGAAGGTGATTAAGCTTCTCACTTACAGCCCCACAGCTGCACAAGTAAAGATTCACTTGGTGGTGGCTGTGGAGGAGGGAAGAGGGAATTTCTGTTTGCCAGAGTGCAGGTGTTCCTGTGACTGGGGGAGGATAAAGCAGCTACTGGCTGGTTTTAACCTCACTCCTGTGAAATTGAGTTCAGTTATGAGGCCAGTGGAAACTGAGTTAAGACCAACAACGTCAAAAATGCTACACTTACAGCTTGTGTGGTTTTTTATTTGTTTGTGTAGAGTGTCCTCAGACTAGAGGGTAGAGCAGTAGAGCAGCAGATGGTAGAGCAGAATTGCTGAGGGGTGAAGGGAAGGCAAGAATCCTTGCCTGCAAGCAAGATACACATCTTTGTCTATGTGTAGAGACAGGAGGATCTCTGTGAGGTTTTTTCTGTGTCGGACTAAGGCCATGTCTCAGAGGTTCACTAATTAAGTCAGGCTCAGGCACACGAACACACAGGAACTCTTCCATGTTCACACAGCACATCCCACATGCTGAGACCCAGAAATGGCTGTGGGAGCTGCTGACCTGAGCCCGGAGCAGTGCTGAGGAGGTGCTCTGTGGGGTGCTGAGGTGCAAGTGAGGAGATTGCACTTGGCAGAGCTCTTCCAGCTGGGGACAGCACAGGGAGAGGGTTTGGTTCAATCTCCATGCTGCCTCGTTAACTGCAGTCAGCATGCAAAAACCCTCAGGGATTTTTGGAAATGGTGAGCACCTATATGAATCTCAGTGGAAACAACAAGCTGGATGGCAGCCAGGCAAGCCAGAATCAGATGTCTGGAATTAGATGAGTACATGCAGTTCATTTTCTTTTTGCTGCAACTCTTGTGCTGACAAATTGTCCAGTCTGGATGGAAAATATGTGCAGAAAGGGCAGTGCCCCCCACACCCAGCTGAGCCACGCCATGAGCCATGGGCTTTCCATGTTCAAGTCATAGCTCACACACATGTGCAGGAAGTAAGTCTTTTACCTGAGTGAGAAATTACTCAAAAGCTACTATTTCAGCAGCCTAATCTCACACGATTTGGTGTGGGCATTTAGGCAGTTTTCCATCTGTCTGAGGCTGGTAAAGTTAATTGTGCAGAGGCAGGCGAACGTGGGTCACAAAGAGAGCAATAGGGGCTGGGAGGAGCGCGGGGCTCTCAGGCTCCTCCAAAACAGATACCTGTGTCCAGTCACAAACCCTTCTAAGGAAAGCTTCTGACAAAGTCTTGTGATTTTTCTCACTCCTGCAGGGAAACTACTCTTTCCTCTTCCCATTCAGACAATGGGCTGCCAAGTGGGGTGTTCAGCAGCCCAGGCTCCACCTTTGTCCTGGACGAGCGAGTGCAGCTAACCGTGGGCCTGCAGACCCAGGAAAGACATCTGATTTTGTTCAGTGATGTGCTGGTCATTGCCAAGTCCAAGTAAGAGGAATTCCCACTCATTCCTTTTCCCCAGTAGGTGCTGTTGAAGCTAGGCTCAGCACGTGGTGGGATTTTTGGGGCTGTCCTGTGCAGAGCCAGGTGTTGGACTTATGAGATTCTATGATTCTATGAAGCTCTGATCTATTTGTGGAGCACTCAGCAGCCTCCAAAACAATGCTTCTTTGTGGATCTAAAATGTGGCATTTCCCCCTTCCATGTTAACAAATTCTTCTTGGTATTAATGTTTCACTCGATTTGTCTGATGAAAAAGGTTGTCTAATCAGTTTTGCCCATTTCCTTATGAGGTTGCTTGAAGATATACCATGAGGGCAAGAGACAGAAGGACAAAACTGACTTTGTCTGACTCCTTCTGTCACATATAAATTAAGAGTTCTAACTGCATCTGCATGACTTGAAAGGAGCATGATCATATCTGGAGGTCTAAATGTTATTCTCTGGCCTAAGGAATTAATAATTTCCATTGTAGATCCTCCTCCAGCCTGAAGCTGAAAAAACAAGTGCATCTGAGTGAAGTGTGGACTGGCACCTGTCTCAGCGAAGTGACAGAGAAAAAGATGAGTCCTGAGAACTCATTTGTCATTGGCTGGCCTATCACCAACTACGTTGTCACCTTCAGGTATCTTATCAGACATCAGACCTCCCTCTGCATCCCAGTAGCTACTCAGGTCTCCCATGTGTCAAGTGAAACAATGACTGAGGCTAAAGGGCCCATTTCCTTTTCCATTTCCTTACCCTGAAACCCGGGTAACCTGTGCTGGCAGCAACAGTTCTAGGAACAGCAGACACTGGGAAGGAAATACTAGGAGAAAGAAAATAGCAATTAAAGGTCACTGCAAAAATAATGAGGGCTCACAAGATGAGTTAACTCCGACTTCACAGAAAGGGATTTGTCTCTTATCTGAACACTCACCAGTCTGACAGGAAACCTGGTCCAGTTTGCTGCTGGGATTTTTTTTTGTTATTATTATTTTTGTTATTTGTTAAAATAGAACAGAAGAAGGAAAGGACTGTGCTTTTGTTCCAGGGCTTTGCAGGAAGCAACTTTGACTTACAGCCATATATAAATGAAATTGGGTAGAGTTTCCAAAGGCTGTTACCCATTCAGCACTTGTTTGATGATCTGCCTCCCTTTTTGTCTTCAGCTCAGCTGATGTGAAGGAACGGTGGCTGTCAGCATTACTGTGGTAAGTGACCCTCCTTTCATCCTCCTTCCAGGTGGGTCCTCTACAGGCCTTAGAGAAATTTCCCTTTTAAATTGTGCTCTGATTTTCAGCACGTTAAGTTTCTAACTGCTGTTTGAAAAATCCACCTTTGAAATCTGAATATAGATGCCCCCAGGAGAGTGCAAAATTGGTGTTAACAGCTGGGAAAAAAGGGGATCCAGTAGAAGATGATACTGTTGGAGCATCCTTTTTCCTTTGGAGCTGGAGGTCGACTTTCCTAATCACTGTGGAACTGTCACAAGTGTTACTGATTCTTCAGATGTTTTTTGATTTGAACTAAAATTTTTATTACATTGCATCTAGAGGCTACAGGGGTTTTTTCTTTTTCTTTTATGTTTTATATGTTGCTTCCACTAACACCCAGACAAAAGTGTTTATATAGAAACAAAGAGGGGAAGAAATCTTCTGATTTGTGGAGAGCAGTGGTGATCCTGAGGGAACACTGGAAGGTATTACACAGGACACATCTACCTGCACTGAAGTACTGCATGTGAGGGATTGTTAGTCTTTGTGCTCCAGGTAGATAAAGAAGTCAGAAAGAGCATGTGGCCTCACTGTGAACATTGCATTCATATCTGTCATATTTAATCCGTATTTATTACAGTGCCAAGAAGGATGTCCCATCCAAATTTTAGGGTCCTTCTCAAATTTGGTTGGGAAATTACATCCCTTTCCCTTTTCTTTGACTTTCAGGCATATCAATGAGGTAAAACAAATTGAGTATCTGAAGAATCTGACCCTTCAGATCGTTGTGCTGGATGATGACAACTGTTCTTCTGTAAGTAAAGCTAAGAACCTGCTCATCAGATCAAGACTACACAGGGGTCTGTGGAGTAAGGGAGGAAATGCAAGGCTGTGCTGTATTCCAGTTTCAAATTCAAGTCCCAGCTAAAAAGATTTAGAAGATGTGCATCTGAGTATCTGCATCCTTCCCACTTGGAAGCCCACTTGGAGGGTTTTGGTATGAGAAATGAGGAGGTAGCCAGACCCTTACCAAACAGCACTTAATTCTTAAGATTATTCTTCGCCTCTGACTTCTTTTCTCTTTTCCTTTTGCTTCATTTCAAAATTCATGACAGTTTGTGGCAGAGTGCCACAGTCAATTCCTATTTCCAGTGCTATGAATTGAGGATATTGATCACAGAGTCATGGGTGTGTTGTCCTGAACTAATTTACTGGAATGTGTCCCAGTTTAGCATCTATTTCTTGGCTTCATGCCAAGCTTGGTGGGTCACATTTGCCTCCTGGGTATTCTTCCCTCAAAGAGTGACCCCTGACACTCATGGTTGATGAGCATTGCCATGTTCCACGTTCACCCTTTTGAGTGACAGTGGCACTATAATCAGCCAAACACTGATGGGATCAAACACAGCATCTAAGCACCACCCACCTCCTGTGATTTCTGCTGGGTAAAATCTTTGGATGGTATAATAGACCCATGACAGAAGAAGTAGTGGAGAATAGCTTTCACTTTATATAGCCATCATCCTTTCTGGTATAGTTCAAATTCGTACAGCTCATCCAACCATGAACATTTAGTAAAGACAGTCATTAGACAGAGATGTGACATTTTCCCCAGATTTTGAAGCTACAGAAACTGCAACCAAACTTCTCACCTTTGTCTTATCTTCTGTATTTTCTCTGTTTGCCTTTCTAGACTACTGCAGTCAACGTGTCCAATGTGGATACTGCAGAGAGTGTGATGAAGAAGATCCTTCTACAGCTTGGGATCCCTGTAAGTGGCAGGTGACAGATCTTAGCTAAGGATGCTGGCAACATCTGCTTCACAGGACAGTGTGGGTGTGGATAAGTGTAGATTTGCTGTCTATTGCTTTCTGAGTGGAGGGCAGCCTCACGGACCCTCACTCTGGCCCTTCTCAACTAACATTTTTCTCTTCTCTGTTCCTCACCCAACAGGGCAGGACCAGTGAACACCACCTCTGGGTGGTCTCAGGAAAAGATGAGCCTGCTTACCCTCTAATTGGTAAGAGTCCTCCCGTATTAAGCATCATTTTGGTGCTTAATTCTGGCACCAGAGGAACAAGTAATAAATTATATTAGTGTGTGTGGCAGAGAAACATCACAAACATTGCACTCTTCACTTAAAAAGCAATGGTAGGGACACTGTTGCTGATGTAAGATGTGACATCAAGTTGCTGTGAGATGTCACTTGGCTTTTATCGTCTCAGCATCCACATTTAATCACAGCATGCTGACATCTTTGAAAAACCTCACACTTACCTCCCTTTTCCAAGGAAATCTGTGCATTTCCGGGTGGGAGCCCATCACGCTTTTCAGCAGATGCTCCAAATAAATGGGAGATCTTCAGGCTGGCCCAAGAAGTACCTTCTTTGCAGCAGATGTGGTGCAGGGGTAGGACATGCCTCAAAGCCTAATTCAGTCCCTCTGGCTGCTGGTAAGAGCTTGCAGGGCTACAGGCTTGGAGGCTGGTCATACTCTCCTGCTCAGCTTTGCAGGCATCTCCTCACGGGCAGGGCAGGAGGTCAGGGGCAGCCTCAGCCCACCTTCACTGTCTGTGACAGAGGTGTCCACTGATCTCTGTCAGACAGAGCATCTCCTGACACTTCCCAAGCCCTCTGCCTTTGGGCTCTGTCAAAACCAAACCAATTGCTGCAGTCAGGTGGTCATTCAGCAAGAATGTTTTAGATCTAGAGGAAAGCACTTTGGCAACTGAAAGAAGAGAATTTTTCCGTGGTCTATTGATGACTTACAAGCCTCTAGTTAGGAAACTAACATGTTTATCCTACTCTTTTGGTACTTACTTAGTTTTCATTGCATTTCAGTTCACAAATAATGAAACTGCTTTCCACACAAAATGTTGCATCATATTGAAAACCCAGTTTGTTGCATATGGGTTGTTATCTTCTGAACTGCTACCTTGATCCAGTACTAAATTGACGTCACGAGCATATGTAGGCCACTTGCATCAATGCCTTTGCTGTTTATTTGAAAACTTTTCTTTTTAACAATTTGTGTTTAGGCTTCAGAAACTCCTCAGCCTTGAGAGAGGGTAGGTGTGTATATGGGGGCCATGAGGGCAATCACAGTGGAGGAGAGTGCTACAGATCTGTAGGGGATGATTTCAGAAATAGAATAAACATTTAAAAATATAGCACTGAATTTTGTCTGCTAAGTTCTAAGCATTCATCATGGAGATCACCAAAGCTGGAATTTTCCAGTAACAATAAGAGTTTTTACCATAGCTCTGCATCTTTGCTTGCTCTTTACACAACTCTGCTCAACAGGGCACGAGCATCCCTTCAGCATCGCCCTGAGCTGTCTCCGGGACTCTGCTGACCAGCAACAAAGAACCAACAATAACACTCTCCTGGCTGATGGGACAGAGGCTTCCTTCCTTGCTCAGCTCCCAAAGGAAAAACAGTGTCAGTTTGTCCTGAAACCCAGGCTCCAAGCTCCAATGCAGCTGAGGACAGGTAGGGGCTGCAGGAGTGTGGTACAGCCAGATAGAGACTTCATTGCTCTCCAGTGCAGTTCTGAACTCTTCTGGCATCATACATGTATCCCAGAGTTGCTCTCATACCTGAATGTAATGTAAAGAGGAAGAGATTGCAGAGAGGTGAAATTTCTCTGTGCAAATGTTCAGACTTAGCTTTCAGTCCTTCATTAGTCTTCAACTGCAAGTAATTGTAATAGAATCATATAAAATGCTGAGTTGGAAGAGAACCATCAGTATTATCGAGTCCTGGCCCTGTACCCAAGAACCCCACTATCTGCCTGAGAGCATTGTCCATATGCTCCTTGAACTCAGACAGCCTCGATGCTGTGACCACTGCCCTGGAGAGCCTGTTCCAGTGCTCAGCTACCCTCTGGGTTCAAAACCTTTTCCTGAGATCTAAACTAAACCTCCCCTGACTCAGCTTCATACCATTTTCTCAAGGCCTGTCACTTGTCACAAGAGTGAAGTGATTCTTGCACTGCAGAGACAGCAAGGTTCCCTGAAGAATGGTGATTGAGAGTTTTGCTGATGGTTGAGAGATGAACAAGTGGTTTCACTGCTGCATATTGTCCAACCATCCCCATTAAGAGTGCAGTTAACGAACAGGTGAGGGTAGAAAGTGCTTGTTTTGCTGGTAACTCTGCCTCCACTGCAGATCACTCACTGTCCAGCAGGAGGACAGACAGGTGTGTAAGGAAGGTCTGTGTTTTCTTTCAGAGTCACTGCAGAAACACACCAAGAGGAAGAAGTCCTTGATTGACTGGGCCCTGCGCCGCAGCACCAGCACCCCCACGGGCAGCCCTCCTTCACAGTCACCCACCACACCACGGAAACTCTTCGGCCTCTCCCTGTCCTCTGTCTGTCCTGATGGAATCCTTCCCAAGCCAATCATGGTAAGCAGCAGCCTGGGCTGCTTGTCTTGACATAAATGTGATGTGTTTAGCCCAAAATTTAAAGCCACTTGCAGCATTTATGAGGATTGAATGGGGAAGAGGACCATTGTTTACTTGTGATTCAGACTCAGCTCAGTAATAAGGGTGGGAACAACTCTCTCCTGGGTAATCCCTATCACTTCATTCACAGACATGTCCTGTTTGAATGGGTGTCTCCAGGTCATCATCAGCTGACAAAGGGCAATGTCAGTGGGTCCTGCCATGCTGTGTAGCCTAGAACTCACTACTAGGAGAGTCCCCTGGGCTCACATTTGTCACAGGATAAGCATGACCACACAAACTGTATCTGCACCTTGACTGTCAGGTTCTTGTCCCTGGTTAGATCAGGATAAATCTCTTGTATTGTTTTCTTCCCATTACTGACTTGGTCTTCTGCTAATTCCAGTACAACACATGATGTATAACATACACAAACAAGAGGGTTAAGTGTTAGGCTCTAAAGTACCACTGGGTTTTTCTCTTAGGATATGCTGCTCCTCTTGTACCATGAAGGTCCCTCTACTAGGGGCATTTTCAGACGTTCTGCCAATGCCAAGACTTGCAAGGAATTGAAAGAGAAGCTGAACTCTGGAGATGATGTTCAGGTGGATGGAGAGTCAGTCTTTGTGGCTGCAGCTGTCATCACGGTATGTGTGGCCAAATAATTCACCTGTCTGGGCTAATGGTACCTTCCTTCTTTAGGGAAGCAATGAGTCTTTATGGGTAGGGAGGATTTCAGGGGAACAGAAAGCATTTTCCAGCAAGGAACATTTTCACCTGATGGCTTGGTGTGTTTGTGTACGCAGAGGTATCTGCCTGATACAATGACCTGGTTTTCACGTGCAGACATGTGCAGCCTCTCAGGACAGGGCTTCCTTTGGCACCTCTCTGTACCAAACCACCCCCAGCAGGAAATACAGTGATGTCCACCTGCAAGGCAGCCATGATGTCTGTGCAGTGCCAAATAACATCACAGATGCTGCACTGACATATGCATAAAACCCTTTGGCTGCAGCAGCACAGATGTTCTTTGTCATTTCTGTATGCAAGGAAGAGGCTGCAGAAGGTTTGGGGGGACTTGTGCCATTTGAGGGCAGCTGCTCTGCAACCCCCAAAACAGGAGCTGACCTGTGCTCTCTGCACCCCCAGCCTTCACCCTCTGGTCAGCCATCAAGCACGAGGGAAAAAAGCAGCTGCTAAATCCAAGCAGAAGGGTTTTGGTGGGTGGGGGATGAAACTTGTGATAAGACCCATGTTTCACTAAGGAAAAGCCTATATTTTGTACTGGCAATTAAATCTGGTCAGAGTAATTTAGGCATGAAAGTATCCAAAAAAAATCCCCTTTTTTCTTGTTGGCCTGATATTCAGGCACTTCCCAACACAAGACATACATTGAGTTGTTGAATAGTCCCTTGAGAAAAACCAGCAGTCCTCCTAGCTGAGAAATGTTTCAGAGAGAACTGTGCAGAGCCTCAGGGCTGAGTCCTCTGCTGGCCTGGAGGTCAGTCCTGCTCTGGAGAAGGGGCAAAACAGGAGGGCTGCCTGTTCATCCTGCAGTGCTGCCATAGAAGAGCCTGAGGAAGACAGCTTGGTGGGCATGGGAGGGGAGGATAAACATGTTTGTGTATTGTCTTGTTTTATCTTGTGCTTAATATGAATAAACAGTGACTATATGCATTGTGAAACTGAAACCAGGAATTCAAAACTGACCAGACTGCTCTGCATATATATATTTAATTCAGGATTTTCTCCGAAATATACCTGACAGTGTTCTATCCTCAGACATGCACGGACTGTGGATGGAAGCTGTGGACACAGAAAATCGGGCACATAAGATTGAAGCTATCAAAAGGTTTGTAAAAGCCTTTGTAAAAGTTTCTTTTGGTGGGAAAAGGGGGATCATATGGCCCTAAGAATAGCCTTCATTTTCTGGGAGACTACTGGCAACAGTGGAGGACCTATTGCTGACTGCCAGTGATTTCACTGATCAGAAAATTTTCTTTTCAATGGTCTTTTTTTAACATCCTTAGCATTTCTGACCCCCAAAAAAGTAATTTAAAAATTCTCTTCTGATGATTAGTTCAAATTACCAGAACAAGCAAACTGAAAAAGCATAATAATTCAGCCACCAGGAGTGCATCTATGCTAGCAGGATTAAATCTTTAATGACAGTAACTTTATTCTTACGTGCACAAAATGAAGCTGATCATCATATTGTCTCCTCCTGTCAAGGTGGAGACATGGAGCTTGAAAATGGCTTTACTGCCTTGAAACTGATGCCCTGAGCAGTTTATCAGCCTCCTGTTGGATATCCCGTTTATTCAGCCATGGCTCAGCTCAGTTTTTGAACCTTACCATTTAGCCTGGGCCCTCTTTATCCATGTTCTCCACAGCACATGACACAGCAGTGGTGTGGTCTGGCATGCTGCTGGCCTGGAGCTGTCTCGTGTCTCCTCTGGGCAGTCCCTGTTTGGTCAAGGCATTGTGGGTTCCCTCCCACGTGCTCTGATCCCAAGTCCCTTGTCCCTCCAGCTCTGTGACCAGAGCAGGTGGGCAGTTTGGATGCAGAGTTGCTCTCACATGAGTTGGTGGAGGGGAGTGACACAGATTCACCTTATTATCAAATGTGGATGTCTCAGGCTGGGTACAAAGGGGCAGGAGGGGGAGAAAGCTTTGGGATGCAACTTCTGGAATGCAAAGAGCAGATGTTTGTGAACAACTGTTTTCCTTTCTTCCTACTCCCTGAATAGTCTCGTCAACCAGCTTCCAGAGGCCAACCTCATCTTACTCAGACACCTCTTTGGAGTCCTCCATCATATTGAGCAGAATTCTGGAGTGAATCAGATGAATGCCTTTAACCTGGCTCTTTGCATAGCACCCAATATGCTGTGGCTACCGAGTCCCACGGGGCCTGAAGAGGAGAGCCGTTCTACGAAGAAGGTAATCTTCCATGGATTTGGCCTCACCTCTGTTTTCCCTCTTCACTGTTTTTTATGGGCACTGCCTTTCGTAGTCTAAAGGAAGGCATAGGGCCAGTGACAGTGCTGGCTGAGTGGCATCCAGGCCCCATCCTTTCCTCTGTGCAGCTGTGCCCCTGCTGGGAGGGGTTTAGCCCCTCAGACTGTCCAGGGTGAAAAGGGAAGCAGTGATTGCTTCACCAGATGAGCTTTCTATATCGTCAAGCAAGCACAAGAAAATTGGAGCAGCTGAGGTTGGACACTGCTACCTCAGCAGGGACAAAGTAAGCAATGAGCACAACAGTGCACCAGAAAGGAGGAATGCTTGCTTGTAGCTTATCAGGTGCAGGCAATAGTGAGGAAAATAGTAGAATGTGCTATACAGGGTTCACAGTACCAGGTCACATAGTTCATATTCTTGCCTCAGGTGTTCACACAGATGCACTGCCACATTATTAACAGCTTCTTGAGGAAATCTTTGTTTAAAAAATGGAAACAATCTGGGTATGATTTTACTTGCTCTGTTTTCATGAAACTGAATCTGTGAATTCCTGTCTTTGCCAGGTGGCCTTGTTAGTGCAGTTTCTGATTGAAAACTCAGGAGAGATTTTTGGGGGTGATATTGCTTCCTTGTTCCAAAGACCTGACAAAAAGAAGTCCAAAACCTCAGCAGAATCTCTGGGTAAGTTGGTGGTAGTAAATATTCCAGAAATATGTAAAAAATTTTAACAGGTAAAGTCCTCAGACAAAGGAGTTTGCTTTACCTTCATGTTTATTTTAAGGAACAGCATTGAAAACCATTTGGGTTTGGTTCTCCCTTTGCCTGTCAAGCATAGGCAGGAAGATACAGCAAAGCAGAGGGCTGAGGTGCAGAAACTCTGATGTCTAGGGATGGTTGTCTTTCTCTGTGGCTGCTGTTAAACCTACTCTAGCCATTGCAAGAATTCAGTGTAGCCTTAGCTCTGCCATGTCCCAGCAGTATTTTTATTTTCCAGGTTAGTTCCGTAAAGCTAAACCATATGGTTTGTATGGAAAGAGATGGAGTTGTCTCTGTTAACTATCTATGAATACAGGCCAGTGGTGAAAACTGGTCATCAAGCCAGAATTTTTTTATTATTTCCTGTGAGAATAATGGATCATTTTTGTTTTTCCATGGGCTTGATAAAATTTCCCTGTTTTGGTTGTGAGGTACTATATATATGGCAACAAATTAATTGTGTCCTCTGCCCCAGACATAGGCTTGGCTCAGCATGATGATTCCTCTGATGAGCTGGAGTTTTCCACTTCTGATCCAGAAGGGCCAAAGCACCACCTGGAATCTCAAACAGATGCCATTTTTGAAGCACCCAGCAGCTTGTTACTTGATGAGGATCAGGAAGACTGGGACTTGTTCAGTGAGATCACAGCCTGCTACCAAAGCAAAGCCCAGACCAACGCCAGTGCCGACAGCTACGAGCTCCTGGAGGAGGATGGCTCCTTCTGTTCCATCGGCTCCATACGCTCGCTCAGCCCGGCCAGGGACCGCTGCTCCTCAGAACCCAGCGTCTGCCTCAGCTCCCAGCTGCCCGCACAGAGCCACGAGCCAGTGGCCCGCCAGTCCAGCTGCGATGCCACCATCATGAGCAGCCACACAGACTACATCCACAGGCTCAGGCAGCTGCAGATGGAGAGCCAGAAGCTCATTGATGAAGGGCTAAGCCCTGGGGTTAATAAGGCCAGGCAGAACTTGTGGCAATCACCTCAGACCACCTCCAGGGTGAAGCAACTCAGCCTTCAGAAGTCCAGCCTGTCCAACAGGTCCAGTTTCTCCAGCCTGTCCTCTACCACCACCTCCCCATCTGCCTCTTCACTTAGCTCCTTAGACAGTGCTTTCTCCTACTGCTCAGAGTCATCAGCCATTAGTCCCACAGATGTCTCATCCCTGCCATTCATGTTTGGCACTTCTGCCAGGCTTCATGCTGTGTCTCCCACGGCTGCCAAGAGGTCCCAAAAAGAGTGGCACAAATCCTTCACATCTCCTGTGCCTTTGCATCTGTGCAATCTGGACAGTTTTCATGAGGGTGAACCCAAGGCTGGAGAGACCAGTCATTGCTTTGGAGAGCAGAAGAGTTTTCCATGTGTCAGCAGAGCTGCTGTGGGAAGCCCATTCACTGACATTGACTGGGAAGAAGGGGAGAGACAGCTGAGTTGTTCAGGGTGCCCTGGCCCAGGGCTCAGGAGCCAGGATTATACCAAAGAGTTTGTACAAAACCCTGAGTACCCAGCTGCCAGCCCATCCAGCGAGGCATCCCCACAGGTCAGCCACCAGCAGCACAGGGAGAAGACAGTGAAGAACGTAGAAACCAAAGGTATTGATGACTGCCCTCTGAGCCAGGAAAGCCTGAAGCGCACCAAGATAACTTTTTATGTAGCCCCAAATAAAGAAAGCTCTTGGGGGTCTCAAGTGGGAGAAGAGGAGAGATCTGTGACAAACACCAGCAGCAGAGACTCACCCAGAAGCAGCAGTGAGCAGAGCCTGTCCAAGAGCTTGCAGACTGTGAGAGTCCACATCCCCCAGACAGTTTTCTATGGGCAGAACACCCCCCTTGTCCTGCAGTCCATCTCCAGGCGCTATCACCATGAACCAACGGTCCCATCCCCGCAGGCCAAGCACACAGAGAGCCCCCAAAGTGCCTCTGCTCCCGAGGAGCTGGAGAGACAACCAGAGGAAATGGCGCAGGCGCCAACCCAGAGCAAGGGCTTTGACACGTTCAGCCACACCATCCGCATCATCCTCCCTGACTCCATCCGGAACACCATCAGGGACTATTTCAAGCACGACGAAACCGAGCCGTGTCCCACAGCAGAGGCGGAAGCGGTGGAGAAGGAACTCCTCCGGAGCAGGGTGGAGTGGCTCAGGAGCCAGCCGCTGGCAGAGGTGGCCGCAGAGGAGCGTGACACAGCGGTGTTTGCAGAAGAGACATTTGTCTAAGGCGATGGATGTGGAGGAACTAAATATTTTTTTGTGTATGTGCAACAGAAAATATTCTGTAATATATGACCAGGGTGTGAAGAATTTAGCAGGCTGCATGGGGCAACAAGTGTAAAGTGACACTAATGTGTATGTAATGATGGGGTTCAATACTCGTTTTGGTGGGAGGTGGGGGGGCTGTTCTTGTGTTTTCTTTATGCCCTTTTCTGATGGAAGAGACTTCACTGGCTGGTTGTGGAATGGAGTGGATACCACCAGACTCTCCTTGTCCATGAATTAGCTGACCTGTACAGGGCATGACTCCATTTTTTTTATAGCAGGAAAAGAGAAATGTTGCTTTGTTTTTTCCAGTCAGCTGCTGACGTGTGTGGATGACTGGACAACAGGGACGGCTAATGCTCCATAAGAATTAGTTAAAAATCTTTACACTTGCACAAAACCCACCATTATTCACTGTTCAACACAACCATTCATCCAAAGGAAAATCCTTCACCTTCATTCCAGAAATCACTGCTGCTTCACTCTGCTCATCCATTGTCTGCTCTGGTCTACCTCACATCCATTACTGGTTGAGGCTGGGTTCCAAAATCAGCAGCCGGAGCCCAGAGTCCAAAGTCCAGCAGTCACTGACAGACAGCATGTGTAACATTTTAAGCCCAAGATTGCTTTTTTCTGGAATTAGTTACGCAGTGATTCTTTCTTCTCATACCTTCCCCAAAGTTAGCATTTGACAGAGACACAGTTGCCATAAAGGATTTTAGTACTGTCACTTTGACAGGGCTGTGAATGTTCTTCTGTGTCCTCTGGGAGTAGCTCAGTAGCTAGGAGTTTCAGTCCTAGTGAAGGTTGACTATTTTCTGTCAATACTGATGCCCCTTTCTAGAGGCAGTGTGGATGAGGCAACTGACCAAATTCCTAGTCATGCTGAGAGGGACTTGAGCAGGGCTTGGTTTTAGCACGAGGTCAAGGAGTTGTGGAAGTTGTCAGGAATGTTGTTGAGTAGATGCTGAAGCAAAGTCACATCTGGCCAGAAAGTTGTGAGTCCATACACTGAAACTATGCAGGCTTTATCACCGATGCTGGCTCAGAGAAACACCCAGATCCCACTCAGCAGAGTATCTGACCCTGTGCACTCCAGCAGAATTAAGTTTGAGGAATTCCAGGCAGGGATGCGCTAAGCAGGCTATGGTAAGGACCATCAAAGAGATGCAGCCAGTGGACTCCTGAAGCATCCCTCAAAGCCCTGCTCAGAAGTGCCACAGACATAATGGGACTTGTTAGAGGGTTGTGACACTGCCAGCTGAGCTCTAAAAAGATGCTGAGAGCACCACGTTAGTTTGACAGGTTGTTTTAAGAAAACAGTGGGAAAAGTCTCAAAGGTTAAAAGGTTTGAGATGGTTCATTTGAAAGTTACATGAGAGTTTTCTATGGTGGTATCTGTCAGGGACACAATCCTTTTACTCAGTGAGCAGTGAATGGGTGAAGGAAAAGAGAAATACATGAATCCTAATGACTGAAAGGTTGTGCTCGTGGAATAAGTATCCCTGCAAGCTGCTGAGTGTCTGAAATAGCCAGAGCTGGAGCTGCATGACAGCTGCCATGGCTCAGTCCTTGCACTCTGTAAAATTATCTAGTGTCAGATCCCTCCAGTCATCTGCCAGGTCCCTATGAGGGCCAGTGACAGGAGCCTGGCCCAGCACTCCAAATTCACATCATCAAATACTAGGGCAAGGGAACCAGGAGGAAGCACAGAGCCCACTTTCCAAGGTGTATACAGTTTGTTTTGTTAGATGAAGGGTGTTTAACTCTCAGATGTGGCACTCTCTGTCCCAAATCACCTTTGTGGCCCTTGTATAATGAAAGGTGTATATAATCATAACACAACTCCACCACCACCATGATTTTCCTCACACGTGAACACCAACAAGGCACCCACAGTCTTTTTTTCCAGAGCTACAGTTGTAATTGTTTTAATAAAAGACACACAAGTTGTCGTTGTGGTGTTGTCACCTTTTGTTCCCTTGCTTTTGCTCCCCTCTCCCCCATGTCAGGGTGGTGGCATTTGCACTGAACTGCTGTGAAACACACTCACCTCCAGGTCTGCCAGGCTGGCCACGCTGGCAAGAAGCCTTCTGTCAGCACAGCAGTCTAGGCAACCACCTGTCTCTTCAAGAAAGTGAAACAGCACTAAATATTATAAGAAAAGTCTGCCTATTCTTGGAAGAGAGATGATTCTGTATTCTAAACATACTAACAGATTGTAAACTCAGTGGCTGGGCTCAGGTCAAACAAAGGGGACCTGAACCAAATGCAGGGTAAGAGCTCACAATTTGCATCACCTAAAAGGATCACAAGAAACTCAGAAAGAGATTCGTTTAGAGAAACACTGGGAGAGGCAGGGAAAAACACAGAGTTTTCCTTGTCTCACGTTAGGCTGCCTAATGTGGGCACAGTTCCCTGGGTAGGTGCTCTAACCCAGCTCTGTATTATAGCATTTTTCTTTATTTTAAACTAAACAAAATCCTGCAAAACGTAGCACAAAGCAGAGTTCTAGGCTTAGATATTTGCAGCCCTCCTTTTCCATGAGCCAGACAATAATGCAACTCCAAGACCAATCTTGAAAATGTTCCATAGCCCCCAGCTTGCTCATAACAAGAAATAACCAATACACAGACACTTGGTTGGCTTTCTGCCCCAGAAAGGCCACATTTTCCCTTAATGTATAGCCCTGAGACACAAACAGGTTTCCCTTCTTTCTCTGCCCTTTCAGATCATTTAGACCACGCTGGCCTGTCACATACTGAAAGCCCTGCTCACTGTACCACTAGATGCAGGCTCTTGGGAAGTCGTGTTACATGGTCACCATCCTGGAAGTGAGGAGCCTTCAGAACCTGCTCCCAGTTTAGACCAAGGCCAAACAAGTCCAGCTCATCTGCCCTGAAGAGAAATGACTCATGCACTTCAGCCTCATCTTATTTCTGCTCAGGATATATGATTTCTTTCCTTATCCTGCAGGCTGATATAAACATGACAGAAATGCCTGAGGCAGCTGAAGTTTACTTTAAATTTTCCAATTCTATTTCTGATGTTTCAACTGTCAGGAAAGCCAGTCTTCCAAGACATACTCTCCCTCATCCTTTGTGTTAGCTCCTTTGTGCAGAGGCCTCTCCATTACCCCACGGCACCTTTGAGGGACAGACAGACCCAGCAGAGTGGCACGGGCTACTTGGACTCCCTGCATCTCAATGCTAACAGCTTGTCCTAAAAACTCTTTCTTCAGAGGTCACCCACGCTCTGAAGAGGAACACAGCAGTCATACAATCCTTCCAAGCCAGAGCTGCTCCCTCCCTTGCCATCCTGCCAGGATGTGTGCAGAGAGCTGACATCTTCCAGCAGCAGCCTGGGGTCCAGCTTCAAGCTCACAAGGTGGGGACTGACGAATGGGACTGCAAAGCTCCAGATCACCTTGGCTTTGCAAGTGGCAGCATCAGGAGGGGGAGAGACTTGAAGTGCTATTGAAGGTGATGGCTTAACTGCTTTCATTTAATCCATATTTATTCTCTTTGCTTTTTTTTTTAAACCTGGGACACGCTGGAGGAAAAGAGGTTTGGGAGAAACAGGCACAGCCTGGAAGACTTTTCTGATGTATGACAATGCAAACGGCTACCCTGTCACATGCCAGTCACAAGCCTAAAGCCATAGTACATCACCACACCCGTGGTCCCCAAACAGGGCTGGGACCCTGAAAAAATCCACCCTGCTGCCATCACCTCTTGCAGCCATCACCTCCTTCTGCTAAGGATAAAATTCTGACACGGATAAACATTTGTACCCATTTTTGCATGAAGGATCAGAGAGGAAGCCTATTGAGAGGATTCACAGAATGTCATGTGCCCACAGGGACACCAGGCCACACCAGGCACGGCAGGGCTGGTGTCAGCAGCAGTGTAATATGTAATTTAGTGATTTGTGTCATTATAAAAACAAACCATGAAATATTCTTGTAGAAGTTCGGGTTTTTCCCTATTGTGTCTTTCATTTTTCAGTGTCTGGTTTCGTGGATTCCTCCCCCAGTTTGTTTTGTAAAGACAAACACCTTTCATCAATCAGTGGAGGACTACCCATTGTATCTCTCAGTGCTAATCTTGTCTATCACAAGCCGACTCACAGTTGTTTGTAAAGACAAGCTTGTTCATCGGATCAATGATTTCATTATGTATCTTTAAAACCCTTTTAACGTAAGTTGCTGACTCTTACTGTAAGTTACTATTATGTATTTCTATTACTATGTAACTGTCTTAGAAAATGATTGACTTTGATTAGATCCACTTTTGTGTATGAAGAAACTGCTGCTTATTTGGACTTAGACCCCAAGCACAATGCAACTCCCCCAAAAAGCTGCCTGTAGAAAGGCCAGAAACCAAAGGAGAGACGGGCGTCTGGTAGAGGCGACTCTCCTGTGTCCCCAGTGCTGTTTGCTCGTACCTTATCAACGAACAACAAACTGCCTTATTAATTGACCAATTCGATTGTGATGAGTAATTTATAACAAAAATTACTTATAACAGTAGGAAGGCATGGAGGTGCACAGAGACCATCAGGCGCAAATGGCAATTGTGGCTCCAGACACAACTGGCTCTGAGACAGGCCCAGGCACCGGCCAGTGCGAGAGGAAGGAGGAGGAACGGCCCCAGCGCAGCGGCCCCAGCGCAGCGGCCCCAGCGCAGCGGCCCCGCCGCCACTGCGGCCTCCTCTGCGGCCTCCTCCTCCTCCTCCTCCTCCTCGCCGCCGCCCCGCAGCGCCCCCTGGTGCCACCGCGCCGCCGCAGCAGCCCCCGCGGCCTAGGCCCCAGGGTCACGCTGAAATTTCATAAATCGCAGAATCGTAGCATCACAGAATACCCTGAGTTGGAAGGCACCCTTCAGGATCATCGAGTCCAACTCCAGGCCCTCTGTAGGACATGCCAAAAATCCCATAATGTGCCCTGGGGGTCTGTTCCAGTGCCAATGGCCCTCTGGGTGAAGGACCTTTTCCTGAGATCTAACCTAAACTTCCCCTGACTCAGCTTCGTGCCATTTTCTCTAGTCCTGTCACTGGTCATGTGAGTGAAGAGATTGGTACCTGCCCCTCCACTGCCCCTCGTGAAGATATTGAAGAGCACAATGAGGTTTGACCTTGGTCTCCTCTTCTCCAGNCTTATAACAGTAGGAAGGCATGGAGGTGCACAGAGACCATCAGGCGCAAATGGCAATTGTGGCTCCAGACACAACTGGCTCTGAGACAGGCCCAGGCACCGGCCAGTGCGAGAGGAAGGAGGAGGAACGGCCCCAGCGCAGCGGCCCCAGCNTCCTGCTCTGGACCCTCTCTAACAGAGGAATGTCTTTTTTATATTTAGTGCCCAAAACTACCTGCAGTATTCCAGGTGAGGCCCCACCAGTGCTGAGTACAGCAGGACAATCACCTCCTTTGATCAGCTGGCAGTGCTGTGCTTAATGCAGCCAACCAAATTTCCATCCAACTCATTCTATTCCAGGCCCATGGTACCAAGAACACTGCATCTTGTAGGTCTAAAAAGGCTCGCTATTAGAATTTTGACATGTGGGATAGTACAGTAATGAGAAAAAATAACATTTGGAGAAAGTGGCTGCTACCAGTACAGAACAATTCAGGGACCCAACACATCTCAAGTTCGTAGAAGTGGTTCCTGCTTACAGGAACTGTCAGCACACAAATGTCCTCAGTATGCTCTTGCTGACCAAACTAAAGTCACCTTCATCACAAAGCCCATCAGTACGCTGACTTGCAAACAGCAATCTCTTCTTAAGCTTCCCAAATTGGAAAAGTCTGCTCCACTTTTAAAGAGCCAAGCCTTGCAAAATTCTCAGCAGTTACTGAGAATAGCAGAATTCTTAAATTTCAAAGGAGAAAGCGAGTCACATACAGCAGAGATATTTACTGACACCCACTCAGGGAAACATAAAGCCATACACTTTAATCCAGTTGAATTCAGCAGAGCATTTAAGCACTTAAAATACGTACCAAAGACCCTATTAAGCATGATGCCTTGTTTAAATAAGACATTTGCCAAACACGCCTTTTATACTGAATCAGACCTTTATGGCCTACTGCAAGCCAGCCACAAAAAGCAATAGTGTCAACCAAAAGCTGAGTACCCTGCCACGCCTAAATGAGGATGTAAGCTGTGCAGCAGTCATTTCCAGTTACTGTTTGCTTTGCTTTCCAACCTCCAGCTGCCTCCTCATGTCCGACACATCCATGGGGACCCTCACCGTCAGCCCATCCATCGACTTCTTAACGCACACCTGGCAGCCAAGGCGCGACCTGAGAAGAAAACATGAAGTGAGGCTCCTCTGTTCCCAAAGGAAAGGGAGAAATTCCCCACCCACACCAGGGTGTCTGGTTCAGGATGGGTTTTCACTAAAGCTCCCGTTAAAGATCTGCCATGCCTCAAGAGAAAGCGGGTCTCAAGGCACAACTGTAATACAGAAGAAGCCCCATCCCCTTGGGAAGAGGTGCCACATGGTGAGAATCTGCCTCAGAGGCTTGAGGATCTGCTGTGGTCAGCAGCGAGGCTTACGTGTCAGTGAGTCCATATGCCAAGTCCAGCATGTCTAGCTCTTCATCTGAGATGGCATCAAGCTTTTGGAAGGTGTCCTTGTCAAAGATGAGGTGACAGGTAGAGCAGGCTAGTGTCCCTTCACAGGCACCTGGTGGAGAAACAAGAGAATGACAGCAAATCAGGAAAAATAAGGGGGTGAGAGAGACCATCTTTAGGAACAGTGTGAGAAAAAACCTTTTAACAGATCTGGAGCATGTCAAAAGAGATGCTAGGAAACACAACAGATGGGTGCAGTTTCCAGCCTGCCTCTTCTCTGGGAGAGTCACCAACAGTTTTCAAATTTTTACATCAGCTCTGTGCAGCCAAAAGCACTGACAGAGGCTGCTGGAATGCCAGCGGTGACCGTGTGAGGTTGCATTGCCATCTCAGCATGGTGAGCCACCCAGCAAGCAGCTGGTGAGGAAGGGAAGCTTGTTTATGGTCGTGGCAGGACACAGTGGCACATGTACTGTTGCACTGTTCCTAAGTACCCACTGACCCTTACAGCACACATACATGTCCTGCTGCAACACCTACCAAATCCATCAATGGCCAAGTTGTGATTGACTACCACTTCCAGCAAACTCTCCCCTTCTTTGGCTGTGGTCGTTAGTCGCTCTCCATCCCGATTTATAAAATGCACTGTCACCCGATCCTCAGAGCTGTAAGACAAATTTGCAAAAATCAGAGGAGTCCACCCTTTTCTGCACATCCACAATTGAGGTCTCTTGGCTGAGTGAGACATAGCACTTAGAGGGAAATGTGCACGCAAAGACTTTCTCAAAGAATTATGCCATGCACATGAGAAAAAATTCAAATTATCAGTTCTCAGTGGCAGGCAAATCTGAGTTGCCCCAAAATATTTCCCACTTTATCAAACAGCCCACAGAATAAATGTCTATATGTGCTCAAACAAGTGCAGGTGCTCTGCACGTGCTGCCCCTGCTTGGGCTGGCTGGCTGGCAGAGCATTTGCAAGTCTCAGGCCTGGGCTGTTAATCCTGGGTAGAGTGATGCAATTACAAGAAAAGTGCTCAGGATCAGATACTAATCCAGCAAGAAGGGCTGTTGTGGTTCATGTTTTGCTTCCCCTTCCCTTCCCAAGGGGATTACTTGATGATTGTTCCTTTGCTGCTGCTTTTTCTTCCATGAAGTGCCCACGCCTTTCCCTAACTCAATCACAGGGAGCCTTCTTGTGGCGAGACATGCCCAGCCCCAGCTTACAGAGCTACTGGGCTGAGTAACTTCCTCTGAGCTGATGTGATCCACACTCAGGAAAAATTGCTAGTTATTTTGACAGCCTGCAAGATTTAATCTGGCCAAGAGTCAGGAAAATGGCCATCAGCTTCTCTTAATGATAACTTGCAGAAAGGGCATCTGCAAATGAGAGGGAAACACCTCCAGTTCATCTCCTCCTGACCAGGCTCTCACACCAGTCTGGAGAAGGCTGCTGCCCTGACAGTGTTCAGGATTCCTCACCAAGGCAGGTATATTCTGAGACTGTTACATTTCTCAGAGGAAGCACATGAGCAAACACTGTTTTTTTCTTAGTGAACACACCAAATGCTCACTTAGATACTGGAGGTCCCAGTTACCCAAAGGTCCCACCTCCTGTGCTGAAAGAAGGCAGCACCCTGGAGGTGGTTGGGCCTTTTATCCAGTAACTCTCAGCGTAGCACTGCCCAAGTGCCCATCATCCCAAAGCCCAGGGCATTCTCCAGTGGCAGAAGCTTCTCTTTCATCAGGCTGACAACATACACCACAGTTTCCTTCATAAAGACACCTACAGGTATTTCTAAATATGCAATTTAAAGACTAGTCCTCAAATGCCAAAACAAAATAAAACAATCCTCATTTCTGATGGATAAGAGTAATTTATTCCATTTGTATGGCAAATAGGCATGTTTCTAGGCAATGTTTGGTTTGTCTTTATGGGTGAAATACTTTGTTACACAATAGAACTGGTAAAGTGATAGAATTCCACTTAGTGCTGCAACCAAATGGATTTTTCAGCTGGATAATGAGATGACTGCCTGCAGAGACTGCTGGATCCAAAAATCCCAAAAGCTGTCCACACATTTATTGTCAGAAAACTTAATTCCTGTTATCCTTGAGGCACCTAGAGCTTTAGCCAACATTAGTAGCAGGAGAATCTCTGCACCAGCCTCCCACAAAACTAGTTCCCTGCAGTTCCCTTGCTTTGGCTGTTGCTGCCAGTTACGTGGGCCCCAAGGCAGCCAAGCTGCAGCCAGGGACAGCACACAGGGTATCCAGCTAGGTAGAAGGAAGGACACATGCTATTGTGAGACACCCTGCATCACTCTGGATACACCTGGCTGCAGAGTTCACTCTTCTCAAGAGCAGGGATGATGCCAAGCACTCCTGACCACAATGCAGAGAGCACCTTCAAGCAGCTTCCCTGTATGCTGGCTGAAGGGAACATTTAAGGTATTTGGCTGTGTTCTCAGTACTGGTGCCTCTGTTGGGGGCATAAATGCAGTCTGATGACTCCTTGTTTTCACTGTTCAGTTCAGTAGCAGACTGACTTGCATACTGGTCTCATTGTCTTTATATCACTCAATCAGTCCCAGGCTCAAGTCCCCTCTGAAAGACACCTGCTTTTGGGTACCCAAAGCTGGAAACAAGAGTCTGCAGCTTTTTATTTCATTTACTTTTGAATTTGTTTATTGGTGGTTTTGAAACAATGAAAAAATTCCTTTCACATTTTGTTAAGTAATTTTAAACCAGGATTTAAAAAAGAAAAAAAAAACACACCCAAACTGGTTAGACTAAATTTTGCTTCATATTCTGAACTATTTTACAATGTCATTACTGTCACAGGATACATGGTCAGAGGTTTGGAAAGATCTTACTAGGATATGATAAACTCAACACTGCAAATTCAGTGTATGCCAACAGATTATTCCCTTTTAAAAAATCTCAAACCTTTTGTGACACAGGAAAGTGGTGAAAGAGATTTCAAGAAAGTAATTCCACCCTCTGTCAATGTTTTCCATAAAAGATACTTTCCAAGGCCATACAAATCAGCAAGATGCCTACAAGTACTGCCAGAGATAATTTCATAAGCAACAAACCAATTAGAAAGAAATCCCATTGATAATGAGTCTTCATAAATCCCATCAAGCAGGGTTACCACTAT
The DNA here is from genome assembly GCA_013398275.1 of Promerops cafer. Taxonomy (NCBI): domain Eukaryota; kingdom Metazoa; phylum Chordata; class Aves; order Passeriformes; family Nectariniidae; genus Promerops; species Promerops cafer. The sequence goes on from VZSE01008979.1 coordinate 76,658, forward strand.
GACTTTTCTCTAAGGTCAGATAGCAAAATAGTTTATTGTATTTTCTGCAATGTTGGTTGGATCTCAAGGCCTAGCAGATTACAGTCTGACCCAGATCATACTAGTCTAGGAGATCCACAAATTAAATTTATTTTACCTTCTCTTCCTGAACTATCCCTAAAGCAGAGAGAGGAAAGGCTGGCAGGGAACCTGCAGTAGTCCTGCTGTGGAAATGGGCCAAAGGACTCTTGTGCCTCTTTGTCACCTTCACGAGCTGGTTCCCAGCCACTAGCTGTGGCTCCCACAGCTCTGGAGGCAGGACTAGCACCTCTGACAGGTCCCCACAGCTCCAGGGACAGGAAGCAGCACCTCTCGGGCTGGGTGCTGGCACACCTTCCTCCACCAGCATCTGCTCACCTAAGGTGCTGCTCTCGTCCCCACCTCCCACAGGCCATGGCTCTGCTGGCCTCTCTCCTCGTGCTGTCACAGGGCAAGGCAGAGGTGTGTGCCCGTCCCTTTGGATGCAGCAAGGTAGCTTTTGACTCACCTTGACTCCCCAGGGGCATCCTGGAACCCGTGCGAGGAGCTGAAGCCTCTTTCTGACCACCACTTTGCTGGGCTGTGCTGCTGCTCAGTCACACCACAGAGAAGAATGAGGCGAATTTTGGTGGCGTTCAGTCCACCCCGCAAGGGCCGCACGAGCCCCAAGATGCCGTGAGCCATCCTGCTGCCGCGGGCCCCGCTCCGTGGCCCCTGAGCTGGCCTTTGATGCAAGGACAGCTTGATTAGGGACTTATACTACAGCTGGAGAGGATGGGGGGGAAGGAAAGAAAAAAAAAGGAGTAGGACAGCCTCCCTGGGGGTGGAGGGAGGGAGGGGAAGCAGGAAGGAAGGATGGACAAAGGGATTGTGCTTGGATCTTGCTGCAGTCCAGCCCATCGGGGCATGGGAATTGGTTGAAGCACAGGAACATGTGAAACATCACCCCCACATGCCAGTTTCTGAGCAATGCTCACTTTGTTCTGCTTGCAGACTTCCCTTTTAGGAGCCAGAACTAAATCAAATTTCAGGAGAAATATTCATTGTGATGTCTAATCATACAAGGAGTTACAAGTTGAGGGCTGGAAGAACAGAGAGGCAGGAGTGCCGATGACTGCTGCCATGAGGAGAGGGGCACACAGTTCCTACAGCAATAGAGGGAAAGCAAGACATGTGAATTCTGCTCTTGACAAGGTGGCATCCAGCCACATCATTGCCTTACCCAATACAGCAGGCTCCCATCTCTAAAATGTGAATATCCACTTACTTCACATGATGGTGGTGAGAAGCAGCCACACTTAGCTGCTCATTTGCTAAACTCTCTGCTAAAAAGTACCATAAAGGTGCAGATGTCATTCATTTCATGCCAACTGATAATCCACACTATTAAGCTTTGAAGCCTTGCAGAAGAAAACTCTTAACATATTCCCAGAAATGCAGTCACTGGTTTAGTCTACCCTCCTCCACTGGGTAAATCAATATGAACTTGAGGGACAAAAATACAACAGCAAAGAGTTTCAGTTCATGGTTTCTGTGGAGTTAGGGAACAGCTCTCACCTCAAGGGCCTGAGTGGTTCCTTCCACCAAATTAACAGCTCACCATTTGGTAGGATGTCTGCTTTAATCAAGTTTTTTAAATGCAGTAACATATAGGTAACCAGTATAACCAAAAATAAAAAAGTTGATACTGGACTCCAATCTGTACAGGGGAAAAACTGCAGCATAAGATAGAAAATGTCTGCCTCAACACAGACACACACAGAGACAGTGTTGGATTCATAGTTCTGAAGATAGCCAGAAAGTTTNTGGTAACCAGTATAAGCAAAAAAAAAAAAGTTGATACTGGACTCTAATCAATCTGTACAGGGGAAAAACTGCAGCATAAGATAGAAAATGTCTGCCTCAACACAGACACACACACAGACAGTGTTGGATTCATAGTTCTGAAGATAGCCAGAAAGTTTCAGCTTTTTGCCCCAAAATGAAAATTTTCCACCCAAAGCTTTCAGGTTGGAAGGGTTGGAAAGGGGTGCTTAAGCTTTCTGAAAAAAGCATTGAAGACATTAAGGAATGCAAGTATTTTCCATAAGCCAGGAGGGAAATGTATTCTTCAGTTCAAAGGCAAGTATTCAAGCATTCAAACACACCCCTCAGGCAGCTCCAGTGGAGACAAATTCATGGGCAATGCATAAAGGACTAAAAACAAAACAAAAAAATACTCTCCGGTCAACTTTTCCAGGTGGTTTGCTCTCTCCTACAAGCTGCCCCAAATGCTTCAGTCTTCAAAGCCAAATTCTTGAGCTCCATCTCACCTCCAAACTTAAAACCACTCTGTGCAGCCTCTGCAGCTGAGAGACTCTGGCCAGCTCTGCCTTTGCTTTTCAGGCCCTACAGAGATGCAGCAGACTGCCCAGTTCTGTCTCTCAGCAATTTCCATGGAAAGAAAGCAAGGCTTGCCATGAGAGACTCAAGGAGAGGGGCCACAGCACATAAAAACCACAAAGCATCTTATCTCTCCAGCAAACCTTGAGCTGAGAGAGATACATCAGATACATGCACAGCAGTTTCTACAGCAAGGACATTTGTGTGTTTGTCTGGCACTGACTCCTCTCCCTGCCAGGAACTCAGAGCACAGCAAGTGACAGGTCAATGTCACCTGATGGAAGAGGCACCAGTGCGGGGAGGGAAGTCAGGGAGATGAGGTGCAGCAAAGGGGACAACAGCTCCCTGGTGAAATCAAAACAATTCTGCTGGTGCAGGAGAGCATCAGGCCCTTACAGATTTTGGATAGTCTGTTTAATGGTCTTTGACATACTGAGAAAGGGCAGAAGCAAGATCTCCTTTCCAGAGTAAATCGCTGCTCATTTAGCCAAGGCCACAAAACCAGAAAGCTTTGCAAATAAACACCCCTCCCACAAAAAAAAACAAACCAGACAACAAAAAACCCAAACCAAACAACCAACTAAACCAACGAAGAAAACATACCATTGCTTTGAAGAAAACCCCAAAACTCAAAATTTTGCTCCACAGGTCAGCACATATTTTATGAGCAGGCCAGACACAGCTGAAGAGACCCCCTAGCTCTGTTTCAAATATGGTTTGGCAGAAACCAACTTCCAGCAGTGCACATAGGCACATTGCCCCCCACCTCCCTGGTTTCATGCCAGCAGGCCACACTCTGTCAGTGCAGTGGCTATGCCCACACATCCAGTCGTGTGTTGGCACGTGCTGGTAAGGAAGTGGTTTTCTAGCTTGAAATACATTGTCCAACATCTTCTGTACCACGCACCAAACAATGTGGTCCTCCCTCCCCCCAGAGTAGGGACTCTCATGCAAATATCCAAAACACCTATGAGCTGCCATCAACTCCACCTCGGCCCCAATTTCTGCACAAGGAAGTGAACACTGAAGTCAGCACTGGCCTAATCCAAGCAGAAGCTGCACACCTTTGCAGCCCTCCACAGCGAGAAGCATACTTGGATTTTTGAGATACCAAACCCAGCTCCTCTGACCACTGTTAGAATTTCTTGCCAGCAAGCAGAGCTGCCCTGGCTCAGTCACTGCCCATGCTAGTCAGGTGTAGACAGAAGCAAGCTCGTGCTGTTCCCGTGGGGGAAGTCTCAGGGACTGTAGTCAGAGCAGCAGGCACGCAGACCCAGGAATAATGAAGATCTCCAGAAGGCAGCCTTCATTAATTGGGAAAGCAAGAACAGCTTACCCCTTCCCTCCTGCCAAGCCCACTGCCTCACAAATACTCCTGTAGGGAAGCAGATATGGGCTGCTTGCTGACACAGAACTGAAGCACTGAACAAAACTAAAATTCACCTTTCCCATTGTCACTTTAAAAACCCATTAACCACCTTTCCTGTTCCAGAGCAAGTTGCTAATAAAAGCACACAGAACAACTTGTACTGGTTTGACTTTTTGCAAGTCTACAAGCCCAGACAGAGTGCTTCTGCTGCCTCAAAAGAGATGCACTGAGCACAGATCTGGGACAAAGTGTGCACACCCAGTGAGCTCAAGTCGCAGATACTGCCTCAGAGGCTGGGGCTTGGGGAGAAGAGTGTAAATGTGCCTCAGTTTCTACATCTCTCAAACAAGACTGTTTGCCCCATTCTAACCTTCCCTAGATGTTTAGCAGCCTTCTGAGAACGACACAAACAAAAGGAGCAGGAACCACATTCTCACCCCTGGAAGCAGGAGGGCAGACATGCAATCAGAGACAGGCTGACACTGCAGCAAGAAAGCACAATGAATTCACAACAGGGCTTCTGGACAGCAGCCACTTCTGCCAAGGCAGCTGCTGCCTGGCTGGGGGAAGGCCACTAAGAGGTTACAGTACCCCAGCCAAGACCTTCACTTGCACATGCTTCTCCTTCAAGCATCCAGTCAAGGATGCTTCAAAGATGGATGAGAGTGCAATACTGCAGCATGTGGTGTATGGACAGCCTTCACCATAACCTCCCAGCTCAAGAGCAGTTTATTTCACACCCCCTTCAGTCAAACTTGTTGACTCAGGACCAATCCCAGCCTGCATTTCATTAAAGGATGATACACAACCACAAGCCATAGCAATCCTGGGGGTTTGTAATTTTTAAATTAGCTCTGCTCATCAAAAAGATGTGTATTAACACCTGCTCTGAACAAGTGCATTCTGACCAGAAGCTGAAGGTACAGTCCCCTCCACTAGCATCCAGTATTACTGTTTGCAGTTTCAGCACTACTTTTTCCCTAATATCTCCTCATTCTTTCTTTCACTTTTCACTATACCCCTCATCCTGACACCTGTCCTGAAAAGCTCCATCTTGGAATTGCTAGTAATGTTTAGAGACCCATCACCTGGAACTAGATACTCATTTAGGCATTGTTCAGACACAGGGACTTGCTCCCTTGCCTACAAACTGCACTTAGAACTGCAAACCTGCAAGACAAAAGCCAGCCTCAGCCTAGCATTCCATACATTGAGGCCCAGACTTTTTTTTACAGAATGCTTTGGGTTGGAAGGTATAAAGATCATCTAGTTCCAATCCCCTAACCAGGGGCAAGGATGCCACCCACCAGACCAGACTGCTCAGGGCCTCATCCAGCCTGGCCTTGAACATTTCCAGGGATGGGGCATTTTTCTTACATAAGTTATTTTTCTGCAAGGGAGACATTAACATCACATGTGGCATCAATTTGCATATGGGTATGCAACAGTTATGGGCTGACATCAGTCACAGAGGAATTCTGATCCCTGCCAGTTGTCACATGCTCTGAGATTATATGCCCTGGTATAAGACATTTAAACTGTATAGCCAAGATTGAGTTGGGCACAGCTGCAAAGCTGGCAGGGAACAGAACAGTCATACTGATGGTACAGGGCAAACAAGCCGTGCCTCGGGTGCTCTCTGCTTTCTCACTGCAGTCTGTCTTTGTAGGTGCTCAAGCAGCTGCCATACAAGTGCCTACAATTACCATACCTTACCCTGTACATTGCATTCCCAAGCTTAGAATGCTGGAAAAATGCTTGTGCTTCCCTCCAAACATTATTATCCTGAGCAAGAAACTAATAAGCTGTTCATCTACCTAGAGAAATCCCCACAGGGCTTGTCTGCATCAAAACAAATCAGAATTTGGAGACCATGCCCTTGCAATTCCCTGCTTTAGAAAGAGCAAACAAGAGAAGGAGGAAGCAATCAGAGCCTTATTTCTGCAGTTACTTTGTCCTACTTGGAGTCAGTGCATCTCAGGGCAAAGGCATTAATCCACCAAACAGATTGAACCCAATGAATGTTTTACTCTGCAGAGTTACTTTGGCCTTTCTTTAGAGCTCTTAATAAATTGTACTGCTTAATAAAGCAACATTGCAGAACCTGCAGAAAGACAGTGTTTCTAGTCCCCCAGCCTTCTGAGAGCCTTTTATGCTCTAGTCTGCCCCTGTCCCACAGACAAAAGCAGCTGGACCCCAAACATATTTAGATATAGTCTAAATTGGATCTGAAACATCCCAGACAGACTAGCAAATCCAACAGAAGCTGTCTACAAAAATTAGAAGTCAAATGCAAATTTCTGATCGTAAACTATGGAATGCCTTACAACAACTAGAAGAATAGGGTGGTGTGGATTTTTTTTTAACATAGTCCTGTACAGAAGCAGCCTTTGGCCTTTAATGCTTTACACTTCCATTTCTGCAAAGACAAACTGAACACAGATAAATCCAAATGGAGAATTACTAAGCCTCAAGCCTCTAAGGTAATGTCCACTAAGAAGCAAGGGCACTAGAAACAGCAAGAACAGGATCAACCTTTCCAAACCAGTGCAACCTTCAGCTGAAGGCTGCTGTAGCATTAAAGAAGACATGCAATTCCTAAAGAGCTCAGGTTTTTTGAATCCTGTCAGAAAGGAACAAAAAAAAGACTCACCTGTAGAAACTGAATCCAAGCCATGCCTGGTAGGGATTGCAGAAGCCTCTATTGCTCCACACTTCATGTTTTGATTATAGAAAAGTTCAGGTCTCTTCCCCAGCACCAGATCTCTGAACACTAACATGTTCCACCTTATTCTGCAGTGCAGTAATGATTAGGCAGAGGTTCTGTGAGGCCCCTCTTCACAACCACAAAGAAAGCAGCTGCAAATAAAGATCAGAGTTCATTAGCAGAAAGGTGGCAGCAGCCACTCTTCCATTGCTGGAACCCATCCTGAGACACTGGGAAACAGGTAGAGAGGGCCACAGCAAGGCAGCTGTGAAGCAAATTGTGCCAAAATCCCCAGTACAGGCTGATGGCAGCACAGGCTCGGCAGGGTGTCCATGCAAGCAGCAGCACCAAGGCCCAGCCAGCCTCTCCAGGCTACCCTGGCTGCAGACGGGCCCGGGCTCGGCACAGCAGCTCCATCCCCTCCATCCGGCCAGTGCCCTTGCAGGTCGAACATTTACACTCAGTGCCTCCCCAGAGAAGTGTCAGTTCCAGTACTGGCTCCAGCAGGACAGCTGGGGGGCTGGGGAGGGGGAAAGGGCTGTTCCTGAAGCAGTTCCTTTTCAGAGTGCAAGTAAGATCTCATTTGTGAGGGAGCTCCCAGGCTGACCTCTGGGCACCGCAAGGCAGATCTGCTCAGCTACGAGACACGGCACTGGACTGAAAGCAAACCTTAAGTAACCAGGCAGACACAATCTGCTGAATTTCTCTGAACTTTATTGGCACTTCAGGAAGAACAAGGTATGGATTTTAACAACTCCTCTGAACAGGAAAAACATGTCTTCATCAAGGTTCTCTCTGCAGATAAGCACATGGACCCATGAATTACTCCAAAACCTTAAGGAATTGATGTTTTATTATAATCCAGTAAAATAACTGGTCAAAAACCTTCAACATAATTTACAGCAACAAAAAATAAAAAAAGAAAAAATAAGCCAGGCAACATGTGATAAAGTACTTCCCTCCCCCCACCCCCAAGAGGAGTAGTTATCCAATTAAACTGGAACATGAAGAGGAAGAACAATTCACTGTATTCTAACAAATAAAAAATGTGTCTACAAATCTCACCATAATACTGAAAGCTTCTTACATTAGTTTTCTTGCAAAATATCATCTTTATAATACAGTATACATTTCCAAGGGAAGGAGGACCATAAACATATCCTCTATCCCTTGACTAATATTTTCTAATTGTGCATAGCTAGAAATATTGAAATCAAATATCATTAGATACCACTGGAATATAATACTGGTTAAAAAGAAGGCAGGGCTGAAACAACTACAAAGAGTTAGGTGGACTCACTGGCACAAGCCGTTCTATTCCTTTATTGGACCATGTGGAATTAGAACGTTTAAAAAACCGTATAAACAGAAGTCATGCCAACGTCCTAATACATGAGAGCTCAGCAGTGTTGTGTGACCATCAAAGCAGAAAAGGTTTACTAGTTTATTATTTGAACACATATTCCAGGCACCATACATCAGCTTGTTAGGAAATTATTAAAATATTAGATAGGATTTTCTCCCCTCGAATGCATCAATAGTTGCCATGGACAGAGCAGAAGTGCTGAGAACCAGCTTTAAAGCACCAAAACAGAAGTTTAAAGGTTGTCTGTTCCCCAGTAACGAGACTCATGCAGAGCCAGTGCCAATCACCTTCAGTACGGAAATACGCAAACACGTTCTGAGAAATTTAACTGCAATCTTTCATTTGTGACTGTCATGGTACTGAGGCATATTGTTCTTGGCCAACAAACAGCTTGCCATGTCATGTGCCCCCAAAAGCACTCTGTGTCCAGGGGAGAGAAGGGGGCTCCCACATGGCACACCTGGATGTGTAAGAGCATAGGCTGGCATGGTGCTCCTAACAGAGGCTGGCTGGTATTTGTATGAATCTCCACACAGACTTGCATTGCTTTCAAAAAATAAAGTAACACAGAACTGGTGATGTTGTTTCCAGCCACGCAAGGAATTCTTGGGGAAATACTGCAGTTTGTTAACACTATCCTGAACATTTCTTTTTTGGCACAGTCCCCCCTTTGCCCTTTTTCATACAACAGGGAGCTGAAAATGCTCCAGTCTTCAGATGTTTTCCTTCTATCACCATTACCAGTAACATCATACAAAGGGAGAATCAACAAAACTGAGCAGGTCACAAAATTTGGGATTATGCTAGGCAAGAAAATAAATCCCAGGCTAGCCTAATGACTTCCTATAGGGACAAGCTAATCCAAGGAGGGCAAAACAAATGAGGACTTCACTTTAGGTGGAACCCATTTTTAAGATGACTCTCCTGAAGGTTAACAGCTCCTTTTAAGAGGGATCAAGGCAACATCCAATTCAACCCTGAGCATACATGGCTATTTCCTCCACAGAAGTGGCAGGGAGGATTCTGGGTAGCTACAGCATGGGCAGCTTGGATGACAGGAGGTGATGGTTATTACAATAACTGGCACAAGCAGCTCTCAGGACCTCTCCAGTCTCACAACCATTTGTATCCCATTTCTAAGAGAAAGCCTTCTGTTCTCAAAGCTACAAAAGGCCAAAACATCCTTCTGGGGAAGGAAAAGCACTTGAGGCAGGGATGTGGCAGACTGCTAGAGAGGATTAAGAAAGCAATTGGACAAGTGTCTCAGGATCCTCTCCCCCAAAATGCTGCTTGAAGCCAGGAAGACAGATGCAGCCTTGTACATGACCCAGATATGAGAGCAGTTTTTGGTCCCCAGCTGCTGATCACTTTTTATGATTGCATCTAGTATAAACAAAAGGTATCTGAGCTACAGTAGATCTATACACAGTCATAAGGCACCAACGACTATGTGCTAAAAAGGCCTCTTATGGAAAAACCTGAAATCTTGTTCACATAACTAGAAAAGTATCTGTTCAGCAAGGGAAAAAACAGCTACAGTAATTTTTAGTCTTTTACATTTCTACCTCCCACTTTAGGTTTCCATTGGCAAAACCCAAAAGGAAGGCAGTGTACTTTAGCTATCTCTGCCTCACTGGTTACATTGAAGTCAGACAAATGATAGTGAACAAAGCCACTGACCAGAGACAAAACCTCTGGAAAGCAGGGAATTTGAGGCTTCAAACCACACTGTATCAGTGGAAATGCTCCAAAGGCCTCCTCATGATTAGGAAATTCAAAGCTCCATCATTAAACAACAAAATGTAACACCAGCAGGAACACCACAGAATCTGTTTGGTCTGCTTATTTTTGTAGGACAAAAGCTTTGGTCTTTTAGAGAGAAAGTCCATATTTTACCTTCAATCCTTCTTCCTAAGCTCCAGTCTCCCCTTTTTAACTACATGATTCAGACTCTGGGTTAAGTCAGAAATTCAGACCCTGGCTACTAAGCTTAGTCCTGAAGCTTGCACAGGTTAGTAGGAAGGCAGAGTGTCAGACTGTCAGCTCTTGACTGTATCTAATGCAGTACAAGTATCTGCTGGTCTCCCCACACAACAGGAGAAGACAGCAACACAGCCACCTCAGTGGGCAAACCCAACGCACTAAGACTTTACCCCAAGCCAAACAACTTCAGATTTGCCCCAATACATGTTTGCTTTCCCAAGCCACCCCAGGCAGACATAATTACCATTCTTTCTTCTGTCACTTAACTCCAGCGTTTGCCCAAAACCTAAATTGATAAATAAGACCATGGTCACCCTTCTGTAGTGGTTCCAGCATAGCACGATTATGAGTGAATGATGGGGGAGGATGGGAAAGAGGGGAGAAGAGAGTGCAGGGCAGCAGGAGCAGGGGGGGTTTACATGGACTCGAACTCATCAATGCGCTGCTTGGTGTTGCCCTGCCGGATCTGACGCAGGGTCTTGTACTTGTCTCGGCCGAGGCGCATGTTCTCGGCGTGGATCATGTCATTCGCCGTCTTCTTGCTTTCATCCCGAGCGTTTGCCAGCTCTGAGGAAAGAGCCTTTGGAGGAGCAGAAGCAGACAGCACAGGTTAGTACATGCCAGAGACTCAAAGCTGGACAAGATTTCCTGCTGATCCTCCTAAAGATTTGGTATCTACAGAGACAGGAAACAGACAAGCCCCAGTGTATTCTTCAGGGCAACCTGCTCTAGCTGACCTTGCTTGAGCAAGGAAGTGGGATTAGATGATCTCATTGAGGCCCCTCCAATCTAAACAGTTCTATGATTTTGTGGAAGTTGTTAAAATTTCTCCCTAACATTTGAAGATAGAAAACATCAGGCAATCTGTCACCTATTTATCTTCATCTAGGCACAGTTAAGAAAGATTGTCTCCAATGCCTGTACTTTAAAAGAACGGCCATGTGGAGGGATCCCTGAAGACAGCGGGAGCATCTTGCAGAATTTGAGGAATTACTAGCTTTCNATGTGGAGCGTCTTGCAGAATTTGAGGAATTACTAGCCTTCCACCAGAAAAGAAACTTGCTGCAGAAGATGAAACGCACCTCTACCCCTCTGTGTGTAACCACCACAGTACAATGCAGAATGAGCAAAGCCTGGTGCAAGCACAGCACGATTCAATGCTTGGAACTGAACAGCAGAACACTGGAGTTCCTCACAAGAAGATGGTGCAGTAGTGCTGTCTCTGTGCTAAGCCCTAGTGGGCTGCTCCAGGGTTTTGCAATGCAGAGTTTTGCAATGCAACCCAGACTCGAGAGGCAGCTTCTGGATAGGAATCAGACCAAGTTCTTCAATTCATTGCAGCCAGGGCTGTGAACAGCTGTCAGGTGGTTGGCAACACTCACAGAAAGCACACTACATCTGACAGATGCTACTTGTTGGCACTGCTTCAAAATACTTCACTGCTTCAAATAAAATGGAAGTCAAGTGCCAGGAGGCAGGATCTGCCTCTCTACTCAATGGTTAAGCAGCTATCTGGCAAAATCATGATCATCTCTCTTCCCTGCTTCTCCTCTCATTTTTTAAATAACAGTAATACCTTCCAGCTGCAAGAAATGTTGAGAAAAGTAGAAGCAGCACCCCCCCACACACACACACTCTGCTGCCAGCTTCTTACCTTCAAGTGTTTCTGGACCCTTTCATTCTTCTCTGCTTCCGTGGTGCGCTCCTCCTCACTGCGGTCCTTGATGGTGGCCTCTGACCGTAACTCAGCACTGGCTTCTGCTGCATTCTCATCCTGCTCGTCATCATGCTCGTTCTCAGAGTGCATGGGTTCAGTGACGTGAGGGGTGCTCATGGCAGTCTTCAACTCCTCTTTGGTCTTCTCTAGGTCCTCCTGCACCCTCTGTGCCTGCAGTAGGACACGCCACAGTGAGTCAGTCAGTATCATCCTGAGTGCCTGAGACTTCTCACAGAAGCAGCACTTGATGCTCGTTACAGGAAACCTTGCACCTCTGAAGGGGTATATTCCAAAGCTACTCAGACAGCATCATTTGCAAAATTTTCTGCTGGATAACACTTCAGAGATTTGAAGAATGGTTACTGTTAATGGAAAATGGGCTAAAGGTCTAATTAGTCAAGAATTGCTATATGGAGTTAGAATAAGTCACCCATTCCATGGAGAAAACCAAAGCTGCTTATTTATAACAGCCCCAAGCTTGCAAGCATTGAGTCTAGTGTGGAATCTAGTGCAGTAGTTTAGGTTACAACCCAGAACAAAGAGCAAAGGTATGCCATTTGCTCAGAATCTGCTTTACCTTATGCTGCCACTCCTGCGCCTCGCTCTCCTTCTTCTGCCTGGCCAGCTCCAGCTGTGTGATCCTAGCTGTGAGTTCTGCCATCTCAGCAGCCTGCAGAAGAAAGGCTTTTAGTGGAAACAAAACCCAAGGTACTTGCTAAATGAAGCGTTCAGTTCAAGTCCTGAGTGAAAACACATCTTTTCAGTAAGAAGAAAGCCTTCCTGTTAACTTCAGTTCCACCAATACCTCCATGATGAAAGAGGAAAGGAAGCCAAAAAAGTTTTTGTTTCCTTGTGGGTTGGGGTTTTGTTTGGTTGTTGGGTTGGTTCTTTTTCCTTCTCCCCAAAACAGAGCTACAAAACTCAGTTCTTTGAATTCAAACCAGGGAAAGCAACACTATCATTATCACATACAAAAAAAGGCAAAAAAGCAATACAAACTACTGTATAAATACACTTGTATTTACATATATTTTCATCTACTTGAGGATAAAAATTAAAGAATCCATGAATATAGTGCTTCCTCACTATATTCATAGCCTGGTTTGCTTCAAAAGCTTAGATGCCTCCCCTTTTACTATTTTCCCTACTCAATTTTCAGTTCATCAACTTACCAACTGTTCTTGGGTCTTTTGTTGATCATGGGATGCTCTTAATAGGGCCTCCTTTGCCTCTTCTGCTTCCCTACGTTCCTTAGCCAGTTTCTCTGCTTCCTCCTGAGCTCGTTTTCTCTCCTGTTCCAGCTCCAGAGCTCTGCGGGTTTGTTCTTCCAATTCTGAAAAACAAGGGAGCACATTTCAAGACAGATCAAGTAAAGAAGGGCAGTAGAAGAGGAAAGTCTGTCTGGATAAGGGTTTTCCTTCAGAGGGACAGGTAAAGGAGGGATGCAAGCAACTGTCCCCTTTCCTCTCCTTTGCATTTTACCTGGACCTGTAAGACTAAAAGTCAGGCCCACCCCCAATGGATTTGTGGGGAAGAACCCATCCCAAAATTACATACCTAAGGGCAGAGAAGCATTCAGTATTTTGCTTGAGCACACCACACTAACTCTAGCCAAGCAATTAGATAATAAATCACCACAGCAGTAGCTGGTGTGACCCTTGCTACACTTTTTGACTCCTTCCTCTACAGATATGCTGGGATATAGCTTCCAGCCAGCACAGGAACAATGGCAAGGTACTTCCACTGCCAAGAGAGACATCTTGGCTGTTACCCATTTCTTTAATGCAAATCTTTTTTTAGCAACTCCTTATGGAGGGCTTACATTCGCCTTCAGGAGGCTAAACCAGGGCCCTAACACCAGTTAGCACACAACACTGGAGAGACAAATTACTCAGAGATGCTCATAGCTTTACTATTTGAACGCTTCTCACTCAGACTATTCATCATCAAAGGAAACACTGAAAGATTTCCTGTTACCTTGCTGAGCTTTCTTGGTTTGCTCCTCAATTTGCTTGAGTCTCTCCATCAGCTCCTCCTTCTCACGCTCAATCTTCTCCTTCTCCTTTTCTGCCAACTCCCTCTTCTTCTTCTCATTCTCCAGCAGGGCTCTGATGGAAGGAAGTCACAATGTAATTTCAAACCAGCTATCACCCAGATTGGAGCACTTCCTGGCAAGCACACAAAAAGAGCACACCCAAGATGTGCCCTACAGCACTCAGATAATGAGCTTTACTCCAGAGGTACCCCTTTATAGATGTGCAAAAATAAAAAGCTCTGCTGCCATTCATCTCAATGACAAGTTCATAATAGCAATGTTATAAGGGAAATCTCCACATTTCAAAGTCTGTATTAGTCTCATCAAATGGACAGACAAATCTTTAAGTCCAAGAAAGTAACGGGAAGTCACATTTGTGATGAGTACCATTACTATCAACCCATGAGACCTACTGAAGGAGAAAGCAACATGCTCTATCTTTGGCTCAAGCAGATAAAGGTGCTGCCAGCCATTTATCTAGCAAGTGATGCTACTTATGCAGTGATTAGTGACACCCAGGTTACTCAGAACCCTACCAACCTCTCCATCTGTTTCTGGTGTTTCTCCTCCCGAGCCTGTGCCTTCATCTGCTGCACCTCGATGGTGTCTGGTTTGCGTCTGCGCATGTAGAGCTCGTGGTTCCCCATGCAAAGTGCCAAGATTCGTTTGTTAATCCGTAACCGAGGGGCGTAGAACACAAAGTCCTTGGGACAAGAGAAAGGCAGCATTAGACCAGTTCTTTCAGCATAAGAAGCCCCTTGTGTATGCACTACGCTCCCAAGACCCCGAGCTGTTTAGAGTTGCCAGCCAGCTTTTCTTAATACTAATTCACTGGTGGTGGCAGTCCAACACTTCTTTCTGGAATGGATTTCAACCTGAAAAACACACCCAGGGCAGGAGCACCCAACGTGTCATTCCACTGTTCTGGGTTTTACTGTAACACATCCCTAGCACCAAGCACACAGCATCTTACCATCACCATTTCATTACAAACACCAGCAGGGCTGGTTTACCAGGCACACCAAGTCCCTGGCTTTTCCCACCTTCCCTCCCACTTCAATAACCTATATAATACCCTGGCCAGCCACACTTAATGTAATGTCTTGGCTTATGCCAGAAAGGGTGTTAAATGTTACAATCAATGGATAAATAACTTTGTTCTGTTAAAAAGGAGCAACAGCAGCAGGGAAATGCTTTCAAACAGCAATGGAACAAGAATGACCAGAAGAACAGAAGGTACTGGCTAGCACCAGAAATTATTAGGCCTTAAAGATGAAAGCAATTACATTCAATATAAATTTGCAAGGAAAAAAACTTCCAGCCTACCCTACAAAATTACCTAGAGCTCCTGCTTTAAGTAAGGTGAGAGCCTGCAAAAGATCATCCCACGCACTGTTAAAGCCAAGAGGTTGCAAAGGAAGCCTCCACGGCTAACAGAGGTACCTCAGATCCCTAACTGTATTATCAGAGAGTCTGAACAGTCTTAGGAGAATCAGAAACCCTAAGCAAAGAGCTGCTCCCTGCCACTGACCTTAAAAGCTTAAGCTTATACTAAATTTCTACCTTCTTAGCCAGAAAAAAAATCGCAACTATCACTTGACTGCCCTGAAAAAGGTCTCCCTGCTTAGATCAGCATTAATGCTATTGTCTCTGCAAAAAAACCCCCAAACCAAACCCACAGAAATTGTTCAGCTAAGAAGCTGAAAGTTTAATAGCTTAATGTGAATCTTGCTTCTTACTGGTGCTTTCTTGTCAATAGGCTTAATAACAAATTTCTTGTCATTGAATGAGATATTTCTGATCTCACTCCAAGGGAATCCAATTTTCGGTGTTAGCCTGCAGAAATGGGAAGCAAAAAGAAATAAGAGAGCCCAAAGTCATTCCAAATTCTTGACTTAGAATATAAAGCTCAAAACTATACCAAATCCACCCTCATATTTCAGTGCTCTTATGGTAGCTGAAATCAGCAGACAAAATTAGTCACACAGATGAAATATAAACATAAGATGCAGTTTTTCAATCCCACTTTTTTTGGTTTTTTAAATGTAAAACAGAACTGGAGAATGCATCTATAGCAAGAAGACTTGGGATACAAGTGAAACTAACTTGAAAAGATTTGCGAACTTCTTGTATTTGCTGGTCCAAAGAAGCCCATTTTACAGATTATTCTGGCAATGTCAAAAACAGAGCCAAGAATGATACAGAAATTGTGGAGTTTAGTTAAAGATTTGAATTCCAGGAGAGATTGATTTTGAATGACTTTACATTGGAAAGGAGCTGAAGGCAATGATGAAGAGAGAGGGGTTTATTACCTATCATTCTGCTCATAAATGTTGAGTCCAAGAGCATCTACACCTAGCCAGAGCTCAGAGCCTTTCTTGTTCTTAATGCTGAAGTAGTTCACACCATACATTTCCAGATCCTGTGCAATTTTCAGGTACTCCAAGACAGCATCTTCTCTGCAGCATGTAAAAAGAAAGCAGATATTCTTTTTTGAGTCTTTAAGCCATTAGAGCAAGAAGGTGCTATCTTCCCATGTGGACAGAGCAGCAACAAGCTGGCAAAGGTTCTAAGCATCACCCTAGTAGATAATGACAAAGAACAGCCAGCTGATGTGGACCAGCAGAGGCACGTGAACCTAGTTACTCTGAGCAAAATAACCTGAAGAATGCTAACTTATCCTGAAGCAAGTCACAGATTTTTGTATGCATTCATGCATTACACACTTTAAATACAGCAGTTTCACACTGCATCAGTTACCTAATCATTCCTCGATGTTCTTCATGCCACACCTGGATCCTCTCCTCCCACTGGTCCTTGTTAAGCTTGTGCTGCTCCAAAACCCTAGAAAGGGTATACATGGGATGTTTAAAACCAAGCTCTACATATATGCACACACACAATCATATCACCCTATAATAATGCTCCATTGGCATCAGAGTTCCCCCACAAAAATATTCCAGGAAATACAGTTTTATTAAAAGATAAATAGAGATACAACGGTCAGTATTGAGACTTCTAACAAATGACAAGTTTTATTCAGTTTTGCTTCCCCTTGAAGCATATTTTGTTTTGGACCTTCTCTCACTACTTCTGGTTAGAGTTTCAGAGTAGCAATAAGAAGTTTAAGGTTAAAGCTCTTAATTAATTGAACACTAATCTAAATGCTCAAAGTGGCACAAGGCTATATTTTATTCTGAGCACTGCAATCAAAACACCCCCTACATTTAAAAAAGTCACAAACTCTTTAAGACAGAGAATGTCTAAGACTATCCAGGTTCACTTGCCTTTGTGGGAGCAGTTTGTCACTAGCAAGGTAGCCAGACTTGTGCACATCTTTGTTGAAGTCTCCGTATTTGGACTGGACGGCGTAGGAAGCCAGAAGGACAGCTGTTTCTGGAGGACAGTAAATGTCATCATTCAGAATTGCCTCCTTCACTTGGAGAAAGAAGAGGCGCTGTGTGATGTCCTGGATCAGCTCTTCTGCCACATCTTCTGGGTAGAACTTGGCACGGAATTTGAAAAGCAGGGGGCTTTCTTTACGTACATCCTGTGCTGTTACCTGGAACAGAGTTAGCAGATTTTATAGCCTATATACCAAGTGAAGGGGAGCAGTTTACAAACAGGAAGACAAGCATGAACTAGAAAAAAAATTTCTCCTTTCCAATGCAGAAGAGAGTGGACAGAAAAGCAAGAATTTTCAATTACTTACTGCTAAATACCTCATCACTTCTCCCCACTAGACTTACACAAGCCAGTAGCTATGACCAGGGGTAGCTACATGACTTTCCAGGTTTCTCCCCAGCCAAGATGCTCACATGAGTACACCATCAGCGTTTTACCAGGAAGGCTGACAGATCTGGCCTGGTAACAAACAGAGCTCGATGCAGGACCAGGTCAGATAGCACAATGCCTCATACCCTGGGGAGGGAGTGTGTGGACACCACAACACCAACTCACTGATCTTGCAGTACTTGAGGTGCATGGATAGGAAAGAACAGACCCCTGACAGAAGTATGGAGACTGAATTTGCCCCTGCACTCTCAGAGAAGGGAACAAGGACAAGCAAAATCTTGGAGCAAACATACCTTTTTGTTCAATTTTAGCCATGTTGAGAAACCCTTGGTGTCTTGATACTGAAGTCCAAAAAACCAGACCTCTCGCAAACCAATTGTCTTGACAACCTGAAATAAAGGTGATTATTAGCAAGATCCCCAGACAGACTGAACTTTCCAGTGGCTGAGAATGTGTTAGAGGTAAGTTCAGACAAAGACAGACGGTGCCCTGACCACCTGCCTCTCCTGCTGCAGTGCACAGAAAGATGATTGGGCATCTAAGAGGTCTTAAGTGGATGTGTGTAAATTTCTTCTCCTTCAGCTCTTTAAAGCTTGTTGCTATTTATAAACAACAGCTGGGACATTATTTTTTTCAGCTACTTATAAGCCAACATGTATAGCCAAAATACAATGCAACAGCTCTGACAGGTTTAGTAACTGCCAGGAATGAGGAACACAGCTCCATTTTCAGGTACATCCCACACTTATCATGCAAATGTACTATTCCTGGGCAAGTCATGAATCATGCTGCTAGGCTGTGCTACTTTAAGATTTGTTTCTACTCCACTGATAGCTATAGACAGGCCTTTCATACAGCTCTTTACTGAGCAGCACCATAAAGAGGAAGTGCAGAGGCTAAATCCATATGCCATCCCTTGTGCCAGGACAAAGAGCCACCACAGACATTAACTACACCACTATGTAAGCTCTCTCTGTAGTTACTTCCCTAGCACACCAGACATGCTATGTAAATACGAATTAAGAAGGCTTTAAAGACTCATTGTGACAAGAGACAAGAGCCTCATGGTGGGGCAGCAAGACTACTTCAGTACAGTGCCACTGTTGGTTAAAAGGAGGGGGAAGTTTCTCCAAAGCCTGATTGCTATCAACACATCCCCCTCTGTGCCCTGAAAAGCCTGGGATATGCCACAGGGTACAGCAAGGGGCTAACACTGATGCAGAGACTGAGAACTTCCCAGTGAAAACCAGCTGCCAGGTCAGTTGATACAGTTTTGTACTGCCCGAAGGTGCACTCTGTTCCCTTCTGATGTGGTCTCTACTTTGGCAAGATACAACACCAAAGAAATAGTTTTCCCACAAACACATCACTAATTAGACTGTTTAGGGCTTGGACCAGACAAGCCCTTCTGGCCTTTCAAAAGCAGCATTAGGGCCTTTGTTCCTTTCAGACAGAAAAACCAAATGCAGTTTTCAGCAGAGGCATGCCATTGGTGGCACACACACAGACAAAACCTACACTAGGTCATGGAGTCTATGTACATCATCTCAGTGGGGTTCCTGAAAATATTGAGCCTGTCCTTGCTTGAACATGAACTGGAGAGCTGGGCTAGAGCCCCTGCAGATTCAGGGCAATGTAGGTCACTTGCACATCACACAGCAGGTGCACACAGCTAAGGAGGCTTTTGGAGAAGAATTGGGGTTTGCAATATACATGGAGTTGTGGTCACTGCAATATAAGAAAGATATTAATCTCTAATAGAGGGGTCCAAAGGGGGCAATGAAGATGAAGGGCTTTGAGGGGAAGCTGTATGATGAGCAGCTGAGGGCACTTGGTCCATCCAGCCTGAAGGAGACTGAGGGGGGATCTCCTCACAGTCTACAATTTCCTTGTGAGGGGAGGAGGAGGGGCAGACACTGATCACTTCCCTGTGGTGACCAGCGACCAAACCCAAGGGAATGGCCTGAAGTTGTCAGGGAAGGTTTATTAGGTTGGATACCAGAAAAAAAGGTTTTTCACTCAGAAGGTGGTTGGGCACTGGAACTAGCTCCCCAGGGAAGTAGTCACAGCACCAAGCTTGACAGTTCAAGAAGCATTTGGACAACGCACTCAGGCACATGGTGTGATTCCTTAGGATGGTCCTGTGCAGGGTCAGGAGTTGGACTCAATGATCCCTGTGGGTCCTTTCCAACCCAGCATATTCTGTGATTCTGTGATTGGAAGCAGATGGTTCAAGGAGGGGAAGAAAGGCTGTCCTAAAGCCCAGGGATAGCCCTGTTCTTGGAAGCATTAACATATGAATGGGATGGAAGCTCCTCACTCGACTGCATGGGTCTGCTTTCCTCTCTTCCACTTGACAGCAGCTTATGCCTGGGAATTCAACAGGCTGGACTGCCAGCAAGGAGCTGAAAGGCTCCACACTGTGGTCCCACACAAAAGGACTTTTATTCCACAGCAGAAGCCTGTACAGCAATAGCAGAGACAACAAGGAGCTGGGGGCAGAGAAGAGGGGAGACAGCACAGCACTCACCATCACAGTCCCAAGCTGCCACTGAACTATGGCAGCGAGGATAGTCCTCCTCCCTCTTCAGCTTTAGCAGGTTGTTTAGTTCCATTTAGCAAGGGGAAAAGCATGAAGAAGAAACAGCTTTCTACAGCTGCAAGGAATCTGGCTGGCAGCAGCACAATTATGTCTGGGGGTGTACAGCATTCAGAGCCCTAATGAACTGCGAGATGTTCCAAAAAGCAAACAGCTACTGGCAGTGGCTAAGGATGGAGAAGGGCTGGCACAAAGGATGGCAGAATAGAGACTACTGTTTAACACAGACCACAATACTTAAATACTTAAAATCTACACTCTCATCTGGAGAGCAGCATCTTCTCTTCATGCCAGGGGGAACAGTAAGTCAGACCCTGGGTCTTGTTTAGCCTGCTGGATAAAGCTCAGTTTACATGGGCAACAGATTGCATGCAGCCTTAAAATCCAGCTGACTCATGGTACCTTGACCAACTACTACAAAACTCTTAATTGAGTACTACCTTCAGCTTAAAATTCTACTCAGTAAGCCATACTGATGTAGGGAAAAAGGTGCCTTTCTGGTGACTCACTTCATCCTCTGCAGAAAGTCTAAGCACAAATTAGTAGGGTTTTTTTACTTATGTTCAGAGAAGAAACAGAAGATCTTTCAGGTAACCTTTTCTCTCAGTCCTTCTTACTCCATGTTTTCTAGGTCTGCCTGACAATTCCTGTCCTTTCCCTCAGCACTCACCCAGCTCCCTCTGAACTATGTTCCTGCCCTTGGGTGCTGCTCCACAGCAGAAGAGGGTGCCATAAGCAGCCTCTTAAATGTACATTTTAGCATCAAGATGATGCCTGAAAATAGGTGTCATTCTCAGCCCAGGAAACACACCACCACACTGGCAAACAAGTACAGATTCTGATGAAAGCACTATTTACACACAGGCAAGACCAAAGCATGCAAGCAGAGGAAAAGGCATTCCACTTGGATCGTGTTCCTGCATCAAAGGCCAAATCATCTCAGGCTATGTCATGGTACAAGTGCCTTCAATGTTGCCCTAGTTGAAGATGGGGTAGGTCTCTCTCTCTTTCTACGACAGGCATGTCGAGTACCTCTGAGAAAACTGCCAGCTAACTCTACTGCTGGAGGAGCTCTGAACTGGTGCCACACCTGCAGTTTCGTATGCCAGTCAAAAACAACTTAGAACATGGTCTTCCAGGTACCCTTAGTACCCAAGATAAGACCCATCTACAGCCACAAATATTCAACTGTTTCCCCTCCATTTAGCTGGTGGATGTACTTCTAATTTTCCCTTCCAAAGTGCTAAAATGCCAGTGTGCTAAACTACAAGATCTTCAAATTTTTGTGCTTACTACAGTCTGCCATTGACATCTTTAGCAACAAGCAGTCCATTTTTGGTTGGTACTACTGCTTTTCTAAAAGTCAGAAAGTTTCCACATGTTCCTGTGAAATTTGAGACACATTTTCATACCACTCAACCACAAGCCTTCATTACAGGAACAAGAGTTCTGGGGTTTGCTGGGGCAACCAGCCACTATCCTGAGACTTGCTGCTTTCTACCATGAAACTACCTTAGTGAGTTTTGGTTTCAGTGCTTTCACCTAGTGGATTAAGTGTTCCAGAGCCATTTTATATGTGTTTAAACACTACTAGGTAGGACCTTACCAAGGCTAAAGATTTCTCCTACACTCTCCCTCCTCAAAAAGCTTAGTTTGCAGGCCACGAGACACCAACCACCTTCATTCCAAACACAGCCCAACTCAGATGGAGTTACTCACAATTCAAGAGGGGTTTGATCAGCCTGTGCTGTTAGCTTAAGCAAATGCGAAAGAAGTGTAACAAACTGGTGATCTACAAAACCAAACTGGTACTCTACAAAACCACTAAATCCACTGCAGCAGTTAAACCAGGAGGAAGTTGCTAAGCATTACCAAGGTTTCTAGTGCACAACTACCTCAGTGGCCATGCAGATAAAAAAGCAAGGCAAGATAAGCCAGGGCACACAAACTCAGAATCTTAGATCTGGCTCTTAATGAAATCTGAAAGAACCTTAAGAATTAAAAAGAAAATGAAACAAAAATACCCCCCAACGTATAAGACTTAATGCTGAACATAAAATGCAGCATCAATGACCAGGTTTAAAGTGTGCAGACACATGCTTATTGCTATAATCTTAATCCATAGATAAGTGCACTTTTCTATTACAAGCTTAGTTTTGACCCCAAAAATTCACAAAAATGAGGAAAAGCATCTTAGGAAGATTAACCACATGTCTTTTAAGTTTGAAGTAATAGCTACTTAAGTTTCTCATGTCACATTTTCTTTAACCTGTGACTTGTCTCCATGGCTCTTAATTGGACAGAAATCACCTTTAAGGAGATTGGATGCTCAGTGATTCAAGCCAGAATCAATTTACCTAAAAAAAGGAAGTTTGATAGGCAAAAGTTTGGAGAGACACCATTTCAAAGCCATCCACAGCAACAAGTAACTAAGAAGTTTCACAACAGATTAATCTCTGAGGTGTGGAAGGCATACAATGCAAAGCACTGCTTTGGTTCACTGACTGCTCTCCAGACCAGCTGCACTTCAGTCCAGTACAGAAAAGGGTCAAAGGAGGAGAACAGGCAGCTATCACTGTTGCAGTGCCTGTGCTCTGCATCCCCAGGAAAGCAGTATTTCAAGGTACCTGGGAAGTAATGAGGCCTATGGGATAAGCAGCATCCCTGACATGCATAGCCCATCCTTGAGCTCTTCTTTTAATCCATCACTGGCAGCTGAGGAATGGGAGCAAAGTTACAGTTCTTATTAGCAAGTCAGTAAGCGCTGGAGTTCAGCAGCTGATGCTGAGGTACATCAGCAAAACTGCAGAAGACAGACAGGGCAGGCCTGACTCATTTAACCCAGGTTTTGTCCATGCACACAAACCTAAGATATTTAAGCTAAAGCTGTGCAGTTACAAGATTAGGGAATAGGAAGAGCTCTAGTATAAATCATGATGTTACTGCACACATATATCAGTTCAATGGTATTTCTACAGCCAGCTACCTTGGGGCAGAAACCACTTCCCACAAAGCAGTGAAGCATCTGCAAAACACTCAATTTGAAATTTAACCAAGCAGGAAAGAGGAACACAGGAACATATCTACCTCATGCCCATTCATGTATTATTACTATGGAACTTTAGAGTCAAATGCTTTTCTCCTCATTAAGCTAAAACCTAGCTACAAGCTTTCCAAAATTTCTGGATCCTATTCAGAGTGGGCCAGAATCACATGGCATTACAAAAATCTTTATCTACCTTTATACACAACAGGTGAAAATAAATACTGCCTAAATGTTACTGAGCAAAGCCAGCAGAATGCACCGAGGTAGCCATGCAGCTAAAAAACTTGGTAATGCTTAGCAGCTTCCTTCTTGCTTAACTCAGAACTGACAGTTCAAAGTGAAAGTGCACCCCAGGGCAAAAAGATGCTGGGTATCTTAAAGTTTTTCTGTACAAGAGTCAAAAATCAAGTTTCACACCAGAAGTCAATGTCCTACAACAGCAAAACCATACGTCTGCTTTGTAGAGGAGCTCTCCCTTCCCTCAAAAAAGCACTGATGAAAGCAGATCTTTTTTCAGAACCAGCATCATGCAGAAACACTAGACTATCAAGTCCAGGGGCACAGCATGGCTTAAGAGAGCTAAAAAATAAACAGAAGTAACTTTGTTCTTATGCACTCCATCATGGGACCCCAGGCAACCTAAGGATAGAAACTGAGGCAGAGTGAACAATGACCAGCCAGAGAGCAGTCACAGTGTCAGCAGGGACAACAGCACTGGACTCCCCCTTTACAGGAACTAATACACAAACAGCTCAGTCATGTGAAAGATACTGGATATGTAACAGCTGACAACACATTTAGAGGTCCATCCCTTTCCTAAAGAGAGGAAGTTTTATGTCAACCAGACCTTTAAGAAATAACAAATGTTTAAAACTAGCTTCAGACACCTTTTTCTCCCCCATTTCCAACTTCACCTACAATCCAATTTAGGTGAAGTAAGCACTGCCTCAACTTAAAAACTCAGCTCTGCAACAGCATTTGTTTTCTCCCTTGGCAAAGTGTTTACTGGGGAAAAAGCAAAACAAAACTTCTGTTTAGACAGGTGCTGTGTGAAATACACTGAAGGGAGGAAAATCTGCAGCTGTCCAAGAGCATGACAAAGGAGTGAAATCAATTACTAGACATGAAGAGCTGCTGTATTGGAAGCAAGACTGGATGCTTCTCAGAGACAAA
The DNA here is from genome assembly GCA_013398275.1 of Promerops cafer. Taxonomy (NCBI): domain Eukaryota; kingdom Metazoa; phylum Chordata; class Aves; order Passeriformes; family Nectariniidae; genus Promerops; species Promerops cafer. Next base: position 100,848 of record VZSE01008979.1, read on the forward strand.
CTGATGAAGCCCAAGTCTGCCAGCAATGTCAGCCTGCAGCAGAAGCCACAGATGACCTAGAGCTGACTGAAAATACCATATGCAGATTAAAAATATTACTGACGTGAGTAGTATTGTTTCTCAGCACTTGGTGCTTTGCTTGGATAATAGCAGAAGCCAGATATTGAAAAATAATCATGGGAAGCATCCACATGAAGAACGCCCCCCTTCAAAAAAAAAAACCAAACAAAAAAAAACCCAACCAAAAACCAAACCAGTTCATTTTCTCATGAACTTGAGGACGTGTCACCTCAGCTTCATTAGCAAACACTCTCATGAACTAACTGTGGCAGAGTTCTGTGTTGCACAGATGGATTCTGGACAGCACTTGGCTTTCATTTTTATCAATCCAAACCTGTCAGATCTGAGACCACACAGGGTTAAAATATGCAGGAGTTCCTACCTAGTAAGACACAGACAGCTGAAAACTACACTGCAATTCAGAACTTTTTTGAAAGCCTTTTTACTTTTCCCATTATGAAAGGATGATCTTTCACTAAAGCTTTGGATCTCACTCCATTTCAGGGCTGGGCTGCAAAGAGCAGTATATCATCTAGTGTTGAATCATCCAGCTGAGTACAAGAGAACACAGTAGTTTGTGGTTAAAGATCTAAAAAAAATATATAATAACTTAAATTATATTTGGTGGCCCCAAATGAAATAGCTGACTTCGATGGGTGAATCAGTCCTTAATTTTCTCTCTTCCTTATGATAGGTACTATGTAGAGCTGACCCCAGAATGCTTAGCTCTACTGAACCACACCCAAATCCCTGACATATCTGGTCTGGCAGTTCCCTCATCTTGTCATTAGTCCAAGATTCAATTTGCATATCTTTGAGCTATGAATTTACTGTTCCCATTTTTCTCTAAGGAGCAATTCCATGGCCAATTAGAGCAGAGAAAGACAGTGGAGTCTGTCAAAGTTTCACCCACTGCAGCTGATGATGTCTGTCTTCTGCTGCTCCAGCTCTGGGCTGCACACGCCTCCCTGCTCCTGCTTGGGCCAAAGCAGCAGGAAATTTGCCTACCCAGTGAAAGCAGGGGAAGGCTGAAGTACCCCATGCAGACAGCCCAATGTAGTATGGTACATCACTGCTCTTAAGGTTTCCCTCAGGGCCTCATGGAGTACAGAATTATCACTTCACCTGCACTTCAAGGTTGCAGCAGCATTTGAAACCCAGCTAAGCCTCTCCTGGCTTAGAGACCAACTACCCCTTGGAATCAATTACATGATGCTTGCAGGCAAGTCAACCAAAAATAGCTTACTAGGTCCCCCATAACACTTTTCTTACAAACTAAGACTGCAGGTATCTACTGCTTTCCAATTACTATTATGAGCTATAGCACCAAGTCAGTTCACTAGACATAATAACTCCTAACACAATCTTGGAGATTAAAAAATGCAGCAGTTTTGGAAAAAAAGTACAATTTCTTACTGTGCTGAGTTCTCTTGAAGCTATTACATATAGTGACACTCAATCTTTGAAGTCCTTTAGAAATTATTTGCTGTTGCCCCAATAGAATTACAGTATCTTTATCAACTTCATATCTTCTGCAGCTCCATCACTTACCTGATCAAAGAGTTGCTTCCCTGTGGTGTTGGGCTGGATGGCAAACTCCAGCTCAGCATCCATGGTGGTAACACGCACACTGATCTGGAAGACAGAAAAATGCACCATTACAACACCTCTCTAACTGATGCCACCCAGCAATGAAAACAAGCACCAGGACCAGGAAGCAGCTCTCAGCCTCCAGGAACTTCACTGCCAGCAGTCACAAAGTCATCTGCTCTGCCAGCATGGTACTCACAGTGTTCCTGTAGAATATAACTTTGCTGTTTTGCAGTGTTTTTATCCTCTCAATATTCACATGTACTAACAGACATGAGAGCCACTTAGATCTGACGAAGTTTAATTTCCAGAGTAGAACATTCTGGTGTCGTTCATAAAAACAGAGATGTTCCAAAACTTGGTGCACACAAGAAGACATCCAACCCTTTTGTTTGAAGGGTGAACATCAAGGAAATTCCCGGAAGCATTAACAACTCAGCCTGCCACAGAAGGCTGGTCAATAATAACAATACACTTCTAGTCTTTGTGAGTATTTGGAGAAGTTGTAAGGCACAATCCCTGACATGCTCCAGGGGCTGTGGGTATGAAGCAGACAGGATGCAAGGATGCCCTCACAGGCTAGGACAAAAAGGCTGCATGCTGAACATGAGAACACTTCCCATAGCAGTAGAGCTGCCAATACTGCTTTCCAGTTCTTTCAGGGAGATGAAAGACTTCTAAAAACTGCAGAAATTGTTTAGGTATTATTTAAAATTGCAATCAAGATTTCATGACTATACTAGCCTTAGATGCAAGATCATGAATGGTCTTCCAGAAGAAATCTTATATGATGCACTATTTTGACATGAATGTCTCACTATCTCATTTTCACTTGTGGCATCAAAGTGGCAAGGAACTGCAGCAAGGGATTTCACAGCTTCATCCCACAGGAAGACACACACACACACCTTTCACTTCTCACAAAGCAAGTTAAACAGCAGAGGCATTCCACCTCAAATGCTAGAGTGAAACACTGCTGATCCCATTCAAAACTCCTGATATTTTCTGGGAAACATGACTTAGATGCTTGGGGCTAGACAGAAACAGTCCTGGCCTGAAAGCAGATGCCTTAATTTTAGGCCAGGGAAAGTGAGGTCTGTGAGTACACCAAGCTGCCTGAGAATCCAATTCTATTTGCATGCCTATCAATAGAAAAAGGTAGATATTTCACAATTTTTGAACACAAGCTGTACATATTAAAACAGCTTTATATAAAATATTTTTCCATCAAAGCAAAGGTTCAAGGCTTGAACTTGTACAGACAAGACACTCATAATGCACCAAACCCCAGCACACAGGCCTTGTATTAACAGTTCCCTCTCTTGCCAACAGTCATTTACCACAGATCAACAAATCCTAATTTTTTTGCTCTTCAGTGCAATCAATCCTATTAGTACACTCCACCAGGCTTACAGTGGCAAGAGATGGAAGGAATTACACTGTGAACAGCTTTAAGAACAACTCAAAGTCATATTTGGACTATAAGCTAACTGCATGACACAGGAGACCAAAAAAACAAGAGTAAGCAGAGGAATATTCAGGGAACCACATTATACCAATATGATCACAGACAGCTCTGATTTCTGTATTTCTACCAAAAACATGTACAGATTTCACATCTTGTTTACTAAGAAACCAGACTGCAAGAGAACTAGAACCAGGGTTTTTTCCCCAATAAGCAAGAAATGTTTTGCTAGTTAATCTAGGTAGGCACAAAAAAGAGACACTAACTATAACAAATACTTTTTGAGTTTTCCCAGAAAGCCTGCTTCAGACTAGGCACACCACTATTTTGTACTTGAGATCCTCTTGAGATAAACCTAAAGGTTTCCTTGTTTTAAGTTAAGCTAAAAATTCTGTAAGGTTAAAGGTAGGCTTAGCACAGCTAAGCTGAAGTACACATAAGTTGAAGTTCTAGCTGTTTCATGCAAAAGGAATGCATGAAACATTTTAGACATTTAGACATGACCAGAACAAAGGTATCGTGAACAAATATATCAAGAATAAGTTGGTTTTGAAGCCCTCTAAAACTTCTGACACAATGTCAAACTAAGGCAAAACCATCCCACAGAAGTAGCAAGGAAAGCACAAATGGCCTAAACTCGTAAGAACTAACCTTTTTTTTTTTAATTAGCTGCTTTCAATAGCATTCAGATGCCCCAAGTTCTCTTAGTGTACACCTTCCCAAAATTATTCTCTTCAAATCATAGACCTTGACAACAGGCTAATTTCATGATGCTTTGGTGAAACAAGAGTCAGGCCACTTCCTAAAAGGGCTGAATGCTCCCCAAAACAGCTTTGCTACTTACACTTGGAAGCAGACTTCAAGCAGAAAGAGTGCTGGCTTGTGAGCCTGACTGGCCCAGCACAGCCACCAGTGAGAGAAAATCTGTCCTTAAGCCACACTCAGGTATAAGAAGAGTTACATTAAATGAGCCATTAAGTTACACCTTACATTTTGTTAACTTTGGAGTATTTCCTGTTCACCTAAAGCATTAATGTATCAGCTACCATGAAAGAAAACAGTCTGCTCCACTGTTTATGGACAAAGCACAGTAGCTACTCTTACCTGATATCATGTGCACAGGTGATTAAGGGCCAAATCCCAGAGCACCAGAAAACAGAACTGAAACATCTGTTGCACCTCTTTACAACTTGTACCTAAATAGCTCTTAGAGCTATTTAGAACAAATCACACCTTAACATTTAAAATAAAACTGCTCCAGTAACCCCATAATTCATGCAGAATACCTATTAAGACTCACATCTTTGTTAGCACATTAAAATAAGGTCCCATGCTGGAACCAGCAAAAATCCTTCACTGGCAGTCACTTATATGCCCTCAAGCTATCTGGCCCGATATGATCCTTCAATCAGTACATTCAGTAGGAAGATCTACACATTTCCCTCCCACACCTCCAGAAGCCCCCTGTGCTCAAGATGAGTAGCAACCTAAAGTTTAGGAGCAGCAAAGTCTTGAATGGGTCTGCACTTGCAAGTTCAGTGTGATCTAAGAGAGCAGAAGCTGAGACACCACAGGAAACAGGCTTGTGCTCTGGAGAACCACACCCGGTGTGGTTTCCCCAAGCTGAACAGGGTTTTAACACATTGAACAGCAGCACACTGCTGTGAGCTGTCAGCGGAAGGAGCTGGGGAGAGAGCACATCCTGGGCTGTGCCACTGACATTTTAACCATGAGTTAGTTTGAACCATCAGTGGCAATTTAATACTTGGCTGAGAAGCTAGTTTGCTGTAAAATTGAGCTTTGTTAAGGCTCGTTGGTGTGAAAACAACACACAAAGACGTTTTTTTCCCCATACACTACCAAGCCAGGGTGGTTTTGTTTCCCCAGTTCACAACAACTGGCTCAAAGGGAGGTTTCTGCCATTTCAGGTAGTGGGAGGCACTGATCTTAATGTGCTCTGCCTGCAGCTCAAACAAGCTACAAGAAGAGATCTACAGACTGCTATAATCTCTACCAGACAAGTATGTGCCAGGCACTGCATGTTTACCTTCTTCCTCCTCATTCATTTAAAGTCTCACTTTAAGTAAAACCACTTTACTAAGGTATTCATAGCTGAGTACTGACCAACACAAATGTTACACATAGGAATGAAAATGCTATAGCAGAACAAAGCCAACACTATGCAGTCCCATCAAAACTTAGACTCATTTGATTTGTTCCTTGAGAGTTACCCTGCCAAAAAGCACTTTTAAACCGTTTATCTATCTAGTTTACTACCAGTGATTATTCTAAGAAAAGCCTCAAGATTCATCAGCATTAAGCTATTAGATTTTGTATTTCTAAACCATCTAGTAAGGTTTTCCTAGGTTTGAGGGCTGGCATAAGCTTTGGCATCCTTATAATTTGGGCTGCAAACAGAAAAAAAAAGTCAATAAGGTATCTGACTTGGACTATACAAATTTAGCTCTGTCAGTCCAGACAGGTAAGGTGCACACTGCTGAGAAATGTGCAAGAGAAAGACATTTCACACCAGTGATTCAATCACAAGGTCTACTGGCAGCACTCATCCCCAAGTATACTACCCTCCTATTCCAAATATTACTAAACATCTATCAAAATTTCAACACTCAGGAGGTGTTTTATGAAGGTTTACTGGATTTCATCAACAGATTTATCAAAAATACTATCCTAAGGCACTAATTTATACTCAAACTCTGTTTAAAGCAATTAATTGAATTTATTCATCATAGCATTTATAATATACCTGCTACAGCATGCAAATATTTCCAACTCTCTAAATTCTACTTGGATCTTAAAGTAACAGAGGTTTATTCTAGTAGGTGGCCCCTAAATAATCTTTTGTCTTTCTATCATCATTTAATATCCTCTCACACAAACAGCTAGTAACACTATATGAAAAGCTTCCAGATGCCATTTTGCACGTGGCAAGAACATTCAACTATCACATTTCAACAGGCAAATTTATACTCACCAAATTTTAAAAACCTGCCAAAAAAGTGCCCATATTTAACTGATTCCTTTCATAACAGTTACAGGAAAGATAGAAAACTAGCAACCCTTCCTCTTCCCTATTTGGGGAATTACCATAGTTCCACCAGTCTGAGCACTGCTAAAGCTTGCCACTGCCAGAGCACATTAAAGAGCTTCCTGCTGCCAAGGACAGTATTGTCAAGTGTGATACCTCCTGCACAGACAGAACCTCTTGCATGGAAAAGATACTCTTCCAGCCCCAGAGCAGCTGCAGCCAAAGAAAGCTCCCTTTGACCAGCAAAAGCTTTCTGAAGGCACATGCCACCACCACCCCCCTCCTCCCGTGGTGTTCAGCAGTCTACAAGAGACACACTTAAAAGGCAGTGGTACCAGGCACCTCTGCAGCATCTTTTTAGGTATTTTAATATTGCCTGTATACCTTTAAGTCTCACTTTCTGCCCCACTGTGATTCCAAATAAATTTTACTAGCAGCAGTAACTGTCAGGTATCTTCCAGGTCTCTGAATAAGTCCTCCTAATCGTGTGCTGTAACAACTTCCTGAGATGAAAATGTGTAGCTGCATAGGGCAGGACAAACAGGAAAGACTGATACTGTCACACTCAGTAACGGATGTATTGCTTGTGCTAATGCCCCAGCGCACTGAGCAGCATGAGAGGTAGAAAAGACAATTCTGTTTGTCATAAGTTGAGACAGGAATAGAGTACTAGGAAATTCATGTCAGAATAATAAGTGGAGTCAGCACAACAGAGTATCAACCTCTACAAAACCCTGACCCTGAGCTAAAGCTTCTTTCCTCCCTGCATTTCCTGTATGCAAGGAAGCTGTTATACCCTGCTGGGCTGGAGGCTTCAAGCTTCAGATACTTCCTGCTTCCCAGGTTCAAGCCACCAAGTGGACTATTTCTGGAGAAAGTAACACAGGGAAAACTTATACTTCATTGCAAAGTTGACTGGTACAGAACAGAAGGAAGCTCAATTAAAAAGAAATTCCAGACCAACATTTATAGCCTCTACACTGAAAGGCACCAGTTTACCCAGCAGTTACTCCACTTAAAAATACTAGACCAATACCATGCACCAGTTCCAACAGGTCTGACCTGGGAAGCACATCAAATCCAGCTAGAGGTGCACAAACTAAGATCTCATAAAGCACCTTAATAATCTAAAAAGCAGCCCAGTTTTGGCTTTTACAAGATTAGCACCAATATGGTAAGTTTAACAAGAAGTGTCCCCCTGTTCCTCGGAACGTGCAAGTGGATTCTGGAGCAGAGTGCTCTGCAGTGCTGCACGTCCCTTCCCACCACACTGGCCAGCCAGCACGGGCCCACTGCGAGGACAGCAGAGCTTTGCACTGCCTTGGGGGGGAATCAGAGGTGATGCCCCACACCTCCAGCACCAGCCATACTCACAGACATCTGGCTCCTTCCCGAGTGCCAGCACCCTGCCGAAACAGCCCCGGGTCCTCTGTGTCAGGGTGAGGCTGGGATCGGGTCATGTGAAAGCGCTTGCAATTTCTCAAAGGATTACACTTAATTAACCAAGCCCCCTTCCAGCACTCTTAAAGGGCCTTTTCATACCTCTAAGCTCATCAGGGAACAGACCAGCAGCAGAGACACCCTAGGCACCACGCTGCAGACACCAGAGAGAGGTTAACCCTCCCAGCAGCTCCTGGGAGCTTCCCGGCTCTCTCCACCAGCCCCACCCTGCTCTGCTGGGGACGCAGCGCTTCTCATTTGACTGCAGCACAGGCCACGCAGTAAGATGCCTCCACAGAGGGCATCCCATCCCATCCCATCCCATCCCACCCCACTATTTGAATAAAGCTACCACCCAAGGAGAAAGCTTGCCATGGTACTTCTGGTACCAGTGAGCCAGAAGTAGTACTCCCATCCTATAGAGCATGTGGCTTTCTTTTGGCCCCTAAGTACAGCCTGTAGCAGGAATGCACCTTTTGAAGCATCCCCAATGACTTTAGCATGGAGCCTGAAGACAAAGAGCAGTGAAGGGGCAGCTGCTACTACCCAGCTTCACAAACCTCTCTTGTGAGCACCAGCAAGCCTGGTCAAGGAAGAATTCAGGCTAAATCTAACTAAATTTGTGCTCACATGGTCTCATTCCTTCCTTGTGAAGGAGCAGGGCAGCAAGCCAGCTTGGATTCAGAAGCTGCTGAGGAGCCACACCTGAGCACAGTCACACCAGAGCTGTGTCCCCAACCACCAGCAACTGCTCTTTGTCCCCAGCAAGACCAGATGGCTTGTGTGGGTAACAAACCACAGCACCCACACAACTTCAGGAGCCACGCTGCTGAGGACAGGAATAGGAAGCAGGCCACAGCACCAGCCTGCAAGACCAAGAAAGTTCACAGCTTTGAGAAACCTGCTTGCAAAAACTGGATAGAGAAAGGCTGGAGGCACCAGCACCTAAGAAAGGGTGGAAGCAGCAGCATCTGGGCAGACAAGCTCTGTGTCATCTATGGCATTCAATACCTCTCTGCAGCAGAGACACGAAGGGATGCTGCCAGTGCTTGCCCATAGCTTCCAGCAAAACTCACCTTCATAGCACCAATTTACAAACACTGGGTAGGGGGGAAACATAGTTACATCACATCAGCCATAAAAAAAGATAAGCTTTCCTATGTGGAGCTTGGAAAAACAGAGCTTTTTTTCTGCTTTACCTAACAAAGGAGTTCAAAATAAGCCAATTCTGTGCCCACTTCAACTGCATTTCCATAAGTCTTCTAACAAGGTTTATAGCAGTCATTGCATCCAATGGTTGAAACCCTAACCCTATTCTTGAAAAGGGTAAAGACAAGAAACTGAGGTGATTAATGAGATTAGCTCAGTTGCTTAGAGCATGGTGCTAATAACATCCAAGGTTGCAGTTTCAATCCCCATACACATTATACACTTGAGAGCTGGACTTGATGATCTTTGTGGGTCCCTTCAAACTCAGAATATTTTCTCTGTGTGTGTATGTGTCTGTAACGAAAAAGCTGCTACAATATATAATGCTAAAGCAGTCAGTTTCAAAAAAGGAAACCAAATTATTTATTCCAATATAAACCCTGTCATACTGTAGTGTCAGAGCCCTGGTGTATTTGTTTGACTGTTAATCTCAAAATATTCCTGTGTTAATTTGTACTGCTTATCTCACAGTGATGAGAAGGAAAAAAATTCTTCCATACAGCAAGTGGTAAACAGGAATGCTCCCATTTAAAAAATGAAAAAAAACAGTTTCCTTGAAGGCAGGTGCTGCAGTTGAAAGGGCAGTGCCTACAGAGCACAGCAACACACCAATACTTTGTTGCTTATCTGGTTCTCCAGACCAAGTGTGAGAAGCCACAGCTACCTTCCTGTTTAAGTCCTCCTTTGCATGTGGTTGATACCTGGTGCTCCGAGAGGCCGGAGCAGAGGATCACTGAGTGAAGTTGGAGGGGATTGTCCTTGCAGGATGTGTTTATCAGTCCAGAGACCAGTTATTCATATCAAGTCAGGGAGTCTACTTCAGATATCCTTATATAAACTACAGATTCCTTTTTTCTCTCAAATGGTGGAGAATCAGATTTATTACCCTCAAGGACAGTTTCTCTTAAAAATGAGGTCTCCTTCAAACCACGTTCACAGAGTTCACAAGAAAACTTCAAAAAAGCCTACTCAGCATGCAAAGGGTCTGTTGTCTGCAGTTGTCTTATGTTAGATGCCTTCACTCACTCACCCTGCCCCAGCTTTCAGCTTTCTCACAGTCAATGTTTCACTGCTCTGGAGACACCTTCCTTCATTAGCACCAGCGAGCACACACTCAAAGCCAGGGCTGTGCCACTGCTGGCTCCTTAGGGCTGGAGAACTCCACATTTTAGAACTCTAAATTGAGTAAATAATCCCTCAAATCAGTGATCTGATTTGGGCAGGCAACCTTTTCAGGAATGAAGGTTCTACTTTACAAAGACTACTACAAAGTTATTAATTCAAAACTATTATTAAAATTCCTCTACCGCCCACACAGCATGGCTTCTAAAATCATTAATGATGCTTCTAGGTTAAAGCTACTTAAATGTAATTCCTTACTTTTCAACCAGTCACCTCCCACCAATGGTGTTTGAACACCGTGGCTAAGTTTCACTTAGAGGAAAGGAGTTACAAGATGAGAGTACTGAGCCAGTAGAAGCAGCCATGGGTGGATCCACACATTTACAGTCAAGACCAGATACTTGCATGCCACTTATTACACTACTTACTCCCAACCTTGTGCAATAGATCAATTCCTCTATTTTTGCCATTTCCTTTTCCTTAAATAGATTCTTCAAGCACCTCCCTTTGCTTTCCTGTAGCTGTTCCAAGTAATTAACATTGCCATTTTCTGTTTCTTTAGAGTCAGTTTGAAGAAGCCCTTGGAATAACTATTTTTGTACCTGTTGTTTGAGCTGCTTAGAGAGAACATCCTTTACTAGTCAAAACCCAGAAGGAAATTAAAATACCATGGGGAAAATCCCTGACCCCTTTTCCGCAACATCTGGATCAGGAAGTAAAACTTGAAGCAAAATCTAGCAACAGGCAGTTGCCATCATTCAACTTTTACAATCTGTGCAGACTTGGGTTTTGTTTTGGGGAGGTTGCTTGTTTTGTAAACACCTTTTTTTGTGCCTGTTGGAAGAGCTTTTCTCTGGAGAAATATACACACCTCTTCTGGGCTCTGCACATGAAAAGTAGGGTTGGCAGCTGTACTTCACATGTCAGGGCTTAACTGTATCCCTTGCTAAAGCTCCTCAAGCCAAGGGCAGTTAGCAGGCAGTGGGCATGTTTGAATGCCAGCAGTGGTATGGGTGACATTGCTCACACTGTTGTGTGCTCCTCCCAGGCAGTCCTACTCACAGGTTACAGACAAGTGTTTTGAGCCACCCCTCTTGTGTTGTGCACCATAGGTGCACATGATCCTGGCTGTGACTGCAGTCACTCAACCAGTAAAACAGTCCCTGCACTCCCTACCACCATCAGAGGCACTTCAGATTTTCTGAGAAGGCTCTTAGAAGGCAACTTTCCCCCCACCCCAACCTCTCCTTAGTCCAGTTCTTCCCCTTCCATCCTCAAGCCAAGGGCAGGGAATATCCCAGAACCGTTAAACGGTTGCAAAGACCCAGTTTGAGGGGCTGATCAGTCAAGACCAGGAGCCAAGATATGTTCCCAAAAAGCCAATGAGCTTTCCAAACATAGCATCCAGTGAATGCCTGCCAAAATCACAAGCACCTACTTCGCTGGAAGGAGCTCAAAACAAGATCAAGACAGGATGCTAACAAGACAAGTGTGACCTGCACTGAGGTATCACATGTACAGTAAGTACTTGAGGTGCATGACCTAATAGACTAAATACTTAGTCCCTGTGCAAAGGCCTCTAAATTCATCTGCAGTTAAGAATTGTTTCAGAGGTAACTTGGAATCAAGGGCAAATAAAATTGCTACACTCCCAACACTCTGCTAATCACTAAAGACACTTTCCACAGGGAAGAAAGTACGAAGATAACTGCTGTGACCAAGCTCTTTTAAAGGACTCACGTTTAAATAAATTCAGAGCAAGCTTATCTGTTTCACGTGCTTCTCTCTGACCTTCAACTAAGAGACTCCTAGCAGTTTAGCTCTGTTACAGAGAGAGGAGGGGAACACAGGGCTGCCTGTTCTAGACACCCAGAGCATGGCCTGGGTGTGGCACATCAAGTTCTTGGCCAGCTCACAGCCCTCACTGAACTTCTGAACAATGGCCAGACTTCTAGGAGCTAGAACACAGTCTTACTGTGGGATCTGACTGCCCAGACTATGAGCCATCCCTCCAAATTTAACTACATGCACAGTCAAGTATGAGCTGAAGCTGTTTCATCATCCTGTGATTTTCAGCTTTATCATTTCCAGCATGCTAGACAAATCCTGCAACTTCCTTTCAGTACAGGGTCTCATTTAGGCTGGCTGCATTTTTGTATCTATTTAGGTCATAGTTCCCTAAAACACAGGATTTCCCCTAAACGGCTCAGTTCTACACTTCTTTTTAATATTCAGTTTCCCCACCCGTATTTGCTTCCCTCACCACCAACCTATTTTAGATTTTAAATGGTTCTGTTGGGACTGTCCACAGTTTATAAAAGCTCAGCTTGTGATTGCTGAAGTATTCCTTGTTATTTTAAGCTACATCTAGTTCAAGCATTTGAGATTTCCTAATACAGAGAGTAGCTACACCACCATGACACAGAACCCCATGTCCCAAAAGGTTCCTGAAGGGGCACAGGAGCTGAGGAGAGCAGTGCCAGCAGTGTTTGTATCCACCACCATGGGAAGCCATCCTGAACAACCTGCACCCTCCCAGTCACTTCTCTGGGTTCATTCTTGTACTCCACAACTACACCACAAGTAGGAATTCAAAAGGATGAATCAGGGTGGGAACAACTCTTCTGTTGTTTTCTCCAGCAGAATAATTTCATTGGTCCTGTTCAGTACATTTACACAGGGGCACTTCTACAGGCCATAGATGAGAAAGGGCAAGACAGCTTTTTGGGTACAACTGGGCAAGATGGACCAAGCTATTGAACCACTCTTATTCTCTCTTGGTGAGATTTACCATCAAGCCACATATATACATGCCATTAACCCCATTTTCTGTTGAACTTCAGAACAGAACTGATGCAAAACTTTACAGTGGCAGCAAACCATCAAAGATCTCAAGCAACCAAGTTGATTTAGTTCATTCAAGGCTGCAATTAAATCCACACTCTTGGGTTCACATTCATACACTTCTTGAAATACACTGTTTGAAATGGGGCTATTTTATAAAGAAAGCCTGATAAACTTCAGCTAACACCTGAGACCTAGATGCATTAATTGCTGAATGCCTAGGAAAGTCAGTGGTCAAGTAAGACTTATTAACATAAACAGACTTCTTGTATCAAGTGGGCAAGAGTAATTTCCTTACATGAATTGCAGTGTCAATATCTAGGTTCTTGATTCTCCTCTACAGAGATGTTATGGACCATCTTTATGCAGCCAAACATGCAGATAAGCCAAACTGTTGGTGATCTTCCTAAAGCTGCAGTTCAAAACTGAGAAACTCAACTGGGTAGTAGGAAGAGAAAGAGCCAGATGCTGAGTACATCTCCTGAATAGGTCAACATACATGCAGATATAACCTGAAAGAGCAAACAGTAAAACTCACTAGACTAAGGAGAGGCAGGGAGCCTGAAAACCAGCCTTCTGCAAAGACCATTCAGAAGTCAACTTGAGAGTTCAGCTCTTACCCAGACCTGCTGCTTTATGTTTTCAGGTTTTTCCATATGCTAAGGTACAGCAGCATAGGCTTGGCAGACATTAATTCAACTTAGATCAAAGTCAGGGGCTCCTCTAACATTCCTGCATGCAGATATCTTACCCCTAACTGCACTTCTGCAGAACACTGGGAGCTGTAAGAGCAGCTAACTACTCCTGCTCAGGCTTGTTGTGGAAATGGATAGATCCACATTAATGCATCTAATCACCCATCTTTCTCTAAGGGAATGGCACACCAGCAAAATCACTTGGTTTATAAGACTGTCTGAATCCTCTCAGATCACAATTGTTTTCAAATCCTTCCAAACACTGCCAAATCAAAGCTGTCATTAGAATACAGTAAAAGCATTAAATGGGAAAGTCCTCGATGCCAAACTTTTCTGAGTCCATTTCTGAGAGCATTTGCACAAAGCTATTTGTAAAAAGACAAGGAAAGGACAGAGCAATGCAGCACATGGTCCAAGATGTTCTATAGAGAAAAAAAGAGAGACACTCACCAAGCATTTTTTTGCAATATTAAAGACATCCAAAATTTAGCCATGGGAGAAGTGGCTGGTCACCTCTGACTAAGATACATTTGGTGCTTAGGGGCAGAAGAGACTTTGCACAGAGGTGAATCAAGTACAGAGCAAGCAATAAAGCCTATGTATTAAATCTGTCAGAACCTGAAGCAGCAAAGGAGCAGGACAGCCTTCCTTCAGATTTTTACCTGATTATTTAGCATTTGTCAGAACAAACACTAAGATAGCATTGTATTTCTGTGCATGATGCTGAAGCAAGTACTGTTCATATTGGTCTGATATTTTAGTGATTTGGAAGTTACTTAGTCCTCTATTTGCTCTGTCTTTTGGTAGATTCAAGACAACACTACTATACTGATATATTCTTACAGCTGAAAATGCTAACATGGACCCCCTTTCAAAAAAAGGTCTTTACCCTAAATGCTGGATGTGCAAAAGGGTATTCAAAGTGAGCATAATACATTGCATTGCCTCTTGCAGTCACCCTTCAATTTGAGATGTTAGTAACAAACTACAGAGCAAGATAAAGGAAAAAACCCCTATGTTAGGGGCTTTTGAGATTTGCACTTCTGCATGTATGGCTGTCAACACAGAACCCCAGGTATACAGTGCAGAAGACATTGGTGTCTATAGATTTCACTAAGCCCAAGACACATGCAGCAGCAAACCATTACAAGTAGAGTAAGAAAATTAATTTTCAGGAGCTTGCTGCTTCCCAGTTTGTCATGGCTGGGTCAGAATACTATCAATTTCAGGTGCAGTTTAGTGTTTTAAGCAAACCAAAAAATATTAAGTAAATTCATGGGTTTTTTCAATGCCAATTTCAGGTAAGAGAGGTCCCTCAATAACTTTTGAAGTGAAGGACTAGCATGGCAACAAAGAAAGTATGTCACGTCAGTATTACAGCAAACAATAAGTTACAGTCCAGCTTCTGTAACAAAATCAGCACAATGGAGCTGCAGGCTAGAGGACTAAGACATCACTTATCAAAATGTTTTCTTGGCTTAGTGATAAAACATTTCATGGTCTTGAATAATAACACTCTTCAAGCCTTCCACAGTCCCAGCCATGGACTTGGAACTTCCTGACATTTTTAGTAATACTAGTCTTGTCCCATTGTTCAGATTACCAGTAACCTCAGAGTTTTTGAGACAGCTCACAAAATGAGCAGTCATGTCTAACAGCTCATACAGCAGCTCCTGGTTGTCTAGGGGATTGTGAGTAGTCAAGTGATAGAACATAATCATTTTACTCCTCTCTGCTTCCAGTATTTCACCAGTGCAAACAAATTCACATGCTGAGTGTGCCTTAGTGAAAATTACAGATACTGCAACAAAAATCCAGTAGCTCAAACAGAACATTTTCAGTAACAGAAAAAGACAGATTTCTCAACTTTAGGCAAGCTCAGATCCTGATTTTTCACTGTAGGAAGATAACTGTAGCCACAGAACACTGAATATGGACAGACATTGGATTTAATACATTTCAGCTGAAGCTTTCATTGTCTATCCAAAAAAACAAATGAAGTAAATCAGTCACTTTTTCAAAAGCGGTTTTATGGTTCCTTAATATTGAGATACACGTAGGAACAAATGAAATAAACAGATGTTGGTAAAACAGTTATTGATGCTTAAGCTTTCAATCTCATCTCACAGACCACAGGCATTTCTTAGCATTTAGATGTAACATACAGTAGTAACAAACACACTAGAGAAGCAGCATCCTTATGCCTGCTGTGCAGTGTCTCCATTAATGACTGCTGTCAAAACTTAGAGGAACATATGAATACAATGAGTAATTTAATCTAGTGACATCCCTAAAGGATAACTTTGCTGATTTTAAAACAGAACACACACAAACCATACACCAGAGCAAACACGTTACAATATTGCATGTTTTTATTGCTTAGACACCAAGTATTCTATTGTCTCAGCTGCACTATAAGCTACAGTATAAGCAAGTTTCTTCCTATCCTTCCAGCTTTCCAGGCAATTTTGCTTTCTTGAAGATCTGTTTTAGAAGTCAGAGACTAATTAGATTAACCAAGTTACTGGGTGCTACTGAAAGGCATTTAAAGGACATTAAAGTATTTAAAAGACAATGCAGTCATCAGGTACAGCCAACAAGGGCTCATGAAGGGAAAGCCATAACTAATTTGATATCCTTCTACAGTAAGGTAGATTGATCCCACTCAACAGATGAAGGAAAGGTGGTGGATGCAGTCTTTCAGTATTTTAGTAAAGCTTTTGATACTGTCTCTCACAGCATCCTTCTGGACAAGTTGTTCAGCTGCAAGATAAGGAAGCTCCAAGTGTGCTGGATGAAGAACCAGTGGCAGCAGGGCTCAGAGAGCTGCAGGGAATGGGGCTGTGTCTGGCTGACATCCACCCACCAGTGATGTTCCCCAGGTCTCCATAATAGGGCCAGTGTGGCTCAGTATTATCAATGATTTGGGTTGCAGGAGCTGAATGCACCATTAGCAAAGGCACTGACAGTATCAGCACTGGGTGTGCTGCTGACTCACTCAAAGGACACAAGGTCTTGGAGAGGCGTCTCGATAACTCAGAGCATGATTGATCAGTGGCATAAAATTGAAAAAGAACAAATGCCAGATTCTGCACGTGGAGCAGAGTAATAGCTGGCACAAGTCCAAAGTGGGAGAGGAGTGGCAGGAGAGCAGCTCAGCAGAAAGGGATCAGAGTGCTAGTCAGCAGCAGGCTCAAGAGGAGCCAGAACTGTGCCCTTGTAGACAAGAGGGCAAAACACACCCTGGGGGGCATCAAACACAGCAAAAACAGCCAGTCCAAAGAGGTTACCTTCATTAAAGTGTCTGCTTAATGATCTGTAAGCAAATTCTGACTTTTAATACATATGTACAGGTCCCTCCTCCTCTAGCATTTCTGACTAATAGGATTGTTTTCATGTAAGGTGTACTGGACCACCAAGTATTGGGCAGGTTTTGCATTACCACTTTTTTACTGGGCAACCTGATACTGCTTGAATTTGTCAGCAGTGGAACTGCCTTATTTCTTACAGTGTGCCTTCAGAACCATTTGCTGACATTCTGCAAGACCTGTAGACTACAACTGTCAGGAAGATATCAAGTTCTAAATTTTAATAGAGAAAAAAAATTGTACACAACCAAAACCCTCTTGGTCCATCCAGAAAACTGGCTGAAAAGACATTTAGCATATTGAGCAACTAAATTTTATTTTTTGCCCTCTGAGTATACTGTTCTGGAAAAGTGAATTATAAAATAAAATCTATGCCATATTTATATTCTTAGAGATATTATGAATGAAAAGCCACACCTCTAGGGGATGGAAGATATCAAGCATCCTGATACTTCATCCTAATAATTCCTCTGGCAGTTCAACTTCTGCACTGTAACCGAAGTACAATGGAATTCTGGGCTAACTTTTTCCCTGCTGTAGCTTTTCAACTGTACAGTACAGCAAGGAAAGGAAAAAGTTAGCCCAGAATTCCATTAGTTAGCCTAGAATTCTATGCTTTATTAGCCTGTGTTACATAAAACCAAATACATTTATTAAATGCTGTGACTAAGTGATTGATCAGATTGCAATGGCAGGTTTTTCCTGTACTAAGTCACTTCACCACCATAACTAGATTCCCAATCAAGAGAGGAAAAAATGCTCTGATAAGGGCCTACAAAGGAGAATGGTAAATATCAGTGATACACAGACAGACAAGACTGGTTCACGGCTGCAGAAAGTCATCCATTTACAGCTGGACTCAAACATAAAGGTCTTTTCCAACCAAGCTGATTCTATGATTCCACCTCAAGAACATAAAAAGGCATACAATGGCAGAGTAGTTGTTCTCCAATATGTTGCATGCAAAATTCTCCAATATCAATTTAACAACCCCACTGCCCTACCAAAAAAAAAAAAAAAAGACAATGAAAAATACATTAAGCAAGTTTTTACAGTTTTCACACTCCAGGACAGTAAAATTCTGTCTCCTGAGAAGCCTTCCTCTAGGAAACAAACAAGCTGACAAAGAATTAGAAATTTGCAAGAATACAGCTCAGTCTGGACCATGAATACCATGGCACTTGATTCACTGCTTCAGGTATTCTTTCTGAACTCTTCTGAGATTTCATTTTACTCTAGAGAATCACAGCTGGCACAGAAAGGAGTGTCTCTTTCCTCTTCTAGTCCATCATCTCATTCTTGCCTAATTATATGTTTCTCTACAGAGCTGATCAGATTTAGAGCTTTTTCATTCATTCCTCCTTTAGGGGCACTCCTCTGCCCTTTCCCACAGCTATTCATCAACCAGCAACAGCCAAAGGGAAAGGGGCCTAGCATGTCCAAGTACTCCTATTCCTTAGCCAGGCAACAGGATGAGAACTGATCAACGTTCTTGCATCCACAGTTTGTATTTTCCAATAGGTTCCTCAGAACAACTACTGTAGCTTCAGAGATGTTATAACAACTAGGAAAAAGCACCCTGCAGGAGTCATGCCTTTAAGAACATCTTCAAAGGGTGTTTTTTCCCCCATTTAAGTTCAACAGGCTGTTATACAAAGGCAAGGAGTTTCTGACTGCCCCACTACAGCACTGGAGGATCACAAATTCATAGAAGTGAATATATCCTTTCACAGCTGCGCAGGAAGGAAGCAGCACTAGATCACCTACCTATTGATAGCTACAGTTGCTGCAGCCATAATTGCCTCTTGTCAATATAAGGCCCAAACCCCTGCAATTTCAGGCTCTAAACCCCCAGACAGCAGTAGATGATCCTGTGGTCTTATAATCACCAAGCCTGCCAGTGACTGTCTCATCCTACCTCCCCACCAAGTATTTGCTTTAAACACTACCTTAAGAATCAGCATTAGCTACTGGACTCAGAAGGGTGGGTTTATGCCCACAACTTCCAAAACACTTGAATGCTCCACCTAGAAACAGCCACAGGAATGTTACAAAGAGATGTGCTTGAAAGAGTAGCCTTCCACCAACCTAGAGACTTCAGCCTAGTTTGGAAGTTTCAGATGGGATAAAAACAAACTCTTAATTCAGTATTATCGGCAGCACTATGCAAATACCTGTTGTTTCCAAATACCCCTAGGGAAAAGCAAGCAATTAACTGGCTGCTTACTACTGCTCTTAATTTACATCATATCATTGCCCTGGATTATTCTTGGGTAGAGAGAGATTTCCTCTTTTCCAACGGTGTGACTACAGCAGCAGAGACTCCTGCTGGAGTTGGTTTCTGGTATAATCACTTAGCAAATAGACAAAAGGGAAACGGGACACTGGAATGATAGAGATCCAAGGAGTTGAAATCTTGGAGCTCTTTTCAAACAAACCCCATTGTAGTTCTCAGAACAGTGATTAAGCACAGATAACAGCTTTATTGTGCAAATTCAGGGAGGCCCTCTTGCTGCACAGAAGGGGAAAAAAAAAAAAAAATTAAGTCAGCCAAATAAGGTTGCTGCACTGAGCCAGGAAAGAGTCCAGGAGATGACGCAGCCAGAGGAAGCTTTTAGTCAGTTTCCTTCACACCCTGGAGCGGAGCCAGAGCCACCTCTGTGGAGCAAGAGGGGCTTCTCTGAGGAGCAGCCACTGATCAGCAGGGCCGTGGCCAGGCCAGCAGCCCCAGGAGGGGGCTGTCCCCCGGCACACCCGGTGTCACAAGCAGAAGGCGTTTGAATCCTTCGGTTTCAGTTCATCAGCTGTCTTTCAAGCAGCTACTAGGGACTCGGTGAGCTTTTTGAGGAGAATTTCGCTTCAGACTAGACATTATACACAATACAACTGAAACAAGTTTCCTCTAGAGGCAGAGATACCATTTCCTTTCAAAATAAACGAGTCCATATTAAGATATCTTGTGAACCATCCTCATGAGTAAAGAAAGAATTGTAATTAAATTTCAGGGGTGACTAATCAGACGAGGTAGAATCACCCCAAGGAAAGGGCTGCAAGGCCCTGAAGGTTTAAAAAAGATGCTGCTTGTAAATATTATAGTGACAGGATATTTGCAAGAAGCAAGTGATGATGAACCCCTGATAGGAGGTACCCTGTTCCCCACAGGATTCTTACAGCAGAAGCAGCAGACCTAAAGCTCTCCTTGGGCCTCTTTTATTGGGTGCACCTCACCAGCCTGCTTCTTGCTCAGCTGCCTCGGGCAACAAATCAAGAGGGCAAAAATTAAATAAAGGACTCAACTAAGACATTAAATCTTCTAAAACTTCTTGTATGATAAGCACTCTTAGACACAACACTGTCACCTTGAATTTTTATGAACTGGATCATGAACTACCAATTCAGATCAGGCACTTGAAACATTCTTGCTCACAACAGTGTAAAACCTCTGTGACTGATGGGTTTTGCCCAGTCAGGTGCCCGGCTTGCCATAAGAAGAGAAAGGAAGATTTTACCAGTATGTAAAAACAAAGTGATTGCTTGTTTATCATCAATAGTGTACTTCAAAATCCCTGTTTAACTTCAATGTAGAAGGCCTAAAAGTACCAAACAGAAGCTTTTGCTCACTGTCAGGCTTAATTGCTTCACCTGACATGAAGTAAAACCTTGCTATTCTTGCAGAACCCAGGGACCAAGCTGTTGAATACAATACAAGCTAGGGTGTAAAGGCCTTTCCTGTTTTGCAAAACCCCATGGTAGGTATAAAGCTACAGATAATTCACTGCTTAGCAGTTTCAGTAGTTTACCTGGTTCCACTGTAAACTCAGCATGTTTTAGCTAATGTTGCTTCTGAAGTACAAAGTCATCCAAAAATCACCAACAGGGGAAACACAAGAACACAAAATATTTAAACCAGAGTTGTGTCACTGGATAAAACAGTGAAGGTTTCCTGTTGAGAGTATGGCAAGATCAGCAGGCTGATTGATGCATGATGGACTTTCTACACAGCCTACAAAGCCTCCAGCAACCAAACCCCTCCATTGCATGTCACAACAGCAAATCACGTGCACTAGTTCAAAGGTTACCAGAGTTAATCTTGGATTCTTATTAATAGTGCTACACAGCCTAGTGTCACCCATAGCAAACCTCACATAACAAAATGGAAATCTCCAGCTACATGTGCTAACATTTAGCCCAGCTTGAGGAGGTGTAGAGACTCAGAACACAACAGGTTTTGCTGCTTAAGCCACGCAGCAGCATGTTTCTGTAAGCCTGGTGAGATGAATGATAAGAGCTACCAACCAAGTAGTTTTGACACAAATGTTTTTCCTGCCCAGCCAGAACTGTTCCCTAGAACATTTCCTCCATCTGTCTTCTTCACAATAGATTTATTTTTGTGATGAAGCCCACATAAACTTACATCTAACTGCCCAGGTTTCACCCACATTTGACCTCGATTGAGGAAAGTCTCTTGCATTTTACTGTTTGTTAATTAAGCAGCTATTAACAAATCTTAAGCTAGCACAGTAGTAGTCATGTTTATTTCACATGAAGAACTGATTACACAGTTATGCCAGCATATCCTGTTCCTGCAAACCAAAGATCAAGCAATAATGTTTCAAGTATTATTTCAGTTGGGTTTGTAACTAGAGCAGATGGGGCAGGAAACCAAAGGCTGATACAGCAGCAGGCCTGCAGCTCTGTACTGCAACAGGCACAGACACTGGAACTGCTTCCTGTGGAATCTTCAGTGTGCAGTACAAAGCATTACACCAAAACACTTGCAGTTCTCTATCTGCTCCAGTTTTTAAAAGCTCTGAAAGCAGAACTGCTGTCAAAACCAGAACTGCTCTGTCAAAACCAGAAAGCAACAGACTGAGAAGGTGAATCCAGCCTAGGGCGTGTCTGCAGAGGCTGCAATGAGCACCGCACAGCCAGCGTTCAGATTCAGCCTGGTGCCGGGAACCCCGCCCCGCAAGTTCTCTTGCTCAGGATTTCTTGGCCGATCCACACTAAAAAAAAGTCACTCATCACGACTGTAAACTCTATGGCTAAAAGGTCTCAACTGCATTTTACACAGAAGTCCCCTAACTTGTGCTATTTCTGTTAATCTTACTGAACTTGTTGCCTGTATATTAGCTTTTTTAGTAAGTAAATCTTCACTAATCATCACTAATATTTGATGGAAGGCCGTTCTAAAGCTTAAGAAAATATTGCCTTAACCTTGAAGTAGCTGAAGTTTGATATGCTTTAAGATGTTGATGTTTAAATAATAATAATAGCCATCATCTAGCTATCCATGCTATCAGCGATAGCATTTAAGACACCAGGAAAAGTAGGTGTCAATCAAATAGGCATTCAATATCTAAAGTAAAAAAATTAAACTATTAAAAGAAAATAAAATCAGGGTAGATTTCATTTCAACTTCTATTTGCATAGGGGTGAGTTTCTGTTTGGATTTTTTTTTTTCTCTCCCTTATGTAAATCACATACTCTTAGCTTAAACATCAGATTTTCTTAGGCCATTTCAGATCACTCCATCCAGAGACTTCCAGCCTGCTCCTTCCTGCTTTACCAATGAAGGGCTGGGACTAATCCTTTCACTCCAACCAGAAATTAAATGGAAAAACCCCATGCTCCTCATTAGTCACCGAACTCCTGCTGCGCGGAGAGTCAAGTACGGACTTGACTAGACTTTCTAAAGTACTAAAATCTCTTTAGCCAAGAAATACCTCGAGTCAAGCTGGGACAAGGTTCCCTGGCAACCCAAACTGACTAATTGCAAGTTGTGAAAACCCCAACTTCTCTTCGGGGAGCGCACGAGGCGGCCATAGCAGCCACCCGCTCCCACCAGGCTCTCGGAAGCCTCGCCCCGCTCCCCCCCGGTCCGGGCGCGCACGCGGGCGGGCGGCGCCGCCGCGCTTCGCCGGACATTTTAGGGCGGAGAGGCGGCCCCGCCGCGCCGAGACCCCGCGGTCCAGGCGCGGCCCTTCGGGCGGGGG